>OX442314.1:28370671-28897607 GCA_949358305.1 Strigamia acuminata | reverse complement strand
GTTGCGAGTGGAAAGCATATCGATGTGCTCTCAGGGCTCGGTCAACTATTTCTACCTCCTCGGGAGTCGTCGGATTGGGCTGGGTTCTGCCGTACTCGAGAGCTTGCGCTTCTCTTTCCGCCAGCTTCCTCCGTCTCTCGCGAATGGCTTGTCGAGCCTCGTTCTCTGCATCCGCTTCAAATTGAGCGGAATCAACCAATTGTTGAGCGTGTGCACCTTCAACAATGGTGATTTGTGGGGATACACTGTGCGCTTTTAACCTTTTCGCGGATTGGCTTCCGTGAAATCCGCATTTCGGGGGCGACTATTCTGGGGATTCCGGGTGGACCAAACTCTTCCGGAAAACGTCCGGGGTGGTGTTGGGAGTGTCAATAGACTGTTTTGTGTCAAGGTTGTCAATTTTCATGTGAGTATTGGAAGGTTCATTTCTGCACATTCTCATGTATTTTTTTTCACAGGAGCGACAAGGAGCGATGAAGCGGGATCGAGCGAGAGTGGGTAAAATAAACTGGTTTACGTCTCCAATGCGCGTTCAAGATGGAATACGAACTCGGAATCGACTCCAACACGCGTTCGCGTGACATACGGACGCATTCACGACCCAGATCAAAAAATGATCTCGTATTCGACTCGTTTTCGAGTCGAATGCAAATTTTGCCCTTCTTTGACGCGAAATCGTATTCGACTCGTTTTCGAGTCGAATGCGAGTTTTGCCCTTCTTCAACGCGAAATCGTATTCGACTCGTTTTCGAGTCGAATGCGAATTTTGCCCTTTCTCAACGCGAAATCGTATTCGACTCGTTTTCGAGTCGAATGCGAGTTTTGCCCTTCTTCAACGCGAAATCGTATTCGACTCGTTTTCGAGTCGAATGCGAATTTTGCCCTTCTTCGACGCGAAATCGTATTCGACTCGTTTTCGAGTCGAATGCGAAATCGTATTCGACTCGTTTTCGAGTCGAATGCGAGTTTTGCCCTTCTTCAACGCGAAATCGTATTCGACTCGTTTTCGAGTCGAATGCGAATTTTGCCCTTTCTCAACGCGAAATCGTATTCGACTCGTTTTCGAGTCGAATGCGAGTTTTGCCCTTCTTCAACGCGAAATCGTATTCGACTCGTTTTCGAGTCGAATGCGAATTTTGCCCTTCTTCAACGCGAAATCGTATTCGACTCGTTTTCGAGTCGAATGCGAATTCGTATTCGACTCGTTTTCGAGTCGAATGCGAATTTTGCCCTTCTTCAACGCGAAATCGTATTCGATTCGCTTTCGAATCGTATACGAGATGGTCGATTTTTGTTTCCCGGACTTTGATTTGTATTCGAGTTGTTACGAGTTCGTATTTTGATCGTATTCGTATTCGAATCGAATTCGAATCGTATTCGAATCGAATACGAATCGAATTCGAGTCGTATTCGAGATGGTCGATGATTTCCACTCGCTCGTATACGCGTTGTATACGAGCTCGTATTTTGATCGTAATCGTAAACGAATCGTTTACAAGTCGTATACAAGTCGTATACGACGTGTATACACCTCGTATACGAACGAAGTTTGTGAAAACACAATTTCCAAATAAGACGTATGTGACTACTATGTGTTTTCATGTCGTAGTAAGTGTCCGGTGGATTTTCCAAACTTCGTTCGTATACGAGGTGTATACACGTCGTATACGACTTGTATACGACTTGTAAACGATTCGTTTACGATTACGATCAAAATACGAGCTCGTATACAACGCGTATACGAGCGAGTGGAAATCATCGACCATCTCGAATGCGACTCGAATACGATTCGAATACATCTCGAATACATCTCGAATACGAGTCGTACGAGTCAAAGTCCGGGAACGGGTCATCGACTATCTCGTATTCGAGTTGTTACGAGTTCGTATTTTGATCGTATTCGTATTCGAATCGAATTCGAATCGTATTCGAATCGAATACTAATCGAATTCGAGTCGTATTCGAGATGGTCGATGATTTCCACTCGCTCGTATACGCGTTGTATACGAGCTCGTATTTTGATCGTAATCGTAAACGAATCGTTTACAAGTCGTATACAAGTCGTATACGACGTGTATACACCTCGTATACGAACGAAGTTTGTGAAAACACAATTTCCAAATAAGACGTATGTGACTACTATGTGTTTTCATGTCGTAGTAAGTGTCCGGTGGATTTTCCAAACTTCGTTCGTATACGAGGTGTATACACGTCGTATACGACTTGTATACGACTTGTAAACGATTCGTTTACGATTACGATCAAAATACGAGCTCGTATACAACGCGTATACGAGCGAGTGGAAATCATCGACCATCTCGAATACGACTCGAATTCGATTCGTATTCGATTCGAATACGATTCGAATTCGATTCGAATACGAATACGATCAAAATACGAACTCGTAACAACTCGAATACGAGATAGTCGATGACCCGTTCCCGGACTTTGACTCGTACGACTCGTATTCGAGATGTATTCGAGATGTATTCGAATCGTATTCGAGTCGCATTCGAGATGGTCGATGATTTCCACTTGCTCGTATACGCGTTGTATACGAGCTCGTATTTTGATCGTAATCGTAAACGAATCGTTTACAAGTCGTATACAAGTTGTATACGACGTGTATACACCTCGTATACGAACGAAGTTTGGAAAATCCACCGGATACTTACTACGACATGAAAACACATAGTAGTCACATACGTCTTATTTGGAAATTGTGTTTTCACAAACTTCGTTCGTATACGAGGTGTATACACGTCGTATACAACTTGTATACGACTTGTAAACGATTCGTTTACGATTACGATCAAAATACGAGCTCGTATACAACGCGTATACGAGCGAGTGGAAATCATCGACCATCTCGAATACGACTCGAATTCGATTCGTATTCGATTCGAATACGATTCGAATTCGATTCGAATACGAATACGATCAAAATACGAACTCGTAACAACTCGAATACGAATCAAAGTCCGGGAAACAAAAATCGACCATCTCGTATACGATTCGAAAGCGAATCGAATACGATTTCGCGTTGAAGAAGGGCAAAATTCGTACTCGACTCGAAAACGAGTCGAATACGATTTCGCGTTGAAGAAGGGCAAAACTCGTATTCGATTCGAAAGCGAGTCGAATACGATTTCGCGTTGAAGAAGGGCAAAATTCGCATTCGACTCGAAAACGAGTCGAATACGATTTCGCGTTGAAGAAGGGCAAAACTCGTATTCGATTCGAAAGCGAATCGAATACAATTTTGCGTTGAAAAAGGACAAAAATCGTATTCGATTCGCTTTCGAATCGAATACGAGTTTTGTCCTTTTTCAACGCTTGGGAAAAGGACTCGAATGCGCCTCCACGTTGCAATGCGCATTTGTGTAAACGATGATGGAATCCCCTGCTTAAATACTGGCTATTGCGTCACGTAACAGCAACGTGCCACGTCACGTAATTGCAACGTGCCGCGCTATGCCACACAATGTGCCGCCGCGATAGGCCATTGAACCCGAATGTGTGTGATGCGAAACGCGCGAGTACGCGCGCGGAGAACGCGCGGTAATGCTAGCAACAGGAGCGCAACTGCCCAAGAAATTGCTCAACAATAAAAGGCACGTGGAAGCACGTGCCTGAAACAATAGGCACTTCAAATAAAGTTATTGTTAAAAAACGGGCTTGAAAACCAACAATTACACAATAATTAAGGGGCAAGAAATGAACTTTGCTGCAATGCAAAGTTCTCAAAATACAGAGAAATGAAAGTTACACTTGTATAAAGAATTGACAATGTTTGAAACCAATAAAAACTACAAAAACACACTTGTAAAAAACCCAAAACAATCCCAGAATGAATTATTTGACTCAAATTAACCCTAAAACGGTCTTGGAGGTCGTGCAGACGACAGAGTCGGATCGGAAGGTTGCTAAAACCTGACGCCAAAACTAGCAATGGGACAGCTAGTTAGAAAACAGCTTTTTCATCAATCATGAACGCTGAAAACCTCACCCAGGGGTAGAAAATGATGGAGAGAACGTTTTCGCCATCTAAAACGGTCTAAAACGGGTCTAAAATGCCTAAACCGGCGCCTGGAACGTGGCGCAGTTGTTGGGTCAAATATTGTCAAAAATCAGTGGAAATTTGTCAAATACTGGCAAAAATCTGCTGAAATTTGTCAAAAATTGCCAAATTTTGGCGCAAGTTACGTGAGGTTTGCGCGCATCCAACTATGACGAAAAATCCACGCGTGTGCACGCGCGATTTACTGGCGCGTTGGAAGCGTTAAAATAAATTTTTCCAATGTCTAACACAATTTGCACCGAATTATGGCAATTTTTGACAAATTTACATGGATTTTTGCCAGTATTTGACAAATTTCCACGGATTTTTGACAATATTTGACAAATTGCAGACAAATTTCAGACAAATTTCAATTAATTTTAGAAATTTTATGAGAAATTTCAGCAAATGTTTGAGGATTGAGGAAATCTTCTGAAATTTGTCAAATATAGGCAAAAATCTTCTGAAATTTGTCAAATACAGGCAAAAATCTGCTGAAAATTGTCAAAAATTGCCCAAATTCCGTGCAAGTTTTGCAAGTTTTGCGCGCATCAAATCGTATGCGCGCCTATACTATTGCACGAGCGCATTGACGCGTGATGAACACCGATTACGTTTACGAAGTGAATTCGAGCTACAAAAGTATCGAGTCGCCATTCTATGATGGAAAAAAAAAATTAAGTGTAAACAAACAAAATAAAAACTTTAATATACAAGAAACGTACAATTCCACTCAACTTTGTTTCAAATTTTATTTATTGGATCATTGAAAATAAACAGTAGTGTTGTGCACTGTACGCTTAAGTGTTTACCGGCGATGCGTTGTTTTGTGGTGGGGATTTGCCTCGATAATTGATCTTTTCTCTTTGTTTGCAATATTTTTTTGGCCTTTTTTGTTGATTTTTCGGTTTGAAATTGTTTTTTTTCCGGTGTAATTTAAGTGGTGGAAGGTTGTTGGGGTGTGTTGAGGGTAATTTTGGCGGTTTTTGGGTCGGGATTAGTGTTTTCTGCGATTTTTGATCGGTATTTGGGGTAACGCATGCGAATCGCCGTCGATGCGTCGACCGTAGCAAGTGTGGTTGAAGTGATTTCGTTCATTCGTTATTTTAATGAAAATTAGGTATTTATTGTGACCACACGAGCACGTAGCAAGTGCGCGCGCAAGTTAAATGTGTAGAGGCCTGTGAGAAAATAAAACGTGCGTGGAAGCGGCGTAAATATTCTTTGGTGACTGCCATGGGTTTGTGCTTTGTCGTGGGCGCGATATGTCTGCGATATATATGCGTTAGGGATGAGAACGGGACCAATTTTCGGGTCCCGACCCGTCCCGGGTCCATTACGTTAGCGTAATACGCGCGTATGATTGCATAATTGAAATAAATCAGTATTAAGCCTAATATTAGGCCTAATAATGCTAAAATAAAGTAAAGAAACAACAATATTTTGGTCATACAGTGTAATTTACTTTTAATAATGAGTTTGTTGTTGTTGTTTATTTACTTTATTTTAGCATTATCAGGCTCAATATTAGGCTTAATAGTGATAAATAACAACTGGAATTAGAAAATTGTCTCCGCCTCGCAGTACGAATTTAGCAACTGTAATCCCGTCCCGTCCCGTATCCGCATAGGGCAAACATTACCAGTCCAGTCCCTATCCCGGTCCGTTCTTATCCCTAATATGCGTGATGTAGCGCGTTTGCGCGCGCGATCTAGTGCGTTTGAGCGCGCGATGTAGCACCTTGAGCGTGTCCAAATGTGTACAGGTGCTCAAAAGATGTGCGAGGGCTTCACGTGCATACACGAAGCATAAACGTGAAGAAAACAGCAGAAGCAGTTGTGTGTGATATTTATAAAACCACATCACACAAGGGAATACTACTAATGATACAAAAAGCAATAAACTTTATGAATATTGAAATAAACTTACAAAATGGTGGAAAAAACATGGCGTACTGCCTTGAATATATGCCGGGATGTTATCAATCTTCCGGGCCCCATGTGTGTTTGATTTTAGTCCTAATTTTGGTGTATTTTTTTTTTTTTGCCTTGGTTTTTCTCGTTTCTTGGAGAGTGCTGAGGCATGCCGAGGTGTTCTCGGGCGTGTGCGCCTGTTGAAGATCGAGCGTTTCATATTTTGTGTTTAATAAGCCTACCGTGGTGCCTCGAGCGTTTATTAATTTCTCCACTCGAGGCACTTCACTAACACCTCCCCGGTGTTTAAACGAGTAGCGGCGCTTATTTGACCCCGGTGTTTACTGTTTAAAATTGTCGTGTGTTTTCAAAGTTCTTAATTTGTTTAAAAGCAAACAAAATGGATATTTGTTAATTTTTATTTGATTTTATCAATTTCTATTGGTTTCTTGCTGATTTTTAATCGGTTTTTCTCTATTTGTGACAATTTTTGCCAATTTTAATCGTTATTTGTCATTCTGAATTGATTATTGTCCGATTTCAGTCGATTTTTGTTGATTTTTAATCATGTTTGTTCGTTTTTAATCAATTTTTGTCCCATGCCTTACGATCAGTTCGAATAATTGACACCATACTGTGCTGTTACTCGTATTCAAGATGGCGTCGCAAACTCAAGGCCGAATTCCGCTGATTTCATTTATTGCGACTGTTTGCGCTCCATACGTGTGAAAAGGATTATGGGAAAAATCCTCAATGCAGGCCATTTTGGTGTTAAATGAGCGAGGAAGGCAGGAGATGAGAAAAATTTGTAAAATTTCAAAAAAAAGCTAAACAATCAAAATTTACATGAAGATCAATATTTCTGGCTCGAAATGCATGTATCAGCAATTTCGGGATATTTTCGGGGTGAAATTGACTCGTTCGGAACACTGGGAAGGAACCCCACCCCGCATTCCCCATGCGTCGGCGCGCGCGTAGACGAAAATTCAAATCCAGGTGTTCAGACGGCCCCACGTTATTTTCGGGTTCCAAGTTGGGTTTCACAAATGTACCGTATTGCCTCGAATAAACGCCGGGACGTTTATTAAACTTCTCGTGTGTGTTTAATTTTGATCCGCATTTAACTGTTTTTTTTTTCACCGAAAGTTACTTCATTTTTTATTAACATGGAAAAAAAATGAACCTTTACAAAATACTAATAATAACGTTATAATAAGCAGTTACAATTGAAATTAAAACAACATTTTTTTTTTAATTAGAAACCAAAGCAGAATCATCCCTAAATTCTGACACGGCGTTGTCAAACAAACAGTTGGCGCCAAAACGAGAAATTAGGCAACAAAACATTTTGAATGCTACAAAAACACATTAAATAACCATAAAACAAATAAAAATAAATACAACAGCTAAACCAAATTGTAATAAACAAGACAGCAAAGTGCGGGAGTGAGTGACAACGCCAAAAAAACGCCCGAAAACGCCCCAAGAACGCACCAAAACGCCCCAAGAACGCACCAAAACGCCAGATAACCGTGCAACTTGAGGCAAAAAACATGCAAACATAATTTTTTGCTTTGAGTGGCACGATTTTCAGGCTTTTTGGAGCATTTTGAAGCGTTTTGGGGCGTTTTAGAACGTTTTTGCTTATTTTTTAGCATTCTCATGCGAGCTCGCGCGTGCAGGCGAGAAAAAAACAAACTTATTTCTTCAAGAGTTAAAAAAAAAATAACCCTAACCAGGAAATTACTGTAAAAACAACGGCTTGCCTCGAATAAACGCCGGGGCGTTTACTAATTTTCAAGACTGGAAGTGAGGCGAGATGTTGTTTGCTTTATTTGTTGAAACAAATTAGGCGTCACTAATTCACCTGTATTAGGGTTTCGGTTCTGAGAAACCGGACGAGGAGTCACAATAACGGGACACGGGAAATTTCAAAACTTACCGGTTTCGTCAAAACGCCATTGAAACGTTACATTTTTATAGCGTGTCAATGATAAAAATGGTCATTTTGGATGAAAAACGGCCATTTTGGATGAAAAATGGCCACTTTTACTATAAAAAATGGCTGAAAATGGCCATTTTTACTATGACAAATGGCTGAAAATGGCCATTTTAATAAAAAAAGGCCATTTTTACTTCGAAAATTGGCTAAAAATGGCCACTTGAGTGAGTGACAATGCCAAAAAACGCGTGCAAACGCCTGCGAACGCCCCAAAACGCCCCAAAACGCCAGATGACAATGCAACTTGAGGCATAAAACTTGAAAACACAATTTTAAACGTCACAAAAGTTGAAACAAAGATGAAAAATTAATTTTTTGCCTCAAGTTGCGCGATTTTCAGGCCTTTTGGAGTGTTTTTGAGCATTTTTTGGCGTTCTCAGCGGCGTGTTTGCCTCAAATAAACGCCGGTTTAAACAAAAAATGACGTCATTTTTGGTTTAAAATTGAAGTAAAACACAAAATATTTTAGTTTTTAAATGCAACTGGTCTAAATTTTGTCAAATGTTGTCATACTTCTTGAAAGTCATCATTTATTGATAAAAAATTTGAAAATTTACCTAATTGTAGCATGTATTTGTGGTTAGTTTTGATTTGAATTCAAACTGTAATTTTTTGCTTCGAGTTGCGCGATTTTCAGGCGTTTTGGGGCGTTTTTGAGCTTTTTTTGGCGTCCTCGGGCGAGCTCGCGCGTGCACGTCACAAGTAACCCTAATCAGGAAAGAACCTACAAAAACT
The DNA here is from genome assembly GCA_949358305.1 of Strigamia acuminata. NCBI lineage: Eukaryota > Metazoa > Arthropoda > Chilopoda > Geophilomorpha > Linotaeniidae > Strigamia > Strigamia acuminata. Next base: position 28,888,897 of record OX442314.1, on the reverse strand, counting down.
ATGGCTTGCCTCGCATAAACGCCGGGGCGTTTATTCATTTTCAAAAAGACAAATGAAATGGATAAATAAAGAAATTAGCGGGGAAATCCAGCATGGCGCCCACTTCAAATCCGCTAGAGCGGCAAAACACGACATTTGAATTTCAACACAAGAATAAAATCAAGAATACACACTGTATTGAATAAAATAACATTAGGAAATGTAATTTCCTACAACAAAAGCACTATTTATTAAAAGAACACTTGAAAATAATCGTTTGCCGAACGGAATGAACTCGGTCAGCAGCGCACAAGTGCGTACCGACAACGAACGCTCGAAACGACAAAACGACCGTTCCGGGACAAAAATAAAGCAAACCAATCGACAGATCACCCCCAAATTAGTCTAAATCAATTCTAAAACCTATCCATAACACAAGAATAAGGTCCAAACAAAAGGTTAGAAGTTTGAACACAACCGAACTAGATTAAGAAATATGACGTCACGCGTCTTACGCAAGTGATCTGTAAATCGACGAATGCACTAAAAATCATCCAAAATCACACAAAATGAGCAAGAATTAAAGAAATAAGACACAGAGAAGTAATAAAACTTTAAATAGCAATGAATAAAGATAATATCAATATCATAGACACTAAAATTCATGAAAACACTGTAACTTTTAATAAATCACAAAAAATGAAAGTTTAATATGTAAAAATATCTAAAAAGCTGAAATTCAAGAAAAGCAAAAATTAAAGACACTTTGTTAACTTTAATTAAGACAATAAATGACATAAAATCCGGACACAACAATTATTCCATTTTGGATGAAAAACGGCCCTTTTGGATGAAAAACGGCCATTTTGGATGAAAAACGGCTAAAAATGACCATTTTTCTATGAAAAATGGCTAAAAATGGCTAAAAATGGCCATTTGATTGAATGACAACGCCAAAAAACGCCCAAGAACGCCCGCAAATGCCTAAAAATGCCTAAAAACGCCCCAAAACGCAAAATGACAATGCAACTTGAGGCAAAAAACATGAGAACACAATTGTAAACGTTACAAAAGTTGAAACAAAAATAAACAATTAATGTTTTGCCTCGAGTTGCACGATTTTCAGGCGTTTTGGAGTATTTTTTGGCGTTCTCAGGCGTACTCGCGCGTACACGTCACTGCCGAGTAAAAAAAACATACTTATTTCTTCAAGAGTTAAAAAGGAAGTAACCCTAATCAGGAAAAAAAATGCAAAAACAATGGCTTGCCTCGAACAAACGCCAGAAGTGAGGCGAGATGTTGTTTGCTTTATTTATTAAATCAAATTAGGCGTTGCTAATTCACCTGTATCTCTTAGTTCGACGTAAGAACACGCGCTTTTTTTAAAATGAAAGCCCAAGTTGGGTTTCATAAACGTACCGTATTGCCTTGAATAAAAGCCGGGGTGTTTATTAATTTTTAAGACCAGAAACGAGGCGAGATCACGACTCAAGATTAAACGAGAAGAAATAAACGTGTTTCTTCTAAAGGAAGTAACCCTAATCAGGAAAAACTTACATAAACAATGGTTTGCCTTGAATAAACGCCGGGGCGTTTATAAATTTTCAAGACGGGAGGCAAGGTGAGATGATGATGCGGTGCGACGCGAATAAAAGCCCAAGTTGGGTATTGCCTCGAATAAACGCCGGGGCGTTTATTAATTTTCAAAACCGGAAATGAGGCGAGATCAAAACGCCATTGAAACGTTACATTTTAATAACGTTTCAACGATAAAAACGGCCATTTTTGATTAAAAAAACGACTAAAAATGGCCATTTTACTATAAAAACGGTGAAAAAAAAACATTTTTACTCTGAAAAATGGCTAAAAATGGCCATTTTGACGAAAAACGGCCATTTTTACTACGGAAAATGCTAAAAATGGCCACTTGAGTGAGTGACAACGCCAAAAAACGCCTGCGAACGCCTGCGAACACATAAAAACACTCCAAAACGCCAGATGACAATGCAACTTGAGGCAAAAAACATGAGAACACAATTTTAAACGTCACAAAAGTTGAAATAAAGATGAAAAATTAATGTTTTGCCTCGAGTTGCGCGATTTTCAGGCGTTTTTGAGCGTTTTTTAGCATTTTTTGGCGTTCTCAGGCGTGCTCGTGTGTACACGTCACTGCCGAAGAAAAAAACAAACTTATTTCTTTTAGTTAAAATGTATTTCAAGCTTTAACAGGGGTTTAAACAGGAAATGACATCATTTTTAGTTTAAAATTGAAGTAAAACACAAAATATTTTAGTTTTTGAATGCAACTGATCCACGTTATGTCAAATGTTTCCATTACTTCTTGAAAGCCAAAAAATTTGAAAATTTAGCTAATTTCAGCATGTATTTGTAGCTAGTTTTGATTTGAATACACACTGTAATGTTTTGCCTCGAGTTGCGCGATTTTCAGGCGTTTTGGGACGTTTTGGAGCAAAAAAAACAAACTTAATTCTTCAAGAGTTAAAAAGGAAGTAATCCTAATCAGGAAAAGCCCACAAAAAACAATGCAAGATCACGCGGTACGACGCACGGACTCCCAGCGCACGGAATGCACGGACTTTCTGTGGACTTTCCGTGCACGGAAGACCGGCGCGGACATTTCCATTGGAGACCAGCGCAGAATTACCTACAGGCAATTCCGAATCAAAGGCTTCTTTATGGTTTATACATTACTTTGCAGTAGGTATGCCTGGCCTTGATTTGAAAGTGCAGTAAATTCTGCTGAATGCAGTGTTTTAAACTCGCAGCAATTGCGATGGTGCCAACTATTGGAAAATAAATTTAAAATGTAAAACCAAAGAATTTGTAAAAAAAATTTGTTTTAATCAATTGCAATAATGATATTCTACTTAATTGTTGGATTATGAAACGTGAAACCAATCCCATGATTAGGAAATATAAATTTTATTAAATTCATCGTGTATCTCACATCTCACATTCACTGCCATTTACTTAGTGTCATCCAAAAATCAGGTTTTATCAAATCCTGAGGTTATTCTAGTACGTCTTAACTGCCCGGCAGGTCGCGCAACCTGTGGAGCAACAATTGATGTAAATAGTGCAAGCAGCACGCACGGGAAAGTGCGCACTGATGGGTCCATGCCAGTGCAAGTACATTGGGTAATGTATTATTGCGAGCGCGCGTGTTTTCACACGATTACAATGTGCTGATTAAACCAACAGCATTATAGAAGCATTATAGACTGATTATATTGTATAATTTTTATTTTAACAAAACCCTGAATTTCATTTCTAATCGGTTTTTTTTTTTATTGACGCGCACAGAAGCGTTGTAGCATGTTCACACAATGTGGAATTTGCAAATTTGAGAAAGCGGCTTTCCCAAGGTTGATAAAACGCGCGCGATCGTGCGGAATATACAAATAAGTGAAATCCGCAAAATCAGCCATGAGACTGCGAACAGGGGGTCAAGGTATAGGCCGCCGTAATGTTAAAAATAGGGTCCCTTTCGCACTCCGAGAAATCCGCATGCGCGCCATAAGGTTAAGCTCTCCAGAAGCGTGTGTCGCACGCGTCGGCGCGCCGCTAAAAACATATCCTTTTCGCGGATTGGCTTCCGTGAAATCCGCATTTCGGGGGCGACTATTCTGGGGATTCCGGGTGGACCAAACTCTTCCGGAAAACGTCCGGGGTGGTGTTGGGAGTGTCAATAGACTGTTTTGTGTCAAGGTTGTCAATTTTCATGTGAGTATTGGAAGGTTCATTTCTGCACATTCTCATGTATTTTTTTTCACAGGAGCGACAAGGAGCGATGAAGCGGGATCGAGCGAGAGTGGGTAAAATAAACTGGTTTACGTCTCCAATGCGCGTTCAAGATGGAATACGAACTCGGAATCGACTCCAACACGCGTTCGCGTGACATACGGACGCATTCACGACCCAGATCAAAAAATGATCTCGTATTCGACTCGTTTTCGAGTCGAATGCAAATTTTGCCCTTCTTTGACGCGAAATCGTATTCGACTCGTTTTCGAGTCGAATGCGAGTTTTGCCCTTCTTCAACGCGAAATCGTATTCGACTCGTTTTCGAGTCGAATGCGAATTTTGCCCTTTCTCAACGCGAAATCGTATTCGACTCGTTTTCGAGTCGAATGCGAGTTTTGCCCTTCTTCAACGCGAAATCGTATTCGACTCGTTTTCGAGTCGAATGCGAATTTTGCCCTTCTTCGACGCGAAATCGTATTCGACTCGTTTTCGAGTCGAATGCGAAATCGTATTCGACTCGTTTTCGAGTCGAATGCGAGTTTTGCCCTTCTTCAACGCGAAATCGTATTCGACTCGTTTTCGAGTCGAATGCGAATTTTGCCCTTTCTCAACGCGAAATCGTATTCGACTCGTTTTCGAGTCGAATGCGAGTTTTGCCCTTCTTCAACGCGAAATCGTATTCGACTCGTTTTCGAGTCGAATGCGAATTTTGCCCTTCTTCAACGCGAAATCGTATTCGACTCGTTTTCGAGTCGAATGCGAATTCGTATTCGACTCGTTTTCGAGTCGAATGCGAATTTTGCCCTTCTTCAACGCGAAATCGTATTCGATTCGCTTTCGAATCGTATACGAGATGGTCGATTTTTGTTTCCCGGACTTTGATTTGTATTCGAGTTGTTACGAGTTCGTATTTTGATCGTATTCGTATTCGAATCGAATTCGAATCGTATTCGAATCGAATACGAATCGAATTCGAGTCGTATTCGAGATGGTCGATGATTTCCACTCGCTCGTATACGCGTTGTATACGAGCTCGTATTTTGATCGTAATCGTAAACGAATCGTTTACAAGTCGTATACAAGTCGTATACGACGTGTATACACCTCGTATACGAACGAAGTTTGTGAAAACACAATTTCCAAATAAGACGTATGTGACTACTATGTGTTTTCATGTCGTAGTAAGTGTCCGGTGGATTTTCCAAACTTCGTTCGTATACGAGGTGTATACACGTCGTATACGACTTGTATACGACTTGTAAACGATTCGTTTACGATTACGATCAAAATACGAGCTCGTATACAACGCGTATACGAGCGAGTGGAAATCATCGACCATCTCGAATACGACTCGAATTCGATTCGTATTCGATTCGAATACGATTCGAATTCGATTCGAATACGAATACGATCAAAATACGAACTCGTAACAACTCGAATACGAGATAGTCGATGACCCGTTCCCGGACTTTGACTCGTACGACTCGTATTCGAGATGTATTCGAGATGTATTCGAATCGTATTCGAGTCGCATTCGAGATGGTCGATGATTTCCACTTGCTCGTATACGCGTTGTATACGAGCTCGTATTTTGATCGTAATCGTAAACGAATCGTTTACAAGTCGTATACAAGTTGTATACGACGTGTATACACCTCGTATACGAACGAAGTTTGGAAAATCCACCGGATACTTACTACGACATGAAAACACATAGTAGTCACATACGTCTTATTTGGAAATTGTGTTTTCACAAACTTCGTTCGTATACGAGGTGTATACACGTCGTATACAACTTGTATACGACTTGTAAACGATTCGTTTACGATTACGATCAAAATACGAGCTCGTATACAACGCGTATACGAGCGAGTGGAAATCATCGACCATCTCGAATACGACTCGAATTCGATTCGTATTCGATTCGAATACGATTCGAATTCGATTCGAATACGAATACGATCAAAATACGAACTCGTAACAACTCGAATACGAATCAAAGTCCGGGAAACAAAAATCGACCATCTCGTATACGATTCGAAAGCGAATCGAATACGATTTCGCGTTGAAGAAGGGCAAAATTCGTACTCGACTCGAAAACGAGTCGAATACGATTTCGCGTTGAAGAAGGGCAAAACTCGTATTCGATTCGAAAGCGAGTCGAATACGATTTCGCGTTGAAGAAGGGCAAAATTCGCATTCGACTCGAAAACGAGTCGAATACGATTTCGCGTTGAAGAAGGGCAAAACTCGTATTCGATTCGAAAGCGAATCGAATACAATTTTGCGTTGAAAAAGGACAAAAATCGTATTCGATTCGCTTTCGAATCGAATACGAGTTTTGTCCTTTTTCAACGCTTGGGAAAAGGACTCGAATGCGCCTCCACGTTGCAATGCGCATTTGTGTAAACGATGATGGAATCCCCTGCTTAAATACTGGCTATTGCGTCACGTAACAGCAACGTGCCACGTCACGTAATTGCAACGTGCCGCGCTATGCCACACAATGTGCCGCCGCGATAGGCCATTGAACCCGAATGTGTGTGATGCGAAACGCGCGAGTACGCGCGCGGAGAACGCGCGGTAATGCTAGCAACAGGAGCGCAACTGCCCAAGAAATTGCTCAACAATAAAAGGCACGTGGAAGCACGTGCCTGAAACAATAGGCACTTCAAATAAAGTTATTGTTAAAAAACGGGCTTGAAAACCAACAATTACACAATAATTAAGGGGCAAGAAATGAACTTTGCTGCAATGCAAAGTTCTCAAAATACAGAGAAATGAAAGTTACACTTGTATAAAGAATTGACAATGTTTGAAACCAATAAAAACTACAAAAACACACTTGTAAAAAACCCAAAACAATCCCAGAATGAATTATTTGACTCAAATTAACCCTAAAACGGTCTTGGAGGTCGTGCAGACGACAGAGTCGGATCGGAAGGTTGCTAAAACCTGACGCCAAAACTAGCAATGGGACAGCTAGTTAGAAAACAGCTTTTTCATCAATCATGAACGCTGAAAACCTCACCCAGGGGTAGAAAATGATGGAGAGAACGTTTTCGCCATCTAAAACGGTCTAAAACGGGTCTAAAATGCCTAAACCGGCGCCTGGAACGTGGCGCAGTTGTTGGGTCAAATATTGTCAAAAATCAGTGGAAATTTGTCAAATACTGGCAAAAATCTGCTGAAATTTGTCAAAAATTGCCAAATTTTGGCGCAAGTTACGTGAGGTTTGCGCGCATCCAACTATGACGAAAAATCCACGCGTGTGCACGCGCGATTTACTGGCGCGTTGGAAGCGTTAAAATAAATTTTTCCAATGTCTAACACAATTTGCACCGAATTATGGCAATTTTTGACAAATTTACATGGATTTTTGCCAGTATTTGACAAATTTCCACGGATTTTTGACAATATTTGACAAATTGCAGACAAATTTCAGACAAATTTCAATTAATTTTAGAAATTTTATGAGAAATTTCAGCAAATGTTTGAGGATTGAGGAAATCTTCTGAAATTTGTCAAATATAGGCAAAAATCTTCTGAAATTTGTCAAATACAGGCAAAAATCTGCTGAAAATTGTCAAAAATTGCCCAAATTCCGTGCAAGTTTTGCAAGTTTTGCGCGCATCAAATCGTATGCGCGCCTATACTATTGCACGAGCGCATTGACGCGTGATGAACACCGATTACGTTTACGAAGTGAATTCGAGCTACAAAAGTATCGAGTCGCCATTCTATGATGGAAAAAAAAAATTAAGTGTAAACAAACAAAATAAAAACTTTAATATACAAGAAACGTACAATTCCACTCAACTTTGTTTCAAATTTTATTTATTGGATCATTGAAAATAAACAGTAGTGTTGTGCACTGTACGCTTAAGTGTTTACCGGCGATGCGTTGTTTTGTGGTGGGGATTTGCCTCGATAATTGATCTTTTCTCTTTGTTTGCAATATTTTTTTGGCCTTTTTTGTTGATTTTTCGGTTTGAAATTGTTTTTTTTCCGGTGTAATTTAAGTGGTGGAAGGTTGTTGGGGTGTGTTGAGGGTAATTTTGGCGGTTTTTGGGTCGGGATTAGTGTTTTCTGCGATTTTTGATCGGTATTTGGGGTAACGCATGCGAATCGCCGTCGATGCGTCGACCGTAGCAAGTGTGGTTGAAGTGATTTCGTTCATTCGTTATTTTAATGAAAATTAGGTATTTATTGTGACCACACGAGCACGTAGCAAGTGCGCGCGCAAGTTAAATGTGTAGAGGCCTGTGAGAAAATAAAACGTGCGTGGAAGCGGCGTAAATATTCTTTGGTGACTGCCATGGGTTTGTGCTTTGTCGTGGGCGCGATATGTCTGCGATATATATGCGTTAGGGATGAGAACGGGACCAATTTTCGGGTCCCGACCCGTCCCGGGTCCATTACGTTAGCGTAATACGCGCGTATGATTGCATAATTGAAATAAATCAGTATTAAGCCTAATATTAGGCCTAATAATGCTAAAATAAAGTAAAGAAACAACAATATTTTGGTCATACAGTGTAATTTACTTTTAATAATGAGTTTGTTGTTGTTGTTTATTTACTTTATTTTAGCATTATCAGGCTCAATATTAGGCTTAATAGTGATAAATAACAACTGGAATTAGAAAATTGTCTCCGCCTCGCAGTACGAATTTAGCAACTGTAATCCCGTCCCGTCCCGTATCCGCATAGGGCAAACATTACCAGTCCAGTCCCTATCCCGGTCCGTTCTTATCCCTAATATGCGTGATGTAGCGCGTTTGCGCGCGCGATCTAGTGCGTTTGAGCGCGCGATGTAGCACCTTGAGCGTGTCCAAATGTGTACAGGTGCTCAAAAGATGTGCGAGGGCTTCACGTGCATACACGAAGCATAAACGTGAAGAAAACAGCAGAAGCAGTTGTGTGTGATATTTATAAAACCACATCACACAAGGGAATACTACTAATGATACAAAAAGCAATAAACTTTATGAATATTGAAATAAACTTACAAAATGGTGGAAAAAACATGGCGTACTGCCTTGAATATATGCCGGGATGTTATCAATCTTCCGGGCCCCATGTGTGTTTGATTTTAGTCCTAATTTTGGTGTATTTTTTTTTTTTTGCCTTGGTTTTTCTCGTTTCTTGGAGAGTGCTGAGGCATGCCGAGGTGTTCTCGGGCGTGTGCGCCTGTTGAAGATCGAGCGTTTCATATTTTGTGTTTAATAAGCCTACCGTGGTGCCTCGAGCGTTTATTAATTTCTCCACTCGAGGCACTTCACTAACACCTCCCCGGTGTTTAAACGAGTAGCGGCGCTTATTTGACCCCGGTGTTTACTGTTTAAAATTGTCGTGTGTTTTCAAAGTTCTTAATTTGTTTAAAAGCAAACAAAATGGATATTTGTTAATTTTTATTTGATTTTATCAATTTCTATTGGTTTCTTGCTGATTTTTAATCGGTTTTTCTCTATTTGTGACAATTTTTGCCAATTTTAATCGTTATTTGTCATTCTGAATTGATTATTGTCCGATTTCAGTCGATTTTTGTTGATTTTTAATCATGTTTGTTCGTTTTTAATCAATTTTTGTCCCATGCCTTACGATCAGTTCGAATAATTGACACCATACTGTGCTGTTACTCGTATTCAAGATGGCGTCGCAAACTCAAGGCCGAATTCCGCTGATTTCATTTATTGCGACTGTTTGCGCTCCATACGTGTGAAAAGGATTATGGGAAAAATCCTCAATGCAGGCCATTTTGGTGTTAAATGAGCGAGGAAGGCAGGAGATGAGAAAAATTTGTAAAATTTCAAAAAAAAGCTAAACAATCAAAATTTACATGAAGATCAATATTTCTGGCTCGAAATGCATGTATCAGCAATTTCGGGATATTTTCGGGGTGAAATTGACTCGTTCGGAACACTGGGAAGGAACCCCACCCCGCATTCCCCATGCGTCGGCGCGCGCGTAGACGAAAATTCAAATCCAGGTGTTCAGACGGCCCCACGTTATTTTCGGGTTCCAAGTTGGGTTTCACAAATGTACCGTATTGCCTCGAATAAACGCCGGGACGTTTATTAAACTTCTCGTGTGTGTTTAATTTTGATCCGCATTTAACTGTTTTTTTTTTCACCGAAAGTTACTTCATTTTTTATTAACATGGAAAAAAAATGAACCTTTACAAAATACTAATAATAACGTTATAATAAGCAGTTACAATTGAAATTAAAACAACATTTTTTTTTTAATTAGAAACCAAAGCAGAATCATCCCTAAATTCTGACACGGCGTTGTCAAACAAACAGTTGGCGCCAAAACGAGAAATTAGGCAACAAAACATTTTGAATGCTACAAAAACACATTAAATAACCATAAAACAAATAAAAATAAATACAACAGCTAAACCAAATTGTAATAAACAAGACAGCAAAGTGCGGGAGTGAGTGACAACGCCAAAAAAACGCCCGAAAACGCCCCAAGAACGCACCAAAACGCCCCAAGAACGCACCAAAACGCCAGATAACCGTGCAACTTGAGGCAAAAAACATGCAAACATAATTTTTTGCTTTGAGTGGCACGATTTTCAGGCTTTTTGGAGCATTTTGAAGCGTTTTGGGGCGTTTTAGAACGTTTTTGCTTATTTTTTAGCATTCTCATGCGAGCTCGCGCGTGCAGGCGAGAAAAAAACAAACTTATTTCTTCAAGAGTTAAAAAAAAAATAACCCTAACCAGGAAATTACTGTAAAAACAACGGCTTGCCTCGAATAAACGCCGGGGCGTTTACTAATTTTCAAGACTGGAAGTGAGGCGAGATGTTGTTTGCTTTATTTGTTGAAACAAATTAGGCGTCACTAATTCACCTGTATTAGGGTTTCGGTTCTGAGAAACCGGACGAGGAGTCACAATAACGGGACACGGGAAATTTCAAAACTTACCGGTTTCGTCAAAACGCCATTGAAACGTTACATTTTTATAGCGTGTCAATGATAAAAATGGTCATTTTGGATGAAAAACGGCCATTTTGGATGAAAAATGGCCACTTTTACTATAAAAAATGGCTGAAAATGGCCATTTTTACTATGACAAATGGCTGAAAATGGCCATTTTAATAAAAAAAGGCCATTTTTACTTCGAAAATTGGCTAAAAATGGCCACTTGAGTGAGTGACAATGCCAAAAAACGCGTGCAAACGCCTGCGAACGCCCCAAAACGCCCCAAAACGCCAGATGACAATGCAACTTGAGGCATAAAACTTGAAAACACAATTTTAAACGTCACAAAAGTTGAAACAAAGATGAAAAATTAATTTTTTGCCTCAAGTTGCGCGATTTTCAGGCCTTTTGGAGTGTTTTTGAGCATTTTTTGGCGTTCTCAGCGGCGTGTTTGCCTCAAATAAACGCCGGTTTAAACAAAAAATGACGTCATTTTTGGTTTAAAATTGAAGTAAAACACAAAATATTTTAGTTTTTAAATGCAACTGGTCTAAATTTTGTCAAATGTTGTCATACTTCTTGAAAGTCATCATTTATTGATAAAAAATTTGAAAATTTACCTAATTGTAGCATGTATTTGTGGTTAGTTTTGATTTGAATTCAAACTGTAATTTTTTGCTTCGAGTTGCGCGATTTTCAGGCGTTTTGGGGCGTTTTTGAGCTTTTTTTGGCGTCCTCGGGCGAGCTCGCGCGTGCACGTCACAAGTAACCCTAATCAGGAAAGAACCTACAAAAACTATGGCTTGCCTCGCATAAACGCCGGGGCGTTTATTCATTTTCAAAAAGACAAATGAAATGGATAAATAAAGAAATTAGCGGGGAAATCCAGCATGGCGCCCACTTCAAATCCGCTAGAGCGGCAAAACACGACATTTGAATTTCAACACAAGAATAAAATCAAGAATACACACTGTATTGAATAAAATAACATTAGGAAATGTAATTTCCTACAACAAAAGCACTATTTATTAAAAGAACACTTGAAAATAATCGTTTGCCGAACGGAATGAACTCGGTCAGCAGCGCACAAGTGCGTACCGACAACGAACGCTCGAAACGACAAAACGACCGTTCCGGGACAAAAATAAAGCAAACCAATCGACAGATCACCCCCAAATTAGTCTAAATCAATTCTAAAACCTATCCATAACACAAGAATAAGGTCCAAACAAAAGGTTAGAAGTTTGAACACAACCGAACTAGATTAAGAAATATGACGTCACGCGTCTTACGCAAGTGATCTGTAAATCGACGAATGCACTAAAAATCATCCAAAATCACACAAAATGAGCAAGAATTAAAGAAATAAGACACAGAGAAGTAATAAAACTTTAAATAGCAATGAATAAAGATAATATCAATATCATAGACACTAAAATTCATGAAAACACTGTAACTTTTAATAAATCACAAAAAATGAAAGTTTAATATGTAAAAATATCTAAAAAGCTGAAATTCAAGAAAAGCAAAAATTAAAGACACTTTGTTAACTTTAATTAAGACAATAAATGACATAAAATCCGGACACAACAATTATTCCATTTTGGATGAAAAACGGCCCTTTTGGATGAAAAACGGCCATTTTGGATGAAAAACGGCTAAAAATGACCATTTTTCTATGAAAAATGGCTAAAAATGGCTAAAAATGGCCATTTGATTGAATGACAACGCCAAAAAACGCCCAAGAACGCCCGCAAATGCCTAAAAATGCCTAAAAACGCCCCAAAACGCAAAATGACAATGCAACTTGAGGCAAAAAACATGAGAACACAATTGTAAACGTTACAAAAGTTGAAACAAAAATAAACAATTAATGTTTTGCCTCGAGTTGCACGATTTTCAGGCGTTTTGGAGTATTTTTTGGCGTTCTCAGGCGTACTCGCGCGTACACGTCACTGCCGAGTAAAAAAAACATACTTATTTCTTCAAGAGTTAAAAAGGAAGTAACCCTAATCAGGAAAAAAAATGCAAAAACAATGGCTTGCCTCGAACAAACGCCAGAAGTGAGGCGAGATGTTGTTTGCTTTATTTATTAAATCAAATTAGGCGTTGCTAATTCACCTGTATCTCTTAGTTCGACGTAAGAACACGCGCTTTTTTTAAAATGAAAGCCCAAGTTGGGTTTCATAAACGTACCGTATTGCCTTGAATAAAAGCCGGGGTGTTTATTAATTTTTAAGACCAGAAACGAGGCGAGATCACGACTCAAGATTAAACGAGAAGAAATAAACGTGTTTCTTCTAAAGGAAGTAACCCTAATCAGGAAAAACTTACATAAACAATGGTTTGCCTTGAATAAACGCCGGGGCGTTTATAAATTTTCAAGACGGGAGGCAAGGTGAGATGATGATGCGGTGCGACGCGAATAAAAGCCCAAGTTGGGTATTGCCTCGAATAAACGCCGGGGCGTTTATTAATTTTCAAAACCGGAAATGAGGCGAGATCAAAACGCCATTGAAACGTTACATTTTAATAACGTTTCAACGATAAAAACGGCCATTTTTGATTAAAAAAACGACTAAAAATGGCCATTTTACTATAAAAACGGTGAAAAAAAAACATTTTTACTCTGAAAAATGGCTAAAAATGGCCATTTTGACGAAAAACGGCCATTTTTACTACGGAAAATGCTAAAAATGGCCACTTGAGTGAGTGACAACGCCAAAAAACGCCTGCGAACGCCTGCGAACACATAAAAACACTCCAAAACGCCAGATGACAATGCAACTTGAGGCAAAAAACATGAGAACACAATTTTAAACGTCACAAAAGTTGAAATAAAGATGAAAAATTAATGTTTTGCCTCGAGTTGCGCGATTTTCAGGCGTTTTTGAGCGTTTTTTAGCATTTTTTGGCGTTCTCAGGCGTGCTCGTGTGTACACGTCACTGCCGAAGAAAAAAACAAACTTATTTCTTTTAGTTAAAATGTATTTCAAGCTTTAACAGGGGTTTAAACAGGAAATGACATCATTTTTAGTTTAAAATTGAAGTAAAACACAAAATATTTTAGTTTTTGAATGCAACTGATCCACGTTATGTCAAATGTTTCCATTACTTCTTGAAAGCCAAAAAATTTGAAAATTTAGCTAATTTCAGCATGTATTTGTAGCTAGTTTTGATTTGAATACACACTGTAATGTTTTGCCTCGAGTTGCGCGATTTTCAGGCGTTTTGGGACGTTTTGGAGCAAAAAAAACAAACTTAATTCTTCAAGAGTTAAAAAGGAAGTAATCCTAATCAGGAAAAGCCCACAAAAAACAATGCAAGATCACGCGGTACGACGCACGGACTCCCAGCGCACGGAATGCACGGACTTTCTGTGGACTTTCCGTGCACGGAAGACCGGCGCGGACATTTCCATTGGAGACCAGCGCAGAATTACCTACAGGCAATTCCGAATCAAAGGCTTCTTTATGGTTTATACATTACTTTGCAGTAGGTATGCCTGGCCTTGATTTGAAAGTGCAGTAAATTCTGCTGAATGCAGTGTTTTAAACTCGCAGCAATTGCGATGGTGCCAACTATTGGAAAATAAATTTAAAATGTAAAACCAAAGAATTTGTAAAAAAAATTTGTTTTAATCAATTGCAATAATGATATTCTACTTAATTGTTGGATTATGAAACGTGAAACCAATCCCATGATTAGGAAATATAAATTTTATTAAATTCATCGTGTATCTCACATCTCACATTCACTGCCATTTACTTAGTGTCATCCAAAAATCAGGTTTTATCAAATCCTGAGGTTATTCTAGTACGTCTTAACTGCCCGGCAGGTCGCGCAACCTGTGGAGCAACAATTGATGTAAATAGTGCAAGCAGCACGCACGGGAAAGTGCGCACTGATGGGTCCATGCCAGTGCAAGTACATTGGGTAATGTATTATTGCGAGCGCGCGTGTTTTCACACGATTACAATGTGCTGATTAAACCAACAGCATTATAGAAGCATTATAGACTGATTATATTGTATAATTTTTATTTTAACAAAACCCTGAATTTCATTTCTAATCGGTTTTTTTTTTTATTGACGCGCACAGAAGCGTTGTAGCATGTTCACACAATGTGGAATTTGCAAATTTGAGAAAGCGGCTTTCCCAAGGTTGATAAAACGCGCGCGATCGTGCGGAATATACAAATAAGTGAAATCCGCAAAATCAGCCATGAGACTGCGAACAGGGGGTCAAGGTATAGGCCGCCGTAATGTTAAAAATAGGGTCCCTTTCGCACTCCGAGAAATCCGCATGCGCGCCATAAGGTTAAGCACTCCAGAAGCGTGTGTCGCACGCGTCGGCGCGCCGCTAAAAACATATCCTTTTCGCGGATTGGCTTCCGTGAAATCCGCATTTCGGGGGCGACTATTCTGGGGATTCCGGGTGGACCAAACTCTTCCGGAAAACGTCCGGGGTGGTGTTGGGAGTGTCAATAGACTGTTTTGTGTCAAGGTTGTCAATTTTCATGTGAGTATTGGAAGGTTCATTTCTGCACATTCTCATGTATTTTTTTTCACAGGAGCGACAAGGAGCGATGAAGCGGGATCGAGCGAGAGTGGGTAAAATAAACTGGTTTACGTCTCCAATGCGCGTTCAAGATGGAATACGAACTCGGAATCGACTCCAACACGCGTTCGCGTGACATACGGACGCATTCACGACCCAGATCAAAAAATGATCTCGTATTCGACTCGTTTTCGAGTCGAATGCAAATTTTGCCCTTCTTTGACGCGAAATCGTATTCGACTCGTTTTCGAGTCGAATGCGAAATCGTATTCGACTCGTTTTCGAGTCGAATGCGAGTTTTGCCCTTCTTCAACGCGAAATCGTATTCGACTCGTTTTCGAGTCGAATGCGAATTTTGCCCTTTCTCAACGCGAAATCGTATTCGACTCGTTTTCGAGTCGAATGCGAGTTTTGCCCTTCTTCAACGCGAAATCGTATTCGACTCGTTTTCGAGTCGAATGCGAATTTTGCCCTTCTTCGACGCGAAATCGTATTCGACTCGTTTTCGAGTCGAATGCGAAATCGTATTCGACTCGTTTTCGAGTCGAATGCGAGTTTTGCCCTTCTTCAACGCGAAATCGTATTCGACTCGTTTTCGAGTCGAATGCGAATTTTGCCCTTTCTCAACGCGAAATCGTATTCGACTCGTTTTCGAGTCGAATGCGAGTTTTGCCCTTCTTCAACGCGAAATCGTATTCGACTCGTTTTCGAGTCGAATGCGAATTTTGCCCTTCTTCAACGCGAAATCGTATTCGACTCGTTTTCGAGTCGAATGCGAATTCGTATTCGACTCGTTTTCGAGTCGAATGCGAATTTTGCCCTTCTTCAACGCGAAATCGTATTCGATTCGCTTTCGAATCGTATACGAGATGGTCGATTTTTGTTTCCCGGACTTTGATTTGTATTCGAGTTGTTACGAGTTCGTATTTTGATCGTATTCGTATTCGAATCGAATTCGAATCGTATTCGAATCGAATACGAATCGAATTCGAGTCGTATTCGAGATGGTCGATGATTTCCACTCGCTCGTATACGCGTTGTATACGAGCTCGTATTTTGATCGTAATCGTAAACGAATCGTTTACAAGTCGTATACAAGTCGTATACGACGTGTATACACCTCGTATACGAACGAAGTTTGTGAAAACACAATTTCCAAATAAGACGTATGTGACTACTATGTGTTTTCATGTCGTAGTAAGTGTCCGGTGGATTTTCCAAACTTCGTTCGTATACGAGGTGTATACACGTCGTATACGACTTGTATACGACTTGTAAACGATTCGTTTACGATTACGATCAAAATACGAGCTCGTATACAACGCGTATACGAGCGAGTGGAAATCATCGACCATCTCGAATGCGACTCGAATACGATTCGAATACATCTCGAATACATCTCGAATACGAGTCGTACGAGTCAAAGTCCGGGAACGGGTCATCGACTATCTCGTATTCGAGTTGTTACGAGTTCGTATTTTGATCGTATTCGTATTCGAATCGAATTCGAATCGTATTCGAATCGAATACGAATCGAATTCGAGTCGTATTCGAGATGGTCGATGATTTCCACTCGCTCGTATACGCGTTGTATACGAGCTCGTATTTTGATCGTAATCGTAAACGAATCGTTTACAAGTCGTATACAAGTCGTATACGACGTGTATACACCTCGTATACGAACGAAGTTTGTGAAAACACAATTTCCAAATAAGACGTATGTGACTACTATGTGTTTTCATGTCGTAGTAAGTGTCCGGTGGATTTTCCAAACTTCGTTCGTATACGAGGTGTATACACGTCGTATACGACTTGTATACGACTTGTAAACGATTCGTTTACGATTACGATCAAAATACGAGCTCGTATACAACGCGTATACGAGCGAGTGGAAATCATCGACCATCTCGAATGCGACTCGAATACGATTCGAATACATCTCGAATACATCTCGAATACGAGTCGTACGAGTCAAAGTCCGGGAACGGGTCATCGACTATCTCGTATTCGAGTTGTTACGAGTTCGTATTTTGATCGTATTCGTATTCGAATCGAATTCGAATCGTATTCGAATCGAATACTAATCGAATTCGAGTCGTATTCGAGATGGTCGATGATTTCCACTCGCTCGTATACGCGTTGTATACGAGCTCGTATTTTGATCGTAATCGTAAACGAATCGTTTACAAGTCGTATACAAGTCGTATACGACGTGTATACACCTCGTATACGAACGAAGTTTGTGAAAACACAATTTCCAAATAAGACGTATGTGACTACTATGTGTTTTCATGTCGTAGTAAGTGTCCGGTGGATTTTCCAAACTTCGTTCGTATACGAGGTGTATACACGTCGTATACGACTTGTATACGACTTGTAAACGATTCGTTTACGATTACGATCAAAATACGAGCTCGTATACAACGCGTATACGAGCGAGTGGAAATCATCGACCATCTCGAATGCGACTCGAATACGATTCGAATACATCTCGAATACATCTCGAATACGAGTCGTACGAGTCAAAGTCCGGGAACGGGTCATCGACTATCTCGTATTCGAGTTGTTACGAGTTCGTATTTTGATCGTATTCGTATTCGAATCGAATTCGAATCGTATTCGAATCGAATACTAATCGAATTCGAGTCGTATTCGAGATGGTCGATGATTTCCACTCGCTCGTATACGCGTTGTATACGAGCTCGTATTTTGATCGTAATCGTAAACGAATCGTTTACAAGTCGTATACAAGTCGTATACGACGTGTATACACCTCGTATACGAACGAAGTTTGTGAAAACACAATTTCCAAATAAGACGTATGTGACTACTATGTGTTTTCATGTCGTAGTAAGTGTCCGGTGGATTTTCCAAACTTCGTTCGTATACGAGGTGTATACACGTCGTATACGACTTGTATACGACTTGTAAACGATTCGTTTACGATTACGATCAAAATACGAGCTCGTATACAACGCGTATACGAGCGAGTGGAAATCATCGACCATCTCGAATGCGACTCGAATACGATTCGAATACATCTCGAATACATCTCGAATACGAGTCGTACGAGTCAAAGTCCGGGAACGGGTCATCGACTATCTCGTATTCGAGTTGTTACGAGTTCGTATTTTGATCGTATTCGTATTCGAATCGAATTCGAATCGTATTCGAATCGAATACTAATCGAATTCGAGTCGTATTCGAGATGGTCGATGATTTCCACTCGCTCGTATACGCGTTGTATACGAGCTCGTATTTTGATCGTAATCGTAAACGAATCGTTTACAAGTCGTATACAAGTCGTATACGACGTGTATACACCTCGTATACGAACGAAGTTTGTGAAAACACAATTTCCAAATAAGACGTATGTGACTACTATGTGTTTTCATGTCGTAGTAAGTGTCCGGTGGATTTTCCAAACTTCGTTCGTATACGAGGTGTATACACGTCGTATACGACTTGTATACGACTTGTAAACGATTCGTTTACGATTACGATCAAAATACGAGCTCGTATACAACGCGTATACGAGCGAGTGGAAATCATCGACCATCTCGAATGCGACTCGAATACGATTCGAATACATCTCGAATACATCTCGAATACGAGTCGTACGAGTCAAAGTCCGGGAACGGGTCATCGACTATCTCGTATTCGAGTTGTTACGAGTTCGTATTTTGATCGTATTCGTATTCGAATCGAATTCGAATCGTATTCGAATCGAATACTAATCGAATTCGAGTCGTATTCGAGATGGTCGATGATTTCCACTCGCTCGTATACGCGTTGTATACGAGCTCGTATTTTGATCGTAATCGTAAACGAATCGTTTACAAGTCGTATACAAGTCGTATACGACGTGTATACACCTCGTATACGAACGAAGTTTGTGAAAACACAATTTCCAAATAAGACGTATGTGACTACTATGTGTTTTCATGTCGTAGTAAGTGTCCGGTGGATTTTCCAAACTTCGTTCGTATACGAGGTGTATACACGTCGTATACGACTTGTATACGACTTGTAAACGATTCGTTTACGATTACGATCAAAATACGAGCTCGTATACAACGCGTATACGAGCGAGTGGAAATCATCGACCATCTCGAATACGACTCGAATTCGATTCGTATTCGATTCGAATACGATTCGAATTCGATTCGAATACGAATACGATCAAAATACGAACTCGTAACAACTCGAATACGAGATAGTCGATGACCCGTTCCCGGACTTTGACTCGTACGACTCGTATTCGAGATGTATTCGAGATGTATTCGAATCGTATTCGAGTCGCATTCGAGATGGTCGATGATTTCCACTTGCTCGTATACGCGTTGTATACGAGCTCGTATTTTGATCGTAATCGTAAACGAATCGTTTACAAGTCGTATACAAGTTGTATACGACGTGTATACACCTCGTATACGAACGAAGTTTGGAAAATCCACCGGATACTTACTACGACATGAAAACACATAGTAGTCACATACGTCTTATTTGGAAATTGTGTTTTCACAAACTTCGTTCGTATACGAGGTGTATACACGTCGTATACAACTTGTATACGACTTGTAAACGATTCGTTTACGATTACGATCAAAATACGAGCTCGTATACAACGCGTATACGAGCGAGTGGAAATCATCGACCATCTCGAATACGACTCGAATTCGATTCGTATTCGATTCGAATACGATTCGAATTCGATTCGAATACGAATACGATCAAAATACGAACTCGTAACAACTCGAATACGAATCAAAGTCCGGGAAACAAAAATCGACCATCTCGTATACGATTCGAAAGCGAATCGAATACGATTTCGCGTTGAAGAAGGGCAAAATTCGTACTCGACTCGAAAACGAGTCGAATACGATTTCGCGTTGAAGAAGGGCAAAACTCGTATTCGATTCGAAAGCGAGTCGAATACGATTTCGCGTTGAAGAAGGGCAAAATTCGCATTCGACTCGAAAACGAGTCGAATACGATTTCGCGTTGAAGAAGGGCAAAACTCGTATTCGATTCGAAAGCGAATCGAATACAATTTTGCGTTGAAAAAGGACAAAAATCGTATTCGATTCGCTTTCGAATCGAATACGAGTTTTGTCCTTTTTCAACGCTTGGGAAAAGGACTCGAATGCGCCTCCACGTTGCAATGCGCATTTGTGTAAACGATGATGGAATCCCCTGCTTAAATACTGGCTATTGCGTCACGTAACAGCAACGTGCCACGTCACGTAATTGCAACGTGCCGCGCTATGCCACACAATGTGCCGCCGCGATAGGCCATTGAACCCGAATGTGTGTGATGCGAAACGCGCGAGTACGCGCGCGGAGAACGCGCGGTAATGCTAGCAACAGGAGCGCAACTGCCCAAGAAATTGCTCAACAATAAAAGGCACGTGGAAGCACGTGCCTGAAACAATAGGCACTTCAAATAAAGTTATTGTTAAAAAACGGGCTTGAAAACCAACAATTACACAATAATTAAGGGGCAAGAAATGAACTTTGCTGCAATGCAAAGTTCTCAAAATACAGAGAAATGAAAGTTACACTTGTATAAAGAATTGACAATGTTTGAAACCAATAAAAACTACAAAAACACACTTGTAAAAAACCCAAAACAATCCCAGAATGAATTATTTGACTCAAATTAACCCTAAAACGGTCTTGGAGGTCGTGCAGACGACAGAGTCGGATCGGAAGGTTGCTAAAACCTGACGCCAAAACTAGCAATGGGACAGCTAGTTAGAAAACAGCTTTTTCATCAATCATGAACGCTGAAAACCTCACCCAGGGGTAGAAAATGATGGAGAGAACGTTTTCGCCATCTAAAACGGTCTAAAACGGGTCTAAAATGCCTAAACCGGCGCCTGGAACGTGGCGCAGTTGTTGGGTCAAATATTGTCAAAAATCAGTGGAAATTTGTCAAATACTGGCAAAAATCTGCTGAAATTTGTCAAAAATTGCCAAATTTTGGCGCAAGTTACGTGAGGTTTGCGCGCATCCAACTATGACGAAAAATCCACGCGTGTGCACGCGCGATTTACTGGCGCGTTGGAAGCGTTAAAATAAATTTTTCCAATGTCTAACACAATTTGCACCGAATTATGGCAATTTTTGACAAATTTACATGGATTTTTGCCAGTATTTGACAAATTTCCACGGATTTTTGACAATATTTGACAAATTGCAGACAAATTTCAGACAAATTTCAATTAATTTTAGAAATTTTATGAGAAATTTCAGCAAATGTTTGAGGATTGAGGAAATCTTCTGAAATTTGTCAAATATAGGCAAAAATCTTCTGAAATTTGTCAAATACAGGCAAAAATCTGCTGAAAATTGTCAAAAATTGCCCAAATTCCGTGCAAGTTTTGCAAGTTTTGCGCGCATCAAATCGTATGCGCGCCTATACTATTGCACGAGCGCATTGACGCGTGATGAACACCGATTACGTTTACGAAGTGAATTCGAGCTACAAAAGTATCGAGTCGCCATTCTATGATGGAAAAAAAAAATTAAGTGTAAACAAACAAAATAAAAACTTTAATATACAAGAAACGTACAATTCCACTCAACTTTGTTTCAAATTTTATTTATTGGATCATTGAAAATAAACAGTAGTGTTGTGCACTGTACGCTTAAGTGTTTACCGGCGATGCGTTGTTTTGTGGTGGGGATTTGCCTCGATAATTGATCTTTTCTCTTTGTTTGCAATATTTTTTTGGCCTTTTTTGTTGATTTTTCGGTTTGAAATTGTTTTTTTTCCGGTGTAATTTAAGTGGTGGAAGGTTGTTGGGGTGTGTTGAGGGTAATTTTGGCGGTTTTTGGGTCGGGATTAGTGTTTTCTGCGATTTTTGATCGGTATTTGGGGTAACGCATGCGAATCGCCGTCGATGCGTCGACCGTAGCAAGTGTGGTTGAAGTGATTTCGTTCATTCGTTATTTTAATGAAAATTAGGTATTTATTGTGACCACACGAGCACGTAGCAAGTGCGCGCGCAAGTTAAATGTGTAGAGGCCTGTGAGAAAATAAAACGTGCGTGGAAGCGGCGTAAATATTCTTTGGTGACTGCCATGGGTTTGTGCTTTGTCGTGGGCGCGATATGTCTGCGATATATATGCGTTAGGGATGAGAACGGGACCAATTTTCGGGTCCCGACCCGTCCCGGGTCCATTACGTTAGCGTAATACGCGCGTATGATTGCATAATTGAAATAAATCAGTATTAAGCCTAATATTAGGCCTAATAATGCTAAAATAAAGTAAAGAAACAACAATATTTTGGTCATACAGTGTAATTTACTTTTAATAATGAGTTTGTTGTTGTTGTTTATTTACTTTATTTTAGCATTATCAGGCTCAATATTAGGCTTAATAGTGATAAATAACAACTGGAATTAGAAAATTGTCTCCGCCTCGCAGTACGAATTTAGCAACTGTAATCCCGTCCCGTCCCGTATCCGCATAGGGCAAACATTACCAGTCCAGTCCCTATCCCGGTCCGTTCTTATCCCTAATATGCGTGATGTAGCGCGTTTGCGCGCGCGATCTAGTGCGTTTGAGCGCGCGATGTAGCACCTTGAGCGTGTCCAAATGTGTACAGGTGCTCAAAAGATGTGCGAGGGCTTCACGTGCATACACGAAGCATAAACGTGAAGAAAACAGCAGAAGCAGTTGTGTGTGATATTTATAAAACCACATCACACAAGGGAATACTACTAATGATACAAAAAGCAATAAACTTTATGAATATTGAAATAAACTTACAAAATGGTGGAAAAAACATGGCGTACTGCCTTGAATATATGCCGGGATGTTATCAATCTTCCGGGCCCCATGTGTGTTTGATTTTAGTCCTAATTTTGGTGTATTTTTTTTTTTTTGCCTTGGTTTTTCTCGTTTCTTGGAGAGTGCTGAGGCATGCCGAGGTGTTCTCGGGCGTGTGCGCCTGTTGAAGATCGAGCGTTTCATATTTTGTGTTTAATAAGCCTACCGTGGTGCCTCGAGCGTTTATTAATTTCTCCACTCGAGGCACTTCACTAACACCTCCCCGGTGTTTAAACGAGTAGCGGCGCTTATTTGACCCCGGTGTTTACTGTTTAAAATTGTCGTGTGTTTTCAAAGTTCTTAATTTGTTTAAAAGCAAACAAAATGGATATTTGTTAATTTT
Source organism: Strigamia acuminata (assembly GCA_949358305.1). Taxonomy (NCBI): domain Eukaryota; kingdom Metazoa; phylum Arthropoda; class Chilopoda; order Geophilomorpha; family Linotaeniidae; genus Strigamia; species Strigamia acuminata. Next base: position 28,865,474 of record OX442314.1, on the reverse strand, counting down.
TATTTGATTTTATCAATTTCTATTGGTTTCTTGCTGATTTTTAATCGGTTTTTCTCTATTTGTGACAATTTTTGCCAATTTTAATCGTTATTTGTCATTCTGAATTGATTATTGTCCGATTTCAGTCGATTTTTGTTGATTTTTAATCATGTTTGTTCGTTTTTAATCAATTTTTGTCCCATGCCTTACGATCAGTTCGAATAATTGACACCATACTGTGCTGTTACTCGTATTCAAGATGGCGTCGCAAACTCAAGGCCGAATTCCGCTGATTTCATTTATTGCGACTGTTTGCGCTCCATACGTGTGAAAAGGATTATGGGAAAAATCCTCAATGCAGGCCATTTTGGTGTTAAATGAGCGAGGAAGGCAGGAGATGAGAAAAATTTGTAAAATTTCAAAAAAAAGCTAAACAATCAAAATTTACATGAAGATCAATATTTCTGGCTCGAAATGCATGTATCAGCAATTTCGGGATATTTTCGGGGTGAAATTGACTCGTTCGGAACACTGGGAAGGAACCCCACCCCGCATTCCCCATGCGTCGGCGCGCGCGTAGACGAAAATTCAAATCCAGGTGTTCAGACGGCCCCACGTTATTTTCGGGTTCCAAGTTGGGTTTCACAAATGTACCGTATTGCCTCGAATAAACGCCGGGACGTTTATTAAACTTCTCGTGTGTGTTTAATTTTGATCCGCATTTAACTGTTTTTTTTTTCACCGAAAGTTACTTCATTTTTTATTAACATGGAAAAAAAATGAACCTTTACAAAATACTAATAATAACGTTATAATAAGCAGTTACAATTGAAATTAAAACAACATTTTTTTTTTAATTAGAAACCAAAGCAGAATCATCCCTAAATTCTGACACGGCGTTGTCAAACAAACAGTTGGCGCCAAAACGAGAAATTAGGCAACAAAACATTTTGAATGCTACAAAAACACATTAAATAACCATAAAACAAATAAAAATAAATACAACAGCTAAACCAAATTGTAATAAACAAGACAGCAAAGTGCGGGAGTGAGTGACAACGCCAAAAAAACGCCCGAAAACGCCCCAAGAACGCACCAAAACGCCCCAAGAACGCACCAAAACGCCAGATAACCGTGCAACTTGAGGCAAAAAACATGCAAACATAATTTTTTGCTTTGAGTGGCACGATTTTCAGGCTTTTTGGAGCATTTTGAAGCGTTTTGGGGCGTTTTAGAACGTTTTTGCTTATTTTTTAGCATTCTCATGCGAGCTCGCGCGTGCAGGCGAGAAAAAAACAAACTTATTTCTTCAAGAGTTAAAAAAAAAATAACCCTAACCAGGAAATTACTGTAAAAACAACGGCTTGCCTCGAATAAACGCCGGGGCGTTTACTAATTTTCAAGACTGGAAGTGAGGCGAGATGTTGTTTGCTTTATTTGTTGAAACAAATTAGGCGTCACTAATTCACCTGTATTAGGGTTTCGGTTCTGAGAAACCGGACGAGGAGTCACAATAACGGGACACGGGAAATTTCAAAACTTACCGGTTTCGTCAAAACGCCATTGAAACGTTACATTTTTATAGCGTGTCAATGATAAAAATGGTCATTTTGGATGAAAAACGGCCATTTTGGATGAAAAATGGCCACTTTTACTATAAAAAATGGCTGAAAATGGCCATTTTTACTATGACAAATGGCTGAAAATGGCCATTTTAATAAAAAAAGGCCATTTTTACTTCGAAAATTGGCTAAAAATGGCCACTTGAGTGAGTGACAACGCCAAAAAACGCGTGCAAACGCCTGCGAACGCCCCAAAACGCCCCAAAACGCCAGATGACAATGCAACTTGAGGCATAAAACTTGAAAACACAATTTTAAACGTCACAAAAGTTGAAACAAAGATGAAAAATTAATTTTTTGCCTCAAGTTGCGCGATTTTCAGGCCTTTTGGAGTGTTTTTGAGCATTTTTTGGCGTTCTCAGCGGCGTGTTTGCCTCAAATAAACGCCGGTTTAAACAAAAAATGACGTCATTTTTGGTTTAAAATTGAAGTAAAACACAAAATATTTTAGTTTTTAAATGCAACTGGTCTAAATTTTGTCAAATGTTGTCATACTTCTTGAAAGTCATCATTTATTGATAAAAAATTTGAAAATTTACCTAATTGTAGCATGTATTTGTGGTTAGTTTTGATTTGAATTCAAACTGTAATTTTTTGCTTCGAGTTGCGCGATTTTCAGGCGTTTTGGGGCGTTTTTGAGCTTTTTTTGGCGTCCTCGGGCGAGCTCGCGCGTGCACGTCACAAGTAACCCTAATCAGGAAAGAACCTACAAAAACTATGGCTTGCCTCGCATAAACGCCGGGGCGTTTATTCATTTTCAAAAAGACAAATGAAATGGATAAATAAAGAAATTAGCGGGGAAATCCAGCATGGCGCCCACTTCAAATCCGCTAGAGCGGCAAAACACGACATTTGAATTTCAACACAAGAATAAAATCAAGAATACACACTGTATTGAATAAAATAACATTAGGAAATGTAATTTCCTACAACAAAAGCACTATTTATTAAAAGAACACTTGAAAATAATCGTTTGCCGAACGGAATGAACTCGGTCAGCAGCGCACAAGTGCGTACCGACAACGAACGCTCGAAACGACAAAACGACCGTTCCGGGACAAAAATAAAGCAAACCAATCGACAGATCACCCCCAAATTAGTCTAAATCAATTCTAAAACCTATCCATAACACAAGAATAAGGTCCAAACAAAAGGTTAGAAGTTTGAACACAACCGAACTAGATTAAGAAATATGACGTCACGCGTCTTACGCAAGTGATCTGTAAATCGACGAATGCACTAAAAATCATCCAAAATCACACAAAATGAGCAAGAATTAAAGAAATAAGACACAGAGAAGTAATAAAACTTTAAATAGCAATGAATAAAGATAATATCAATATCATAGACACTAAAATTCATGAAAACACTGTAACTTTTAATAAATCACAAAAAATGAAAGTTTAATATGTAAAAATATCTAAAAAGCTGAAATTCAAGAAAAGCAAAAATTAAAGACACTTTGTTAACTTTAATTAAGACAATAAATGACATAAAATCCGGACACAACAATTATTCCATTTTGGATGAAAAACGGCCCTTTTGGATGAAAAACGGCCATTTTGGATGAAAAACGGCTAAAAATGACCATTTTTCTATGAAAAATGGCTAAAAATGGCTAAAAATGGCCATTTGATTGAATGACAACGCCAAAAAACGCCCAAGAACGCCCGCAAATGCCTAAAAATGCCTAAAAACGCCCCAAAACGCAAAATGACAATGCAACTTGAGGCAAAAAACATGAGAACACAATTGTAAACGTTACAAAAGTTGAAACAAAAATAAACAATTAATGTTTTGCCTCGAGTTGCACGATTTTCAGGCGTTTTGGAGTATTTTTTGGCGTTCTCAGGCGTACTCGCGCGTACACGTCACTGCCGAGTAAAAAAAACATACTTATTTCTTCAAGAGTTAAAAAGGAAGTAACCCTAATCAGGAAAAAAAATGCAAAAACAATGGCTTGCCTCGAACAAACGCCAGAAGTGAGGCGAGATGTTGTTTGCTTTATTTATTAAATCAAATTAGGCGTTGCTAATTCACCTGTATCTCTTAGTTCGACGTAAGAACACGCGCTTTTTTTAAAATGAAAGCCCAAGTTGGGTTTCATAAACGTACCGTATTGCCTTGAATAAAAGCCGGGGTGTTTATTAATTTTTAAGACCAGAAACGAGGCGAGATCACGACTCAAGATTAAACGAGAAGAAATAAACGTGTTTCTTCTAAAGGAAGTAACCCTAATCAGGAAAAACTTACATAAACAATGGTTTGCCTTGAATAAACGCCGGGGCGTTTATAAATTTTCAAGACGGGAGGCAAGGTGAGATGATGATGCGGTGCGACGCGAATAAAAGCCCAAGTTGGGTATTGCCTCGAATAAACGCCGGGGCGTTTATTAATTTTCAAAACCGGAAATGAGGCGAGATCAAAACGCCATTGAAACGTTACATTTTAATAACGTTTCAACGATAAAAACGGCCATTTTTGATTAAAAAAACGACTAAAAATGGCCATTTTACTATAAAAACGGTGAAAAAAAAACATTTTTACTCTGAAAAATGGCTAAAAATGGCCATTTTGACGAAAAACGGCCATTTTTACTACGGAAAATGCTAAAAATGGCCACTTGAGTGAGTGACAACGCCAAAAAACGCCTGCGAACGCCTGCGAACACATAAAAACACTCCAAAACGCCAGATGACAATGCAACTTGAGGCAAAAAACATGAGAACACAATTTTAAACGTCACAAAAGTTGAAATAAAGATGAAAAATTAATGTTTTGCCTCGAGTTGCGCGATTTTCAGGCGTTTTTGAGCGTTTTTTAGCATTTTTTGGCGTTCTCAGGCGTGCTCGTGTGTACACGTCACTGCCGAAGAAAAAAACAAACTTATTTCTTTTAGTTAAAATGTATTTCAAGCTTTAACAGGGGTTTAAACAGAAAATGACATCATTTTTAGTTTAAAATTGAAGTAAAACACAAAATATTTTAGTTTTTGAATGCAACTGATCCACGTTATGTCAAATGTTTCCATTACTTCTTGAAAGCCAAAAAATTTGAAAATTTAGCTAATTTCAGCATGTATTTGTAGCTAGTTTTGATTTGAATACACACTGTAATGTTTTGCCTCGAGTTGCGCGATTTTCAGGCGTTTTGGGACGTTTTGGAGCAAAAAAAACAAACTTAATTCTTCAAGAGTTAAAAAGGAAGTAATCCTAATCAGGAAAAGCCCACAAAAAACAATGCAAGATCACGCGGTACGACGCACGGACTCCCAGCGCACGGAATGCACGGACTTTCTGTGGACTTCCCGTGCACGGAAGACCGGCGCGGACATTTCCATTGGAGACCAGCGCAGAATTACCTACAGGCAATTCCGAATCAAAGGCTTCTTTATGGTTTATACATTACTTTGCAGTAGGTATGCCTGGCCTTGATTTGAAAGTGCAGTAAATTCTGCTGAATGCAGTGTTTTAAACTCGCAGCAATTGCGATGGTGCCAACTATTGGAAAATAAATTTAAAATGTAAAACCAAAGAATTTGTAAAAAAAATTTGTTTTAATCAATTGCAATAATGATATTCTACTTAATTGTTGGATTATGAAACGTGAAACCAATCCCATGATTAGGAAATATAAATTTTATTAAATTCATCGTGTATCTCACATCTCACATTCACTGCCATTTACTTAGTGTCATCCAAAAATCAGGTTTTATCAAATCCTGAGGTTATTCTAGTACGTCTTAACTGCCCGGCAGGTCGCGCAACCTGTGGAGCAACAATTGATGTAAATAGTGCAAGCAGCACGCACGGGAAAGTGCGCACTGATGGGTCCATGCCAGTGCAAGTACATTGGGTAATGTATTATTGCGAGCGCGCGTGTTTTCACACGATTACAATGTGCTGATTAAACCAACAGCATTATAGAAGCATTATAGACTGATTATATTGTATAATTTTTATTTTAACAAAACCCTGAATTTCATTTCTAATCGGTTTTTTTTTTTATTGACGCGCACAGAAGCGTTGTAGCATGTTCACACAATGTGGAATTTGCAAATTTGAGAAAGCGGCTTTCCCAAGGTTGATAAAACGCGCGCGATCGTGCGGAATATACAAATAAGTGAAATCCGCAAAATCAGCCATGAGACTGCGAACAGGGGGTCAAGGTATAGGCCGCCGTAATGTTAAAAATAGGGTCCCTTTCGCACTCCGAGAAATCCGCATGCGCGCCATAAGGGTAAATAGTGCAAGCAGCACGCACGGGAAAGTGCGCACTGATGGGTCCATGCCAGTGCAAGTACATTGGGTAATGTATTATTGCGAGCGCGCGTGTTTTCACACGATTACAATGTGCTGATTAAACCAACAGCATTATAGAAGCATTATAGACTGATTATATTGTATAATTTTTATTTTAACAAAACCCTGAATTTCATTTCTAATCGGTTTTTTTTTTTATTGACGCGCACAGAAGCGTTGTAGCATGTTCACACAATGTGGAATTTGCAAATTTGAGAAAGCGGCTTTCCCAAGGTTGATAAAACGCGCGCGATCGTGCGGAATATACAAATAAGTGAAATCCGCAAAATCAGCCATGAGACTGCGAACAGGGGGTCAAGGTATAGGCCGCCGTAATGTTAAAAATAGGGTCCCTTTCGCACTCCGAGAAATCCGCATGCGCGCCATAAGGTTAAGTATATTCACTGACATCCACAATAGGTGGGATGAATACTTGAGGGAGATCGCGTTCAGCATACGAACAACAGTCTCGAGGACGAGAGATTTTTCTCCGGCCTACCTCAACTTCGCCCGAGAGCTACGAGTGCCTTGGGACCCACGAGTGGCAGAGTCGGTAAATGTGGTGGACCCAGAGAAACCACATGAGTATTTGTATAAATTGGAGCAAACAATTTCGAACACATACAAGCATATGATGGCGCACATTTTTAACATGCGCGACCGCATTTTACAAGATAAAAGCGGTGGAAAATTCGTGAATTTCGAGATCAATGATTTGGTGTGGAAAGATGCACACACCCTCTCAAATGCAGCGAGAGGAATCACCGCCAGCTTGGCCGACAAGAGAGACGGTCCGTATGTGATCATCGGCAAGCATGGCGGTAACGCGTATAAATTACGTAAGCTCGAAGACAATACCGAGCATAAGTCGATACAAGTACGAGAGTTAACTCCGTACATTCCGGAATTCCCGCAAGAAATGTGGGCCAAGGGCCAAGTCAAGTCTAAAACTGACGGCCAAATCGTCGATATGTTCGCTGGCGAGTCGGAAAAAGCACCGCCAAGTGACAACGAGGAGTATTTCGACGCCCCTTCACCTCCGGTAAACGAGATAGTTGAATCCGTTCCGGATCCAATTTTGGTCGGGGGGGAAACAGGAGAAACTCCTGAAACAAACACAAAAAACACGGATAAAAAAGAAAGCAATAATGAGGAGGTACAGACAAAAAAAACAACAAAAAACGTCGTACCTGTCTCGACTCATCACCTGCGGCCTCGTAGAAGTAATCCATTTATAAAAGATGGAAAGGTCGTAGGAAAAGAGTAGAAAACGTTACGAGTCGATGGCGACGCTGAAAAACAAAAAAATGACCGATCGGCAGCGCTAGCCATCAAAATCCGAGACTCTACAAAATTTCGCTAAGTCCAACAAAGCGGATATCGGTCGAATTCGCGTCACAAGATGGCGTGGAAGCGCGGGACCCGTAGCAAAATTATCGGCACGGGTCGGATACCGCGTGCAAAAGACCCCGTAGCAGCAATCGCGCACGGGAGTGAAAACAAAGGAGACCCGTAGCGTAACATGCGCACGGGTAGGTGCGCACTAGTCTCAAACACCCGGGTTCTGGAGTATATTACCCAGAATCCATCGCGATTACCTCGTGTTCACACGGACTTCCGCTTTTCACAGCTGATTGCTGCATTCGTGCGTGATCCTCGTTTTTAACATTTTTACCGAGTTTTTACCGAGTTTTTGAGATAGTTTTATCATCCTTTTTTCAATCGTGATTGAGCTTCTTGTGCGCGCTCCTCGCCATGGACGAGGAAGAGAAGGACGTGCTGGCCATCGAGCACGAGGACGAGAATTGGGACCACGATGTAAACCAAGTCCCACCCGATCAGGTAGAAGTCGGCATCGGCACATGAGAATTAGTTCCGTGCTGCTGAAGAAGAAATTTTGTTTGACTAATACCTGACATGAGTGCTTTGCACTCGAAATAGCGAATAATTGATTATTAACCGCGATCGCTCACACGATCGTATTTTTTTCTTGTTAATTTGTTTTCGGGATGCGATCGTAGACTTCACGTCGCCTCGCGTCTCGAAAATTCCTCATGACATGAGTCACGAGCGAGACAATGGGCTCGAGCCATAAAAAGTTTATGACAAGGGGAGAATATTCTGTAAAAGAATATTTTTCTCCACAAGTAATTTGACGGATCGAATTGATGCAACTTAACATTCGTACGATGAATTTTTCGGTGTGTTGGATAAATTTAATTTGACTTTAACTTCTTTTTAAAAATTTAGACAAAGTCCGACTTCGGAATAATTCTTTATTAGGTTTATTTATTTAATAAAATTTCGACAAGCACATTTATTGTGCAATTTTAGTAATAATTTACACCCGACGAATTCTTTTTACGAATGACTGTTAATTATTAATTTAATTATTAGTAATGTTCTAATTAATGTTAGAATTAATTTGAAGTAAAATCTGATGATAAGAATCCAGATTAAAGGCTCGATTCCGTCTCGCTGTGCGTTTTGGACATGAGACAGATTTTTTACGTGATGACTTCTCTTTTTCTATCCGACGAGGGACAATTCGTCCTACGTTTGCACCGATAGACAGGAATCGGTCTCGACGGACGGCTGCACGTATCGGCAACGTCCCTCGAAACCAACCATTTATCTACGTATTTAATGTTAACTTTTTATTAATTGTTTATTTCTCCACCCTTCCAGATGGCATTACGTAGAACATGGGGACCATTAGACCCCGCTTGCATCACTCGTGGCGGGATATTTCGAGGCGCGCTGCCCGATTTTTACCGACGATGTTTCGGCGAAGACGCCGACCCTTGGCGCCTGCGAATACTACATTCCCGATGCATCGCCCGACGTTGGGTACGAGACTGCACGCTCCTGGACACATTCCCGGAGGGAATGCGCGAAGGCATCGCCACAGAGTTAGCTCATGACGATGACCCGAAATCGCCAATTTTCCACCCCGGATTGTCAAGTCAGTACACTGGCAACCCGGCGGAGGAACACGTGCTGCATGCGTGGCGAGCAGCCGAGACAGAAGAGGCCCGTGAGGCCATCTATCAGCATTATAGACAACAGCTGGTGGATACCGCTGCGGCAGTGGCCGAGCGCATCCTCCAAAACGAGGGGATGACCGCGGATGATATTCATCTGTGGTTTGAGAGGCTGCGATTGGGGGAGAGTACGCCTCAGTGGAGACCTCGGATGGGAATTTTAACGTCCCAAGCCGAGATGTGGCAGCTCCACTACCTGGGGATTTTGGGGCCCAAAAGCAGCTACCCGCGGAAGCGCAAGCGCTCCAAAGGCGCCGGAAACAGCCAGTCGCGTTCCCCGGTGACAACCAAGAAGCAGCGTGTCACTCCAAACACGACTGAAGGCAACGAAGCTGGGCCATCCACTAGTACGGTGCGTGACCCTTCGCAGTATTCCCGACCGCGAATTTTCGTAAACCGTCAGATTAAAGACGGTAAGGAGTGCAAGGAGGTTTGGATGTCTGGTGACGAAGAGCGAGTCTCTCGTCCCAGCACTTCTAGACGTCCGCTGACTCATCGCGAGCAGCGGAAAAAAGATCGCAAGGAGCGATACTTCGCGAGGTGCGAAGCTCGGGGCCGTCCCATCCCCGAACCCGCCTACATCTCCAAGAGAGCGGGTCGACGAAGTGGTAGCCAGTCAGGTGAGCGAAACGTCCCAGCGGCAGATACGCGGGACCTTCGCGAGATTCTGACTCAGATGAAGCGGACGAAACTGACACGTTTCGATCCCGCGATGAAACACGCCAGGAAGATGGGTGTTGTCACCGACGGGATGGTGACCCCACACGAGGTGGCAAGGTGGCTCGCAGACTACATAAATTCGCGACCACGACCCGATGGCATGCCAACCGCCATCGTGCAGCCCTCAAGCTCCGAACAACATCTCCCGGCGCCCCAAGTCGCAATGACTGGGGTGCAGACGACGGAGACGCCACCACCGCCGACGCAGCCAACACCACCGCTGCCGACGCCAACGCTGCCGACCAAGACGCAGCCGCCTCCGGACCTGCCGCCACCGTCGTTGTTGAATTCGAGCGATCCGCCGGATTTACCCACCGACCGCTCAGTCCCTCTCCCCGTTGGACAGAGCATTATGCAGGAATGTCGAGCCAATTTGACCGACATTTACAGGCCGAGCCGACCCCGACCCGGTTCCTCGGCCCTGTTCTTCGAGAGGCGAGACGAAGAAGCGCGACTCGCGAGAGAAGCCGCCAACCCGACTATCTCCGAGCTCTCAGCGTTTCGCTTCGTGATGGAAGACCCAAGAGTCTCCGCACCCGCCTTGCGAGGTGTGGATCAAGCCCAGCGATATTTCATCGAATGGGCAACGGCGATGATGAGTAAGCTCTCGTGTGCCTTCACTGCGGATTCGGAGCGATCGAATCCAGTGAATCGTCGCAGCCTACAGCTATCATTGACCAAGGTCATGATGCAGCTGCTAACCCCAGCACTCTTCGGAGAAGGGCGTCAGGCGATGGCCGCATGGTCTGTCGTGGACAGAGAGGGTGTACAGGTTCCCCGTGCACTCCTCGCAGAGTGGAGCTCCATTCTGCCCGACCCTGTGTTGACTCGCTACGAGCTAACCAGGGATGTGGTAAACCCAGAATTTGAAGGGTACAAGTTGCGAAGCACGGCGTTTCGTTACACCTCCGCCACCTGGACAGCGGCGCCTACCCAACAACTGCGCGCCTTGACCATCCAGACGGAAGAATCGGCAGAGGATGTAGACATGGTGATCTCGCCGACGAGCGGAGTTCCGATTCCGCCACCGATGCCTGCGGAGATATCCCCGCAGGGACCCGCCCTGTTCGAAGTGGCGGGTAAGCCAAAGCGCTTACTGTGCCGAACGCCACCCGTCAGGTCCGTCGAGCAAACGAAGCCGACACCGCCCGGGACCTCACCGGCCCGAGCGGCGACAACGACGCAAGCCGTGATTCCCGCGGCCACCCAGAAGCCGAAGCCGGCACCGCCTCCACCAGACTATTACGGGCGAATCATCGAAGAGTTTCCCCATCTCTCGATGACAACGGCGACCAGGAGGTTTATCCTCGCACAACGGGATAAAGGCAAATCGGTCTTCATCTGGCTTCACAACCAGATCCGGAAGACTAAGGACCTCATCTTCCACCAGAGGTTGCTGAGAGCCCACCGTGCACCAGTGACGCCAGCGGAAGCCAATGCCATCCGGCATACGAACACCGGCTTCTCCGCCTACATCCCGAGCGTTTGGTTACACGAGAGGACGCGTGCCCCGCATGAGCCAGTTGACGGCCATGCATTATGCTTCATTACGGAGCATGAGGACCCCCGCGATCGGTCCTCGGCGCTAGTAGGCGATCTACTCGCGCCACCCGGCACTCAACCGCCTGTCCCTGGAGTGAGTTACGCCCAGGTGACGGACTCAGTGTCGGGTCCCCCAGAAAAGAAGTGATCGCTCAGCCCCACGGTCTGAGCTCGGAGGGGGAAGTGTGGTGACCCGACTGGACCGGGGTCAACGAAGAGTTTCTCTCGTGACCTCGTTTCGGGTGTAAGGGGAGCCGCAAGCGCGTCTCCCTTCCCTCAGTGCATTGACATCTAGTCAATGGACAGGCGTCTGCCCTGAGGGAGTGGGGATGGCTCGTCCACCCCACCATTGGGTGATTCCGGTCACCTGTCAACCCCGCTTTGTGCAAAGGAATGTGCCTTGCACTGAGCGGGCAGAACCAACACAACCATCAAACGAGAAACACACGTAAACCCGTCGTCCTACAAGATCAGGCCCAAGTAAATATACTGGGATTGACCAAGGACAAAGGACAATTTACCGTGAGTACGTTTGGTCAGTGTCAAACTCCGCAGAGTAACCTGCGAGATAAGATTACCACACTATTTTAGCACATCAGCTAGAAATAGTAAAAACCACTCCAGTTTAGCGAGTTGTGCAGACAAACGGTCGCACAAGCCTAAACTGCAGTTAAACCACGACGAGCGTTCCCGCCGCTGTGTGACCGCCGGGAGCCAGAAGAGTCCGCCGCTGTGTGATCGCCGGACACCACACAAAAACCTAGACAACAGACCGAAGTAAGCCTTTTAACTAAGCATTCACTCGCGCTTGACCAGCGTGAGCCCGAAGGACCAGCCAGAGACGAGTCGAGGACGCCATCTTGCCACGCCGGCCCAAGACGACATCACGTTGCCACAACGAGGACGCCATCTTGGACACGAACGAGACAACAGACGACCTCGCCGATTCCAGCCAGCTTTCATCTTACCTTTACCTCTCCATTTCCCATCACCTATTCCGATTTACCTTTTACTTACCTTTCATATATATATATAAGATATATCTGTACATTGTCCCACAGAATAAATCTATATTATATTTTACCTTTTATATCTGTGTAATCATTTCTTTGGGTAAACCGCTCGAACAAAGCGGTAGTGAGTTAGTCGAATTAAGTAATCAACCCACGAGTTAGCGACGGTTAGAGTTGAGCGCGACACGCTTGCTCTGTCAATTTGAAGGCTTTGTGTCGAGTTTAACTCCACAAAGCGATCTGTGTGAAGACCGATTGTTACGTCGAGCTTGCTCCGTAATAATCGAATCGCTGTGTGCAAGACGTATTCTCGTGTTGAGCTTGCTCCGCGAGGATTTTAGTATATTTAGAGGCGTATTTTAGCGTTGAGTTTACTCCGCTAAAATTCCGCGCTCACACGACGCCGTCGACGCCATCTTGGAGCCAACGGTCAACTGTGAGTTTATATTGGTGAAGAAGAAGCCAGATCGACCCCAAACATTATTATTTTGCATATATCTCCTGTATATTTTTGAACTAATTAAAACTATCTAATTTTTCCTTTACTCTGTGTAAAATCATTCCCCTAGACAAACATTTGGCCACAGAGTAGAAGTCCTGTACGGCATCTCTACGACGATTGCTTGATAAGTCTCCTCGATTTATTAAGTAAAAACCCGGATCGCCGCAAGTCACGAACCGGTCTAAAGTCTTAGTAGCTTTTTTTTAAATATATTTTTTTTAAATTTTTCTTCCGAAAAGCTAGATCCGCCCCTGGCTGCAACTAATTAGGATGTTGCCACCCAATCTGCACCATTGCTAGGCTTGGCGTATGCCAGGCACACCGAGCATTCGCGGTGGTCGTTTTCAGCCAATTTTGGAGAAATAATATTTTATTTCTTTGGTCTATGTTATTCTTTCATCCAATTCACCACGAGTGTCATAGATCTGCAACTGCATTGTTCTGACCAGTGATTTCCGAAAAGATTTATCAGAATAACCATTTGTAGTGACCCTGAAGTATTTTTTATGTTTTGCAATAAATAAAAAAGTCACCACTTAAGAAATTGTATATTTTTATTTTATTGTAGTTTGGCACAAGCCAAACCAAGTTACATAATTAGGGGAGGAAAACTCCCCTAGCATTTTCACCCCAATTTGGCTGGGGTGAAGCCGTTAATTAACTGTTTTGGTGCAACAAATCCTTTGTTGCACCAAACCAAGCTAATTGCGCAGCTTTACTGAGCAGGATCCGAAGTGTGCCAGGCCTGCAGGTGCAGGATTGCCATACTTCTGCACCAAATTAAGCTCACGGCGTACATTTAAGGCTCAGAACTGAAGTGTGCCTAGACACACTTCACCCGCCTTTTCAGCCAGGGTATGGTGCAAAATAAACGGTTTTGGCGCAACAAATTCTTTTGTTGTATCAAAATTAGCTTTCTGCGCATATTTAGTGCACAGGGCCAGAGATTGCATAAAACCCCAAATTTTGGCGGTTTTGAGTCAGTCTCAAGAAATTATCACAAACACAAGAACAAAACCGTCACTACTTCAAATGACATCAGGTATTGATAGTGTTAACGTTTTGTGATAAGAGATTCATTGCTGCTCTCACTGACAAAGCTCAGTGAGATTAGCCTGCTTTTGCGCCCGTGTGTAACAAACGTGTTTGTTACAAGCACTATACGAATTTCGAGTAACGCCCGAGAAACACTCGCTCATCGCCGACCATCGTTGAGTCTCGTTGACTTGTCAGAGACTCACCATCGCCGACAGAGCAAACCGCTGCTTGTGAACCATCGTGAACGACTGTAAACCACCGCGGAGTCCCTCCGGAGTTTACAGTCTACACCATCAAACGAACAGTGTAATTATAACAGCTCACTGCCGATTATTGTGTGCTCCATTAACTTGTCCGGGCACGCCGTCATTGTCACAAGCAAAGAACTCGCCGTGAACCATCGCCAGTGTCTGCAAGCCACCGCGGAGTCCCTCCGGAGCTTGCAGTCCTTGCCATCGCACGAACGAGCGCAATTTTTCTAGGCGAATCCGCTTCGCCATTTCGCTTGCAACAAACGCGAAAACTTCCTTAGTTTCGCGTGAGCTTTGTCGCTTACGTTTCATTTCTATTTCTTTCTAATTTAGCCTTAATTTCTAGTCAAATAATTTATCATATGTCCCATTAATTGCATTGTAATTTCTAGCAATAAAGATATTTTGTCATTTTTATTGAACCAAAACTGTATTCTCGTTTTTTAAACACCCCTAGACACTTTTTACAGGCAACAGAGTTCAAGGCCTATTAACGGCATCTCGATTGTGAGTTATCCAAATAAAAGGTAAGTATTTATTTAGATAAATTCCTTTACCGACTCTTATTGACGAAAGGCTGCAAATCGACCGTTTGCTGCCCCAACGCGAATCGAAGACCGCTCCTACTCCTTACTGTGAGGCTAATTCTATGATAGATGACCTATACGTACGTTCCAAGTTCCGGAACTTTATTTGATTTAAATTTGTTTGTAGAATCCTGAAAACCCAGCACAGTCAAAATTGGGCCAGCTGTGGTCAAACACCATATTTGCTTACAGTCGCGAGAAGCGGTTGGTCCTAACTCCGAAGTTGGGGTGCAGCAAAGCGACCTATGCAATGGCCAAAAATCAAACCTCAACCCGGTTTGTTCTGACAAGTGTGTTTCTTTTATACGTATAGTCTGATGTGCATCCAGAAATGTTTTCAACTAATTTGCTGCATTTAAGTACTGTTTATTACTATACTTCCTACATTCTTTTGTGCATAAACATATGGACGAAGAGATACAATTTGAGAATATCAAACTGAAAAGTACAAGTTGATAGTAAAAAAGCAGAAAATTTCAAATGTCTAACTAGCCGTACCGTAGGAAATTTATTCAAATTGGGTTTAAGAAATTGTTAGGGTTCTTGTATGAGTGGATATCCAGATATCCACCAAAATGAATTAGTTAAGCAAAATTCACTAAACTGCCCAATTATGAAAAAATTCGGAAAAATGACGTGTGAATTACAGTTTCAGAAAATTGATTAAATTGATTAAAGCTGAAAGCGAGAACATTTGTCGCTCTATAATCGTTTCGTGTGTTTCAGCTGAAAAAAGGAAATTCAACCCTGTTCTGTTTGAGCTATCATTATTTGCCTCCGTTTCCTTATTCAATGTGTATACAGTCGGGTATTAAAACAATTGGACCCTCCCTCTAGTCTAGCAATTGAAATTGTGAGTAATTTTCTGTTTTTCCACTAGTTTAAACACCAGACATCAACAGGTGATAATACTTGTATACCCTCAGTAGTCTGCATTACAAGTAATATACACATGTTTTGTGTCTTGTGTTTTCCCTAGTGGCAAAATACAAAATTACTTACAATTTCAATTGCCAGCATAAAGTGAGGGTACAGTTTTTTTTTTACTTCACCGTACTTGCACATAATGAATTATACAGAATACAATTACATTAATTGACAGTTGAAACGTTCTAATGTGCTCTCTTTCAATAAAGTGAAATACTTTTTGGGACTTTATTAGAATACGTGAGAAAGCGAACAGTAATGTGCGACTGATCAATGAGAAATAATGGATTGTTTTTTTGACTTGGTAGAATAATTTTGGTAGGTGGGCAGAGCAAAGTGTTGGTGTAGTGTGTTGTTGTTAATTTTGTGACCGATTGACGTCGACGGACGTGCTTTGGGAGTCTTTCTAAACGAGAGCAAACCCATTTATACGCCTCATTCAAACCTTATTATTTATTAAACACTGCTGGAGGATTTCTTTTTATCATTTCTAAAGGTGCAGAAATTGACTTATTGTATGGTACATTTGATTTGGCTTACTGAAATCTTAACTGAAGCGGAATTTATTATTTTAGAAAAAGCGTTTAAACTTGGAAATTGAAAGTCGGGCAAGAAAGCTAGTGAGATCAGCAATTGTGAAAATGCTGATGCCAAGGTATAAACCGAGGCTTCCACCGATTTCACTGAACAAAGCTGAAAGCGAGAACATTTGTCGCTCTATAATCGTTTCGTGTGTTTCAGCTGAAAAAAGGAAATTCAACCCTGTTCTGTTTGAGCTATCATTATTTGCCTCCGTTTCCTTATTCAATGTGTATTTGATCTCGTTACATTTACGTTTACAGTGACAAGGTTTAACATTTTTGACCATTTCGATTGCTGCTTCCCAACTAGTCCAAAATCCTTTCTCAATTTCATTAAATCTGGTGCAGCGTGGTAGCGTGGAATTAAAAAATGGTAATCTGTCAAACAAAGTGAGAGATTACACAAACATCCGGATGAAACAGTTGTAACCTACATGCATTGGAACCTTACCTACAAGTTAACTCTTTTTCTAGTAATTTGTCTAAGCAATTAGTTATGCAAGTTGTAACTTCTTCTGCCGGTGCACAGGGATTGCGAGGTGAATTCAAATTCTTAAACTAAAATTTGGATTGATATAGGAAAGCATTCATTTCTTTTTATAATTGTATTACTGCACCTCTTTTTCAAATATTCGGTACTCTGTATAAAAATCGGTATTGGGATCTTCAGATACAACAAGGCCGTCATACACATGCTGGAAAGTATCACTGTGGAGAGAAAACTGAAAGAAACTGTCCCATTTTATACACATTTTCCGTTTCTTGTTTTCCTCATATGTATAACCTTACCAATAGAATTGGTACATCATAGGGAGCCTCGACAGTGTTCCAGCCCAAATTTAAAAAAGTGAATGGACCTTTGTACACCATTTTTTCATCTGTAATTGTATAATTGCTATTCAATCGAATTTCTGACATAGTTTGTAAACGTTATTGCAAACAGGTTTCTACAGGAAACTGATCGTTGCCCAGAGATAGGCTGAAAACAGGAAATTGGGACGATTTCCTTTTGGCAGCATTCCTATTGAAGAGTGGATGTAACCTCTGTGGCGGTTATTCATGGCAATACATATGAAAAATGCAAGCCTGTAGAAACTTTTTCGCTATAACGTTTTCAATAATCTGATATATTCTACATATTACTCATGTTAAGCATCACACAATTTCCAATTGCGGTATTAACGGAGTATGCTGTCATTTTCTCAAAAAGTTTTTTTCCACAAATGCGTCTAAAGTATGCTGTTCCCTGAGGATATAAACAATTACAAGTAGATTAAACTGTTACTGATTTTTATGCCAAACCTTAGTTAAATGAAAATGCAGTTTAATTTTACTTACGGCGCAAAAGTGGTCGAGATTTATTCTACCCAATGTAGTCCATAATTCGTCGACATCGCTGTTGATTAAGTCACGTGTCTTCTTATTTATTGTGTTTGGTTGATTTCCTATATAACTCATTAGATAATGTATGTGCATATTGCATATAGCGATCGAAGGAAATGAAAAAGATTTTTGGGGTCGGAATTCTACTTCCTGCGTAATTGCCCCATCAAGGTAAACGCTCACACGCGTGTAAATTTGGAACAAACAAGCAGTGAAGCAAGCCACGACAAGTAGGAACCAAACCAGTTTGAAAAATCCGCTGTGTGAATGATCACACAATTTATTCAATCCCAAAAAATCAGTTTGAAGTTTTTTAATAGGTTGTTTTTCATATGTGACTCGTCTGGGTCTGACTTGTCTTCTCATGTTGCATCTGCGAATAAATAGTTTTCGATAATAAAAACATTTTAGTTGCAAGCATACTGGTAACTACTTTCAGGAATGGAAAATAAGTTTTTGACTTAAAGCTTGGGTCAACAAATAATAAATTCAAAGATACGATGCAAAATTGTCTTAAACATGTTACTGTAGGTATACTAAACTAATCTGTACATTGTAATCATTAATGTATCACATGACAAATACAACGGAATTTATTAATGTATGGTTTAGGATTGTTCTTCAAACGTCTTTGCTTCTGCTTTTAGCCATTGACTTCTCCTTCTTTAGTTCAACTGACTGTTGGTCTGCTGTCTGTTTTTTGTTTTTGCCTTTCAGCGTTTTTCAGCTTCAAATCGGCATTTTTCATGTTCAAATCGGCATTTTTCATGCTCAAAATGGCATTTTTTTCAGCCTGAAACTGCTTTTTTCTTTTTTCTTTTATTTTCTTTGTTACTGCTGTTTTATTATCGCATATGGTTCATATTTCATTTGGATTTGCCCAATTAATGCCTTCCCAAATGCATTTCAAGATCTATTCCAAAATATATTGCTTTTCGCGGAATTGAAATACTGTATATTATTCATGCAGTAATTAATGCATGAATAATACAATCAAAAAATATATATTTTGACAATGCATTTACAAATACAATTCTCTAACAATAGTACTTTAAAATATATTTTAAAACATATTTTGTAAATATGTATATTCACAATGCATGCGTATTTGACAAATAGTAATGGAATGCATTTCATCATACATTTTACAAAATGTATTAAAAAATACATTTTCAAGTGCTTTGTCAAACCCAATACATTTCACAATACTTTATAATCCATTGCAATATAACTTTGAACCATACCCAAAATTATGCAAGATTTGAATTAAATAGAAAAATTTTTAGTCTTTAGACTGTTATTTTTTTATTGAATCATAAAGTGCATAGGATAGGGTTATTTATGGAATAAGACAATATTTGAATTTGCCGAAATTGGGTGATATTGATGTGGCCAATATGTGTTTCAACAAGACGGTCAAACCAAGTTACATAATTAAGGGAGGAAAACTCCCCTAGCATAATTCACCCCAATTTGGCTGGGGTGAGTCCATTAATTAACCGTTTGGTGTGGCAAAATGTTTTGTTACACCAAACCAAGTTAATTGCGCAGCTCTACTGCGCACATCTGATGTGTGCTGAGACACACTCCACCCTTCTTTGGCCAGAGGTATGGTGCAATACCAACGGTTTTGGCAAAACAATATTCCTTTGTTGTATCAAAATTAGCCGTCTACGCACATTTGGCGCGCATATTTCGAGAGTGCATAAAACCCCAAATTTTGGTGGTTTGGCCCACTCTTGACATACACACACCAACAACAACAATACAACTGATCACTGCTTCGAACTTCAAACAAAAGGATTCACGTATTGACTGTGTTTTACGTTTTGGTGAGTCAAGACTCTGCTGTTTCCACTGAATATTTGGTGGAACCAGCTACATTTGCGATTTGGTAACGAATCTCGGGTAACACCCGAGAAAAACGCGCTCACTGCCGGCTATTGTTGAGTCTCGTTGATTTTATCCGAGACTCGCTATTGTCTACAGGGCAAACCGTCGCTCGTGAACCATCATGAACGACTGTTAACCACTGCGAGCTTCCTCCGGAGTTTACAGTCCATTGCCATCGAACGTGCGAAGGAATTTTTACCGCTGGTTGCTGATCATTGTGAGTCCCGTTGAATTATCTAGGACTCACCGTCGTCGTCACAAGCAAACCTCTCGCCGTGAACCATCACCTACATCTGTAAGCCACCGCGAGCTTCCGTACGAGCAACTGTACGAACGAAAGCAATTTTTAGGCGAGCCCGACTCGCCATTTTGAGTGCAACAAACACGCGCCAATTTTTCGCGCTCAACAACTAACCGCTGTTGGTAGCGCATTTCTTTGATCCGAGCGAACAAAAGAAATATCTTTATTTCTTTCTATTTTCTAGCTTACTAACCATTAATTCTAGTCATTAATTTCTTAATAAATTCATTTGTTCATATTTCATAAAATAATCTTGTAATTTTCGACAAAATATAGTTATCTTGTTATTTTTATTCAACTGTCGGAAATGAAGCGTTCCAGTCGAAAACAGCTTCGGACTACGTCAAATGCACGGAACACGGCCGCGTGGCCGCCATTATCGCTCGATGCGGCAGCGCCACCTTGCGAGCGTTAGTACCACTAACAACTGAACCAATGACGGAAGCCCAACCTCGTTTGAATTTGTTTGTGTTTTCTCAGAAGTTTACAACCACGGACACCTGTCTCGAATGGTTATGGGAGCAACGCTTACTTCCCAGAGCCAGGAACTGCCCCAAGTGTTGTCGTTCAATGACACTAGACAGAAACAAACATGGTTTGGGGGCGTTCAGGTGCAGAAGATTGCATGCAGGACAAGCTGGGAGTTCAGTTCAAGTGTCGTTGGCAAAGAACACCTGGTTTGAATACAGCCATCTCCCACCCGAAATTTGCGTTTTCGACAAAAATGTCGTATGAAATGGCGGCCAGGGAGTGCTTGATTCGC
The DNA here is from genome assembly GCA_949358305.1 of Strigamia acuminata. NCBI lineage: Eukaryota > Metazoa > Arthropoda > Chilopoda > Geophilomorpha > Linotaeniidae > Strigamia > Strigamia acuminata. Next base: position 28,845,027 of record OX442314.1, on the reverse strand, counting down.
GACAGTGTGTTGTCGTCCGCCACGGTGGCGGACTGGTACTCATACTGTCATGAAGCGTGTATGGTTTCTCTCGACACAAAGTTTGAGTCAGATGGCAAAATCGGGGAACCCAGGCGCGTGGTTGAGATCAACGAGTCAAAGATAGGCCGTCGAAAGTATGAAAAGAGAAGGATCGTGGAAGGCAGTTGGGTCCTCTGGATGATCGAAACGGGGGCCAGCGGAAAATTTCGAATGGAAATTTGCCCGAATAACAAAAGGGACGCACGAACCCTCCTCACCTTGCTCCACAAGCACGTCGAAAACGGAACGACCATTATAACAGATTGCTGGAAAGGTTACAGCAATCTGGACGAGGAGGGTTTCCAACATCTTACAGTCAACCACTCGTGTAACTTTGTGGATCCGGACAGTTGGGCCAACACGCAGACCATTGAGTCGAACTGGCGGCCACTGAAGAGAAGACTCACCAGAAGTGGGATCACAGCCGAATACCTCGCCGATCACCTCTGCGAGTACCTGTGGCTCAAAGACAAGAGCAACCAAGGCGTCGATCCTTTTCAAGCGCTCCTGGATGACATCAGGGCATTGTATCCAGGAGGACAGTAAAAGTAATCGTTTATTTCATTTCATTTCAATTCATTTCATTTTATTTCATTTGCCTCATTTTGTTTCATAGATTCTCTGCATAGATCCTCACTGCGCTCGGCCTTTGCTGTACATCCCTCACGACCACCTATTACCACTGACGCGATAATGGCGTCGACGCAGCCATGCATTCCGTGAAGTTTGACATTTTTCTGTTTTAAATTGGAGTTTGACATTTTTCTATGTTTTAGATTACATTTTGTTATTTTTATTCATTCTCAATAAAACTTAGCCATATTTCTTTTGCCTACAAAGTGCAATCCGCAATTTTTGTCATTTTATTTCATTTGTTTCATTTGTTTCATTTTGTTTCATTTTGTTTTATTTTCTTTTGGTATCTCTTTTTATCTATCCCCTGCTGCGCTCCTAACCTAACCTAACCTTTTTGCGTGTTTTTTTCTTTTTTTTCCTGACAAGGGGGGGGGGGGGCTAGCGCCCCCCTTGACCCCTGCAAACCTCACCTTCCGGTTTTTTTATGCAAACCAGACGGGGATAATCGAGCAACAAGATAATCAAGAAACAATGACGGCCACACAGCCCTTTCGCTGATGTAAAAAGAGCTTTTACTCAGCATTTTCGACCGGAACGCTTCATTTCCGACACTTTTGTGTGTCATTTTTGGACTCAGGAGAGTTTGTTTAGTAAGTAACAACATTTTTGGCCCGATCCGAAGCGGGCCCTTTTCTAAAGTAAGCCCCAAAATTCAGCCACATTTATGCAGAATGGTCATGGAAAATTTCGACAAAAAGAGTGCATCTGTGCCAGCAAAGCCGTGGAGGCCATTTGCTCGTTGTGTTATTCCATAAATAACCCTATCCTATGTACTTTATGATTCAATAATAAAATAACAATCTAATGACTAAAAACTGCGTTTTCTATTTAATTCAAATCTTGCGTTAATTTTGGGACACTCTTTACAAATAAAGCGACCCATATTGTAAGACTTTGCCTGGTAGATGTACCAGATTGCCTAAATAAAACCCGCCGCAATAGTAACCCTCCTTCCATTGTCGGGCCTGTTTTATGTGGGCCACCCGGTATTTTACTTAACAGCTATTCTGTTATGTCATTATTCAATCGGCAGCTAATTTCGCGTTGCTACTTACATCGTTGGTCTTTGTTCGTTGCTGATTTGGACAGAGTTCCAAATGTGACACATCATCACTGATATTTGCACCGTGCTACTGGTAACGTAAATTCTTCTCAAATTTGAAAGTGGACGTTGAACTAGATAGGTAATAAGATGGAAAGTTGTGAATGTGAAACTTTCAGAGAGCAAGGAGGAAAAACACTCTTACCTGACCAGGAAAGACACGTGCAATTGATATTCTGTCCAGTTTGTTTACAAATTCAAATAAATATTTAATCATTTCTTTGTAAAATTGATTGTGAGTCGAGATAGGTCGGGCGACGTCGATTTAGTATTGATCCTGATTAAAGTTAGATAGAAACTGTTACTTTTCAAGGGCATTGATTTGGGCCGGTGTAACGACAGCTAAATTGAATTACAGCTAAATTGATTTGCGCAGGGCAAACATTACTGAATTTCCGCGCATTGAACAAGAGCATAATAAGTTAACAGAATTGAACAACTGCGGAATTAACCGCCTGACCTCCTAACTGCGTACTCTGCCTAACTTCCTAACTGCGTACTCTGATAAAGCGTAACGTTCCAACTGCGTAATTGAATAAACGCGCAACGTCCCAAATGCGTAATTGAATAACCGCGTAACATCCCAATTGCGTATTTGAATAACCGCGTAACGATCAGTGCTGCCGACGGCTCAGAAGCACTAATATTCGGTGGTGACAACATGCTGGTCGTTGCGCGTAACTCGAGGCGCTTTCAAATGGATGGGACATTCAAAGTAGTCCCTCGGTTGTTCTACCAACTCTTCACCGTTTTTGTTGAAAAAAACCGATTACGTGTTTTCTGTTTTGGAACGTCCTTATGTCGCGTAAAACTCAAGTGGCATACGAAGCGTTGTTTTGGCACTTGAGAACTGAGTTGCAACTACTTTGTCGCACCGACACCAATGTTATCACCGACTTTAAAACGGGGCTGCTACCCGCAATACTCAAACAAACAGTTTTCCCAACTGCAGTAAGTCAGGGCTGTCGGTTCCATTACTGCCAAGCCCTGTGGAAGAAAGTCCAACAGCTAGGTCTGACTGTAGACTGTAGACTACAAGAGCATTGTTGAGGTCAAATCATTAGTAAAGCAAGCTATGGCTTTACCTTTTTTACCAGCTGATCAAATCACCGAGGGGCTAAGACGCATAAAAGATGTATTTTCTGAAACAAATTTCACAACCGCTGTTGATCAAAAGGTCTATTTATTTCTAGCGTACGTTGAAGACTTCTGGATCGGTTCTGTCGGCATGAAGCGCCAGGCAGAACAAACAATGCAGTGGAGTCATTCCACGCTCATCTGGCAAAGAAAATTAAAATAGCTCACCCCAATATTTGGGCCTCAGTTTGTTGCGATCCTCCGGGAATTCCGCTCTAAAACAAATACTTACCTTGTAGTGAGCGATTCGCAAGTGAGATGCCGTTTATAAGCCTTATACTCGGTTGCCTGTGTGGTGTCTAGAAGTAATTTTATGAAAGGAAAACGACAGTTTGGATTAAATAAAATACAAAAATGTTTTATTTATGCGAAAATTACAAATATAATTATGAGAAATATAATTATTAAATTTACTAAGAAGTTATGAATTTAGCGGTTAAAATTAGGGAGAGAAAAAGAGAAGAGGAGTGAGAAATGTACCAAGTGAAACGGTTACGCTCACTTGAAACAAAGGAAAAAGGCGCCAACAACGACGGTTGATCGAGTGTTTGGCGCGCAACAAACGGCTGCTTGTTGCGCTGGAAAAATGGCGAGACGGACTCGCCTGAGAAATATTATTTCTCGTTAAAGAACAGCTACTTTTATCTGTAAACTCCGGAGTAAAGCTCGCAGGTGGTTTACAGATAGCGGCGACGATTCTCTACGAGAAGTTTTGCCGTTGACGACGATGATGAGAGTACCAGAGTAAACTCGATGGCGCTCTCACAATGATCAGACAACGAGCGGGGACAAATTTCCTTCGCTCGTACGATGGCGATGAACAGTGAACTCCGGAGTAAAGCTCACAGGTGGTTCACTGTCTTCTCACGATGGTTGACGGCGACGGGTTGCTCGATCGACGAAGGCAAATCACGGAACAAGTCAACGCGACTCGACGGCGGCGGGTGAGCGGAGTTTCTCGGGCGTTACCCGAAATTCGTATTCTGTGCGCAAATGTGGCTGGTTCCACCGAATTTATTCAGTGGAAACAGCAATGTCTCTCAACTCACCAAAACGTGTAAACCCGGTCAGCACTTGGAATCCTTTTGTTTGAAGTTCTTCAGTGATGATCATTTGGGTTGTTTGTTGTTGGTGTGTCAGTGTCAAGAGTGGGCCAAACCGCCAAAATTTGGGGTTTTATGCACTCTCGAAATCTGCGCACGAAATATGTGCAGATTACTAATTTTGGCACAACAAAGGATTTTGTTGCGCCAAAAGCCGTTATTATTGCACTATAACCGTTGGCTATGGGAAGGGTGGCGTGTGCCAGGCACGCTTCAAACATGCGCAGCGGATGCTGCGCAGATGTCGTAATTTAGTGAGACAAAGGATTTTGCCTCACTAAGCGGTTAATTAACGCCTCACCCCACACAATATTGGGGTGAGCCGTGTTAGGGGAGGATTTTCTCCCCTAAATTATGTAACTGTTTGGCGTGTGCCAAACACAAATATTACCAAAATAAAATGTAAATATAACTTCTTTCGTGGTGACTCTTTTATTAAATAAAAACACATTAAATTGAATAAAAGTGGCTCAGGGTCACCACAAGTTCCAGAAGAAAACTGGAGCATGTTACGCACCACAATTATACTCTACTCCAGCAGGAACTAATGCCACGCCGGACACGAGAATTGAAGTGTGTGTTGAATGATATGCGCATTCGAAATACACGGGTTGGTAACCATTCCTCAGTTCCTGGTCAGTTTGATTCATGGCCCCCCAAAAATAATATTTTTCCCCCAAAGAAAACTGTTTCCCCCCCCAAAGAAAACTAAACAAAAGAATTCCTTAATTCCCAAAAAACCTCTTTTGCCCCCCAAATAACTCATTGTAATGCTTTTTCGGGTACCCGTTCCAACGGCGAATCACCTAATGGCAAATTTTGAAAATTCGCCATTGGAAAGGTATTTTGACATTCCAATGGCGAATCTGGGCAAATTTGCCATTGGAAACGTGTGTATTGAAATTCGCCATTGGAAACGTTATTTGCGTTTAGAATGGCGAATCTGTGGGCGTCACTACCGCGACTCCCAATTCCTAAGAAGGGCTAACAAGGGGGGGCTGCGCCCCCCCTTGACCCCTCGCGAATCTAACCTTACTGGTTTTTTGATCCAAAACCATTTTTTTGCGTCGGCTTGTCGCGGCAGATTCATGACGCGCTCCTGTGGCTAATTTCTACCAATTCGCCATTAGAAGGTCCAAATACGTTCCCAATGGCGAATTGGGAGAAATTTGCCATTGGGACTGCTTTTGGACGGAATAAGGTCGAAATTCGCCATTCGTCCGAATGGCCAGATTCGCCCTTAGACGATTCGCCGTTGGAACGGCACCCCGCTTTTTCTGGGACAGATAGAGTTCACTAAACCCTGTTGATGCTTTATAACTTAAATGGCAACAAATTAATAACCATCTTTGACACATTTTACCCCCAACTAAAAAACCTTCCTAAGAAAACTGTTGATCTCTTATGTTTATTCTCCCGCTAATAAAGGTTTCACATATTTACTGCAATTATTGCCAAAGGTAAATCTTTCCAAACCTAGGGAATGTGCATCTTTCATGGTTCCAGTCATAATTTTAAATTTTTACATGCCACAGAGGATTATACGTATTATTTATACATACATACTGTTACCGCTTGGCCATCCAAGGGTGACTTGCATTACTGAAAAAATGGCCAATGGCTTCAAGGTCATCCCTTCGTCGTGGAGTGGTATGAATGAGGGAAAGGAGGGAGCTGAGTGGTGTAGAGAAACGTCGGGTCTCAATTGAGACAGACCTGTGTGAGAAATTGTTGTGAAGTCAGCAAGAGCAGTCGTGTCCTGAGCTGCTCCACTCTCCTTCCTATTCACTGTTGTGACGCTCCGTACGTGGTGATATGTCGGATCCACCATGAGCTGTTGCATGGGCCATAGGTAAGCATGATGGAGTAGTAAAAGCTAAACAACGATGTTGTACATGGGGATAACCTACCAGGTCGGTTGCTGGTGTGGCGTGCCTTTGCGGCCCTGTCGGCACGTGGGTTAAATGGATTAATAAAAGCCAACTACCCATCAATCTGGAGTCTCTGTACGTATACACGACGTTCATATGGCATTTGAGGGGGGAAAAGCTTGTTTTGAGGGGTGGGGAAAAACGGAGGAAAATTCCTGTGAAAAAGGGGACAAAATAGTTTTTTTTGGGGGGTGGCAAAAGTGGAGGAAAATTAATTTTTTTGGAAGGGGAAAATCCAGTCTATTTGAAGGGCGAATTATTTATGGCTTTTTTCAAGACCACTTTACACTAAACGTAATTTTTGACAGACTGTATTGTGATATTTGATTGACAGCAACATCTAGCGAACTCTTGAATAAAAGACACAGATTTCAACATCACAATCATGAATGCTCTTCCATCTTTGATTCCTATTCCTTCATTTCATATCATCTTTAATCTAACCTCTAATAAGATCCATGGATACAGCAATTCTAAAAATCCTGATTAACAGGATATTGGCGCATAAGCCTGAGCGTTAGAACAATTAATATGTTATTTAAGTTAGGCGTATTCAATGATAAATCATTTTATTCATTCATTTTATTTACTTTAATTCTGTGAGTCAGTATCGTACGTGCATGTTGGAAAACAGCGAAAGACTGGTTTATTCAAAGCAACACAAAATGGCGTACAGTGGGGATTTATGATAACCAATCCATAAACCCCTTACAAAGACGAGATGCTTGCTTACGGTAGGGAGGTGAACTAAGGACAGGAATCGGAGTCCGGTGTTCGAGTAACAACTTCCTACATTGTATTGCAGAGAAAAATATTGACAAAGAGATACAATTTGAGAATATTCAACTGACAAGTACAAGTACAAGTTGAGAAAAATGGTATAATTTTTTTAATGTATAATTACCGCCTACCAGTATAGTAGGTAATTTATTCAAATATTCATGATATCCATCAAAATGATCCTTTCATCTAGTTGAATAGAATGCACTAAACTGCCCAATTAGGAAAGGAACCCGGAATGTGAGGATTACAATTTTAGAAAATGTTTGCGTATGTGATTGTACTTTGAATTATACACCAATTGATAGTCATACGAGTGTTATCAAGTGCTCTTTTTCAATATATTTAAATAGTTTTTGGAACTCTTTTCTGATGCATTAATGATGAGTCCAACAATAAATAATGGATTGTTTCTTTGAGTGAATAGAATAGTTTTGGGGGTGGGTAGAACTTAGAGTGCTGGTGGGGGAGTCGTTCTAAAAGCAAACTTACCGGTATTTACATTCAAACTTTAATGTGTATTAAACCCTACTGGAGGTTTTATTTTTATCATTCTAATATGATAGTGCTGAGATTGATCTAGGTGTGATGTGGCTTACTGAAAGCTGAACTTAAGCGGTATTAATCATTTTAGAAAACGTTTAAACTTGGAAATTGAAAGTCGGGCAAGAAAGCTAGTGAGATCAGCAATTGTGAAAATGCTGATGCCAAGGTATAGACCGAGGGTTCCACCAATTTCACTGAACAAAGCTGAAAGTGAGAACATTTGGCGCTCTATAATCGTTTCGTGTGTTTCTGCTGAAAAACGGAAACTCAGCCCTATTGTGTTTGGGTTATCATTATGTGTCTGCGTTTCCTTATTCAATGTGTATTTGATCTCGTTACATTTACGTTTACAGTGACAAGGTTTAACATTTTCGACCATGTAGATTGCTGCGGACCGACCAGCCCATAATCCATTCTCAGTTTCATTAAATCTGGTGCATCGTGGTAGCGTGGAATTGAAAAATGGTAAGCTGACAAAGAAAATGAGAGATTACATTATTTACATACACATCTGGATGAAACAGTTCTAACATACGTGCATTGGAATCTTACCTACAAGTTAACTTCTCTTCTAATAATTTGTCTAAGCAATTAGTTATGCAGCTTGTAACTTCTTCTGCCGGTGCACAGGGATTGCGAGGTAAATTCAAATTCTTAAACTAAAATTTGGATTCATATTTGAAAGCGTTAATTTCTTATTAAAATTGTGTTACTGCACCTCTTTTTCATATATTCGGTAGTAAGTATGAAAATTGACTTTGGCTTGTTCAGATACTACAACGCCATCATAGACATGCCGGAATGCATCACCGTGCAGAGAGAACTGCAAGGTGAATGTGACATTTTTTATTTCATTTCTGTTCTTTGTTTTCATCTTTTCACCTTACAAAGATAGTTGGTTTTGGATAGGGAACCTCAACGGTTTTCCAGCCCAAACTAAGATAAGTGAATGGACCTTTGTACTCCATTTTCTTATCTGCAATCGTATAATTGCTATTCAATCGAAATTCTGACTACTGTATAAACGTTATTGCAAACAGGTTTTTACAAGATCGTTGGCCAGAGCCATGGTGAAAAAAATTTGATATAGGTCGTATTGAAGAGTGGATGCACTCTACGTGGCAATTAGTCCAGGTAATACACAAGAAATATACTAACCAGCCTGTAAAAACTTTCTCACAACAACATTCACAAGAATTTGATATAATTTTGGTATTACTCAGATTAAACACCATACAATTTCCAACTACTGTGTTAACAGGGTTTGCTGTCATTATCTCAGAAAGTTGTTTACCACATTCGTACAAGTGTGCTGTTTTCTGAGGATATAAATAATTAGATTAAACTGTTACTGATGTTAATGCCAACACTTAGTTAAATGAAAAGGCACTTTATTTTTACTTACGGCGCAAAAGTGGTCGAGATTTATTCTACCCAATGTAGTCCATAATTCGTCGACATCGCTGTTGATTAAGTTACGTGTCTTATTGTTGATAGTGTTTCGGTGATATTTCATATGCTTCATTAGATAATATACATGCATACTGCATATACTGACCGAGGGAAATAAAAAAGATGTTTGTGGTCGGAATTCTACTTCTTGCGTAATTGCCCCATCTAGAAAAACGCTCACACGCTCGTAAATTTGGAACAAACAAGCAGTGAAGCAAGCCACGACAAGTAGGAACCAAACCAGTTTGAAAAACACGGTGTATGATTGATCACACAATTTGCTCAGTCCCAAAAAATCAGTTTGTAGTTTTTTAACAGGGTGTTTTTCATATCTGACTCGTCTGGGTCTGACTTGTCTTCTCACGTTGCACCTGCGAATAAATAGTTTTCGATAATGAAACCATTTTAGTTGCAAGCAGGGATGGAAAATAAGTTCTTTTATGATTTATGGCCGAAGACCAGTGATTTCAGTGATTTCTGATCCATTACAACAAACACGTGAAATTATTACAAAATTTTAAAGATATTTGTTCATTATTTGTGTGTGTGTACTCACAACAATTAGACTTAAAAGCTAAAAACAAGTGATTCATAAATCAATTTGCAACAATCAATATGAAACAATCCATACGTAACGACCTTTAATGAAAAACAGGTTAATATATATTCATGCTTTATGATTTTGTCGGTAAGCACACTATGGCATTTTTACACTTTGAATGGGCGTCCACCGACATCAGAGCAGCAATAGCTCCGCCACTTCGTTTTAAGGAAGTGACGTCATTTTGGCCAAGTAGCCAAACCTAATGACTGGATCAACCTTGTGTTTTATGTGGGCCAACCGGTATTTTACTTAAGAGCTATTCTGTTATGTCGTTATTCGATCGGCAGCTAATTTCATGTTGCTACTTACATTGTTGGTCTTTGTGCGTTGCTGATTTTGACGGAGTTCCAGAATTGACCCATCATCACTGGTAACGTAAATACTTCTCAAATTTGATAGTGGGCGTTGAACTATAATCGAGTAGGTAATAAGATGGAAAATTGTGAATGTGAAAATTTAGAGAGCAAGGTATAAAAGTTGAAGAACACACCTCACCAAAACAGACACGTGGAATATTGATGTTCTGTCCCGGTTTGTTTACTGCAAAAGAAAGTACTGATACAAACTCAAATAAATATTTTATCATTTCTTTGTAAAATTGATTGTGCGTCGAGATAAGCGTGACGATGTCGAATTGGATAAAGACCCTGATGTAAGATAGATAAAAATCCTTACTTATTGGCCAAAAGTCACGAACTGGTCTAAAGTTTTAATAACTTTTTTTTTAAATTTCTTTATGAGATCAAATTATTGATACCCACAAAACAATTGAAAAAACCCACAAAAGTATTTAATTTTACACCAATTATTCACACACTATTTTTATTTATTTTTCCACCAATTCTAGTTATCAACACCCCAAAAATATTTATTTCCACACTGTTTACTTAAACACTATACTCTTTCCACACTCAAGGTTGACCCTGGAAGCTGGGCTCCCATTGGCCTACTTAGAACTGCAATGCAACTACTGCTACACAAGTTAAATGGCTCGGCCAATAGGAGCCCAGCTTCCAGGGTCAACCTTGAGTGTGGAAAGAGTATATTTCCCTTGATTTTGCCACCAAATATTAAACATCCTCTGGTTTTAAGTTTGCAACGCCAGTGTGGCCTTAGATGGCCTACCCCGTTTGCGTTTAGCCCAATTGGAACATTCTTGGCCTCGGGTGGCACTGCCAGAAAGCCCTCTTTGACGGCTATTCCAAGAGTATGTTTGCAAACATATGTCTTATAGAATGTTGGGCAAGTACAAGTGGCTTCATCCCATTTGTCCCCAGTCATGGTTACAAACCAGAGGCGAGTGTACGTTTGCCGGTAGGTATCGAATCAGCGCCAATTTTGAAGTTGGGTCTGCCTCAAGTTCGGAAAACGGTAAAAACGTCTTGTAAACGTTTTGGGGAAAAGTAATGGAATTTGGGGGTTACATTCAAGGATCCTTCACATTCACGATCCTTATTCTTACTACAAGTAATTGAAACAAAGACGGTGGATGCTACGACTAGACTTATACAATTCTAAATAAACAAACCAAGCCCTTCTCAAAACAGCCTTCTTACAAATAATTTATCTGAAATAAATTTAATTATCAAAATAATATCTTTTAGATTTATATGATTTATACAGAAATGAGTAAGGCAAATAAATTGGAGGTTTTTCTGCTTGAGAAACCTTTACAATGCTAGTCTGTCTTGACTAAATATTAAAACTGTAATGGAGCATGCAAAATAACGTGACCGTTGGTGCTGCTGAGATTTACATAACTGACTAGTTTATTCAAAGATAGGTGGCGCTGTAGTAGCAGCGTCACAATATATATCAATGGTCAAGACTGACCAATGGAGTGCGAGACACTCCAGTATCCCCTCAATTGTGGAATGGGGGAAGGAACAATTTAGAATACAGTGAAATCAATTGATCTACAAGGATGCAATGTAATTAAAGTGGGTTTAAAAACAATCAATTGAACAATGAATTAAAAGGTAACAAGTAACATGCATTGGAGTGAAGACACTCCATCATCCCCTCAATTGTGAACCAACTAGGGGAGCAATTAGTAAATTCAAAGTAACAGTTTGACATGAAATGCAAATTTAAATTGAACAATAAAATACTTGGATTTTAAAACTACTGAATTATGCACGAAATAAAACTTGTAAAATTGAACATAACATGAATTTTGATTCCAACAATGATTGCAATTAAACATTGAAATGCTAACATGATACATTAACAATAGTTGAATGAATTAGCTTGATGAATTAGCAGCTAGACGGGAGACGGAAAGGAAGTCGAAATGATTCTCTCCTTCACTCACAAGAAGCCTGAACAACAGAGAGCTAAATGTGGCCCCGTGCCCAACGCGTACGGTAGCGTTTTGAAGGGCAAAAAGTGCGGCGAGACCGACGATGGTCTGTGACATCACCTGCGATGCACACGCCGGCACAAGGGTTCGACGACTGCGGCTGGTCCCGAAACAAACACTGGGAGTTGTAGAAGCTACCCAAATGGCGTCTGCGGTTGTGACCAGTGATTTTCTGCGCTGGGGCAACCGTGGTCGAACGTGCGTAGATGTCGGAGACTGCACATGTGGCGAGCTCCATCTGAATGGCTGACTGGTGAGCCTGAGCAAACTTCATTTCAGACTGACTGATGATGGTTTGCTGAATGTAGACACAACTCAACTTGTGGAGTTGATCAGAATAGTTGCAGTGCTCCGAACGCAGCTGCAACAAAATGGCAAAATCTGCAGCGGATTCCACCTGTCCCTGCACTCGGGTGTTGAAATGTCGACCGCGAGGAGGGGTTTTGAGTGCTGTTAATTGGCCTTCAACGTGGCGAGGGCAGCGAACGTCATCTGCACAAGCTTCATTGGAAAACAGGTTAGCCAGACGTGTGTACGGCAGCCCGCCGACGATGCACAGCAAAACAACCACTTTCTTCGTGTCATTGGTGATGCCACTGCACACGAAAAAGCAGTCCAACTGGTCAATGTAGTGGGTCCAGTTATTCTTGATGCAATATGGTTGCAGTGAACCGATACTTGAAGCGATCACAGAAGTTTTGCATGAAAAAGGCTTACATGGAAGTAGGCCTAACAGCATGGTCACGGCGTGGTCAAGGCGTGGTCACGGCGTGGTCAAAGGTCCGAAACAGCACTTTACACTAATTTTAAGCGATTTTGTACATTACAGTTTGTGAGGTATTAATTGTTGATCCGTTTTTCATGATGATTTTCTTGAGAACACCGGAACAATTTGAAACAGGGTTAAACCTAACGTGTGGTCCGCGTGGTCAGCGTGGTCAGGCGTCCAAAAGGTGTCCAAAAAGTGTCCAAACTTTACCAGTTTTGCAAAAAACGATTCTGTAGCATGGATTGGTATTCCATCTCGTCGCCAATTAGTCTGTCTTGACTAAATATTAAAACTGTAATGGAGCATGCAAAATAACGTGACCGTTGGTGCTGCTGAGATTTACATAACTGACTAGTTTATTCAAAGATAGGTGGCGCTGTAGTAGCAGCGTCACAATATATATCAATGGTCAAGACTGACCAATGGAGTGCGAGACACTCCAAATGCGAGTATATTCCTCGACTTTGGAAATATGTACTAAACGTACTCTTGAAATACAAGACATACAATAATGACAAAAATTCAAAGAAGAAATAATACACAGGAAACAAATAAAATGGCCTCGGTGCAAAACTGTCTAATCGCGGTAAGAGCTTGGCCTGAGCTCTTGATGACAATTCCGCGGCTACACAGAAATTTACGCGAGCCTCGGTCTTCACAATAGTTCTCGTCTCGGCGGTGGAGATGTCAGGGATATCGGCGATTAGGTCGGGATCCTCCGGAATGGTGTGAAGGGAAATTGTTCCAATCGTAGGAGCAGAAACACAATTCAAACGGATTTCCATTAAATCAATCGGGAATTCCCAAGAAATGTTTACGTCTGAATGTGGCAGCATCGTTGCGTTTCCGTCCTTCAGTTCGCTGGCTGCTGCGACTGCAAACGAGCGTCGACATCGTAGACGGACTTAAACACACGTTATCTTTTATAGCAAAGATATTAACTTAAAGGTGGCTGGGAAAAACTGGCTGTTACTCCAAGCAATGAGTCTAAAGTTGAATTGAGGTTCTCCAAACAAACAAGAATTTTCAATAGTTTCAAGTGTGTTTTCAGGAGATGTTTCAAGTTCAAGTTTTAGGTTCAGACTGAATTCAAACTGAGGATTCTTTTCATGCTAACAGGATGTAGCATTTCCTGTAAATTGCTTTTCTCATGCTTTCCATGAAATTCATAGGGGCTACATCCTGTGTGATTCTGATAATGGCGGTAACTAAGATAGATGACCGGGGCTCCACATCTAGCGCGACACAATCTACCGTGACACGATCTACCGCGACAGTCCGTCCCTAAAAAATGGTTTTTGCATAAAAAAAAAACAGTAAGGTTAGGTTCGCGGAAGGGCTAACAAGGGGTGGCAACAAGGGGGCGCAGCCCCCCCTTGTTAGCCCTTCCTAGGAATTAGACAAAGAAAAACGTAGTCGCAGTTTCAAAAGTCGCGGTGGATTGTGTCGGGGTAAGATTTTGTTGCGCTAGATGACACGCCCCAGATGACCTACTTGTACAAATGGCATTCAACTACGTTCCACGTTGAATTCCGGAACTTTATTTGATTTAAATTTGTTTGTAGAATCCCGAAAACGCAGCACAGTCAGAATTGGGTCAGCTGTGGTCCATATTGCGTACAGTCGCGAGAAGCCGTTGGTCCTAACTTCTAAGACAGTGTGCATCAAAGCAAATCTTTCATCCCATCAATTAGTTTTTGAAGAACCATTTGATTAATTTCTTCCCAACAATGTTGCCTTGAATACATGGATGGGAGCATTACCTGTTGAAAGATGGCCTTTTGTCCAGCAATTCTTATCATCCAGGGATTTAAATGGGAATTAAACACATCTGAATACTTATGGGAATTAAACACATCTGAATACTTATGGGAATTAAACACATCTGAATACTTATGAGAATTAAACATCTGAATACTTATGGGAATTAAACACATCTGAATACTTATGGGAATTAAACACATCTGAATACTTATGGGAATTAAACACATCTGAATACTTATGGGAATTAAACACATCTGAATACTTATGGGAATTAAACACATCTGAATACTTATGGAAATTAAACACATCTGAATACTTATGGGAATTAAACACATCTGAATACTTATGAGAATTAAACACATCTGAATACTTATGGGAATTAAACACATCTGAATACTTATGGGAATTAAACACATCTGAATACTTATGGGAATTAAACACATCTGAATACTTATGGGAATTAAACACATCTGAATACTTATGGGAATTAAACACATCCAACCAGAAATAAAGGCAAAGGTGGTCTTTTCCTTATAGCGGAATGCACCCCAAACCATAACACTTCCATCGCCTCCAACTCGTTTTGAAAACACTTTCATGTTCCTTACCAAATCATGCCAGTAATGTTGGCAACCATCAGATCTGTCCATTTTGAACTTTTTTTCACCAGAAAATATAATTTGGTGCCATTCAGCATCCTATGTTTGGTGATCTTTGGAGGTGGTGGAAATGTTAAGGTTTGGGGTGCATTCAGCTATAAGGGAAAGACCATCTTTACCTTTATTTCTGGTAGGATGTATTCCGATAAGTATTAAGATGTGTTTAATTCCCATTTAAAGCCCTGGATGATAAGAATTGCTGGACAAAAGGCCATCTTTCAACAGGTAATGTTCCCATCCATGTATTCAAGGCAACATTGGTGGAAAGAAATTGATCAAATGGTTCTTTCAAAACTAATTGATGAGATGACAGATTGAATTTATAGACTAATTAAGGGAGGTTTCACAGGATATTGAAAATGTATAAATCTGCAATTTTTACAATGAGTGATAATAATTTTATGCAAGTAAAAATTTACAAATGCCAGAAATATTAGAATTTACGTAAAATATTACTGCGTAGCAGTGTAAATGGAAATATTATTTAATAATAAATATGATTTCATTGTAATTTCTAGTCATTATCATTGTCAACACAACAATTGGGGAAATTTTATCACCGTGATAATATTTTTGTGAGCACCTTATGCAATGGAAAGTATACATTATGGACACTGACCTCTAAATGACCAAATGAAAATAATGGTAAAAAATCAAACCCCAATTTGATGTGTTCTGAGTTTCTTTTATATAGTCTGATGTGCATCCAGAAATGTTTTCAAACAATTTGCTGCATATAAGTACTGTTTATTGCTATACATTGTTTGGTGCAGAAATATACAGACGAAGAGATACAATTTGAGAATATTAAACTGATTAAAAGTACAAGAAGTTGAAAGTAAAAAAGCAGAAAATTTCAAATGTACAACTGCCCGTACTGTAGGAAATTTATTCAAATTGGGTTTAAGAAATTGCTAAGATTCTTGTATGAGTGGATATCTGTCCAGATATCTACCAAAATGATTCTCTGCTCTAGTTAAGCAAAATTCACTAAACTGCCTGATTATGAAAATAATGTGGAAAAATAACATGTACAGTAAATGAAAGTTTCAGAAAATTGATTACGGTATATATGATTACTGTACACATAATGAATTATACACAATACAATTACATTAATTGACAGTAGGTACGCTTTAATGTGTTGTTTCCAACAATTCCAAGTAATGTGGAAAGTCGATTAAATTACTTTAGAAGTCAGATGGTGATGACTGATGAATGCGAATTGAAATATGCAAATATGCAAATATGCAAATAGTATTCCCTCCCTTTTAACACTCAATTGACTCGATCCATTTACGGTACATTGTGTCACCGAAGTGATTCTCTGGTGGCCAAACATGGCGCCACCTTCAATTCCGCCCTTTCATTCAAACCTTATTATTTTTTAAACACTGCTGGAGAATTTATTTTTATCATTCCTAAAGGTGCAAAAATTGATCTATTTGTATTGTACATTTGATGTGGCTTACTGAAGCGGAATTAATTATTTTAGAAAGCGTTTAAACTTGGAAATTGAAAGTCGGGCAAGAAAGATAATAAGATCAGCAATTGTGAAAACGCTTATGCCGAGGTACAAACCGAGGGTTCCACCAATTTCACTGAACAAAGCTGAAAGCGAGAACATTTGTCGCTCTGTAATCGTTTCGTGTGTTTCCGCTGAAAAAAGGAAATTCAACCTTGTTGTGTGTGAGTTAACATTTTTTGTTTCAGTTTCCTTATTCAATGTGTATTTGATCTCGTTACATTTACGTTTACACTGACAAGGTTCAACATTTTCGACCATGTTGGTTGCTGCATTCCAGCCAACCCAAAATCCTTTCTTCATTTCATTAAACCTCGTGCAGCATGGTAGTGTAGAATTGAAAAATGGTAATCTGACAAACAAAGTGAGAAGATTACATACACATCCGGGTGAAACAGTTTAAACCAACACGCATTAGAAATCTTACCTGCAAGTTAACTTCTTTTCTAATAATTTGTCTAAGCAATTATTTATGCAGGTTGTAACTTCTTCTGCCGGTGCACAGGGATTGCGAGGTAAATTCAAATTCTTAAACTAAAATTTGAATTCATATTGGAAAGCATTCATTTCTTTTTAAAATTGTGTTACTGCACCTCTTTTTCAAATATTCGGTAGTATGTAGAAAAATCGGTATTGGTTTCTTCAGATACTACAAGGCCGTCGTATACATGCCGGAAAGTATCACTGTGGACAGAAAACTAAAAGAAACCGTAGCATTTTATACGCTTTTTCCTTTTCTTGTTTTCCTCATACATATAACCTTACAAATAGACTTGGTACATCATAGGGAGCCTCGACAGTGTTCCAGCCCAAATTAAAAAAAGTGAATGGACCTTTGTACATCATTTTTTCATCTGTAATTGTATAATTGCGATTCAATCGATTTTCGACATACTGTGTAAACGTTATTGCAAACAGATTTCTAAAGGAAACTGATCGTCGCCCAGAGATAGGCTGAAAACAGGAAAATTGGGACGATTTTGATTTGGTAGCATTCAAGAGTGGATGTAACCTCTGTGGCGGTTATTCATGGCAATACATATGAAATATACAAGCCCGTAGAAACTTTTGCACAATAACGTTCTCAATAATCTGATATATTCTACGTATTACGCATAGTAAGCATCACACAATTTCCAATTGCTGTATTAACGGAGTTTGCCGTTATTTTCTCAAAAGGTTGATTTCCACAGCGTCTTTTCATTGTTGATGTTCTCTGTTAAAAATATAATTTAGCTTAAACTAATTGTGCATTTGTTTATCAATTACATTAAAAATTTAGAACACAGTGAGCTTGTTTTTGATATACGATATATTGTACTGCTCTGCAATGCACTTCAGTGGAAAACTTTGCATTTGGCCAGGAAAAACATTTTTATGTTCAATACGTATAAGGGCGATGTGCAGAAAAGTGATCGTAACGGTTACCGTACTGATTTCAATGTGTCCAATGCTAACAATCGCAATGCCAACACTAATAAAAGTTTAAATGAACTTTATTTTTACTTACTGCGCATAAGTGTTCGGGATTTATTCTACCCAATGTATTCCATAATTCGTCGACATCGTTGTTGATTAAGTTACGTGTCTGATTTTCCATAGTGTTTTGGTTATTTTGTATATAATTCATGAGATAATAAATATGCAAATTGCATATAGTGACCGAAGGAAAAAAAAAATTTGTTTGTGGGCGGAATTCTACTTCCTGTGTAATTGCCCCATCTAAAAAAACGCTCACACGGGTGTAAATTTGGAACAAACAAGCAGTGAAGCAAGCCACGACAAGTAGGAACCAAACCAATTTGAAAAATACGCTGTGTGATTGCTCACACAATTTGTTCAATCCCAAAAATTCATTTTGAAGTTTTTTAACAGGTTGTTTTTCATATGTGACTCGTCTGGGTTTGACTTGTCTTCTCATGTTGCATCTGCGAATAAATAGTTTTCGATAATGAAACCATTTTAGTTGCAAACATACTGGCAAATATTTTCAGTTGTGTCAACAAATGATAAATTAAAAAATTAGATGCAAAATTGAGAGCAAGCGGAAGATGATGTGCAATAAAATGTGTCATAAATTTGTGCTACTGTAGGTCCAATAAGTAATCTGTCCATTGTAATCATTAGTGTATCACATGACAAATATACAACGAAATTTATTAATATACAGTAACAGCTAGTCTTAGTAACTTATTTCCCTATTAATTTTAATCGCGTATAATTAGTTATTTTTCTAGAATTAATGCCCTTTTTTGTAATAGCAATTATACAGTAAATTAGAATTCACTGTTGTTTTTAGTTTAAGCTAAATGATCACTTAAAATAATTAGAAATTATTCATTTTTAAAAATAAAAAGATGTATTGTGTATTATTTTATAATGTGGTGTGGACCCCAAATATTCACTAACTTTATGAAAATCACCGTGCTCGCCACGCGTATTGCTTTTAACCACAAAAGAAGCAAAGTTTGTAATGTAATTTTAACCATCGCCCTTTCACTTTATTCGTAAATCGCAAAGATTCGTTGTAGTGTCATGTAACACTGTCTTTCCCATTCACAGCTTTTTACCTTTAGTCCGAATAAAGCCACCCATGTAGTAAGACGTGCTCCAAGTCTCTTACTGAACAGCTATTCTGGTATGTCTCTATTCGAATCAGTCACTAATTATGTGCTGATACTTACATTTTCGCTCTTTGTGCGTTGCGGATTTGAGCCGAGTTCCAAATTCGACCAGTCATTGTTGAGTCTAGATGATATTTCGTATCACCGTGCTATTGGTATGTAAATTCTTCTGAAATTCGAAAGTAGCCGTCAAGCCAGATACAGTAGGTAATAAGATGGAAAGTTGTGAATGTGCAACTTCTAGAGAACAAGGAGTAAAAAACACTCTTACCTAACCAATGCAGACACGTGGAATATTGATATTCTGTCGGGTAGGTTGACTATGAAAGAAAGTATTGATACAAATTCAAATAAATATTTTATTACTCCGTATTTCTTTGTAAAATTGATTGTGCTTCGAGATAAGCGTGACGATGTCGATTTGGTATCGACCCTGATTTAGATAGATAGGAACCGTTACTTCGCAAGACCACTTTACATTACACAAAGCGTAACAGTTGGGACAGACTATAGACATGAGCATTGCGTAAATAGCGAATAATAAATAATTAAATCGACAACACAAACCTAGACTACGTATTGGTTACTGGACGTTTTAATGTTCTGTCTATTTAACAGACTGTTGGGCTCGTTAACACGCAATTGCTATCGCTATTGTAGCGATTCTATCTCTATTTTTTACATTACATATCGTTAAAAATCCATGAACACAACTATAGATCTTGTTTTGATATCTGCTGCCCTGCAAAACGATTTGGTTACGTTTTCGCCTTTCATTTTTTTTATCCAAGAAAAAGTTACGTAATAAAATAACCGCGGAAATAAATGACATATTCAAATTCCGGACAACATAAATTAATGAATAACCGCGGAATTTAAAAATCGGTTACTGATTAACTGCGGAATTTTAAAATGGAATACAAATTTCAATACTGGCATTTGTTTAAAAAGCACTGGTAAGGTTAGGTTTGCTAGTCCCCCTTGTTAGACGTTCTTAGAAATATAGTTTTCCGCTCTTATTCATTTCGCGCCAGCATTAAGGGTCGTTTTAACACTTTTCAGCGCCCTGGGCTTGAAAAACTCAGGCGCCCCTTACCCCTTGTTTGGAATAGCTCCGCCTCTTCGACTTAAGGAAATGACGCCATTTTGGGCATTTTGGCCAAGTGGCCAAACCTACAGTAATAACTCGTTCACCCTTGCTCTATGCCTTGGTGTAATAATGGCTGCCAGCAGTAGACATCATAGTCGGTAGGAACTTTTGGAGTTTTGCTCATTTCTCATTTTTGGTTATACTTCCACAGGTTTGTTCATCGATGAGTTCACTGACTGATTGAACCAATCGGAGCGTGACGTCGTATTTGTATCTCAAAATTGTTTTTAACAATTTTTTATCAGGTTGTTTTTAACAATTTTCTACCAGGTAAGTGTCTATTACTTTATTTCCTAGATTTTATTGCGAAGAAAAATACATACTGTGACGATTCTACTTTTGGCTGAATAATTAGCCATTATAAGAGATAAATCGGTTTAAACAAGACGTCACTACACCTAGTAACAACCTAACCGAGATAAGCTACGAATTCATGTGTCAAATGGAAATACAACGAAATAATACAACTTACGGTTTTGCGCGATATAATTACATGTTTATTAACATTACAACTGGGTTGGGGTTCTGGATAAGTGTAACGGCGGCTACACTGGTTGAGGATCCGGGCGATGCTGTTCGAGTGGTGCGGCTGACTTTGCGGCATCGTCACAATTAGCGCTACGGAGACGTATTCGGTCCCGCAGCTCGGATATCTATTAATACGAAGAGTCCTTCGTATTTAGTCGGGAATATTCATTAGAATATTCCGTATTCAAATCAATAAACAATATTAGTGTAATATAACAAATGAATTGTTATATTGTTATTCTATGGGCGGGGACAGTCACGACAGTCAAGGGGACCATCGCGGGAGTTGTTGAGACTCCATCCGCCAGCATGCCTTACGACGACAAGATCTCGTGATCAGGCGCCGGGTATTTGTTTTCTGCGACGAGTCACTTTCAGTGGTACCAACCACTGGGTAAACAGTTCCTGGGGGACTACCAGATCGGCATTACCAATACCCGAGTGTTTGTTTAGCGCAAGGTATGAATGCAATTGCTCACGGGCCACCAACCCGGTGCGTCGCCTGTGAATAAGGCTTTTACCGACCTCAGGCAAGTCTTGCCTACTTAACGGAAGGGCCAATGCACTGCATCGGAACCCTGGGAAAACGGTTTGCCCGCATTTGTTTGACGGGTTTGACTTCCCGTATATGTGCTCTGGCAGAGCATCTGACCTATGATCGGAGAATCGCGCAGATAGATGCGACTATCACCGATCATATAATTTGATATTTGTTTAACGGTGTTAATCAATCCCGTGCATGAGCGATATACTAAGCCACCGTACGAAATCCTACTGCTCCTTAGAACAGCTGGCTAGCGCTACGGGACTATTTGGTTACCGGAGTTAGTCTTCCCGAAATGACGCTACAACGAAGAATAGCACAATAGTAATGAATACATATTGACTGAGACAACGAGGGGGCCTGATGTGTCGATAAGAAAGAGAGAAATCAAACGATAACCAACAATACATACAAACATACAGAAAACAAGCCGAAGGTCTAGTGGAAAACCAGAGCTTATATAGTTCTTTAGCACAGAAGGATTAGCGTTAGCCAATCAGACGTCAGAATCCGCGGATTCGTGGGTCACTTGTCTGGACCTAATATAGACTGGGTCCGAAAGAGTCCGATTGGTTCTCTTCAACACGTAAATATAAAATATAATATTGATTCGGTAGAATCAATATTCAAGTAAATAATACTTTTATCATGTTTAATAAATAATTTATATTTATTCACGTCATTCCAACAATTAATTATAATTCTCGCAATTCATTCGAAAATGCGCGCTTTTAGTCAAAATAGCGCCATCTGGTGTTAAATCTGGGAAAATACGGTTTTATAACCGTCACATATCCCCCGGTGACAAACATAAGAGCTTACTAACTCTATATTTGTCATCGACAAGAGTTACTTCTTAAACTTAAGATGTTCACCCAGATTTTTATTGAATTATTTTAATCCAATACGTGCTCTATTAATTTTATTCAAAATTAATCACACCAATTTCTTTCAGAAACTCATAACACAATTGACTAATTGGTTTTCCTGTACGACACTTCTCCTGGTGGCTAAGCAACAGAATGGAACCTTCGGATCATGTCATTCATGTTCGTCAACCGCTCGATTTCAATTGAAATCTTACTCTACCGATCTAATTCAAATATAAATATATTTACTCTAAGATCTGTAACAGCTCATACGAATTTTGACTTTAATAAAAATCAAAACATAATTCTCTCGCTGCTTAATATCCCAAGCCTCGACCGCGACTTGAATTTCATTCTAACTGGGGACCTTTTTAACACAAGTAACTAGACTATTGTCTAATTACTACAAATATTTATTCGTAGACAAGTAACCTAACTGGTAATTTATTTTCTTCTAGAAAACAATACCAATTTATTCTACGAGCATAAAATATATTTGTTCCGAAATAAAACTTCTTTTATTTTATCATGCTTTCCAGAATTCTAGAATTCTATCCCCCGGTGGTGTGATTTATTAATCACTACACCGCTAAGATATTTATCCAAATACCACACAAGTTTTTATTAAAAACCTCTTATTCTATTGAATAAATTCAACTCTTATTAACCGAAACTTTATTTAAAGTTCCGGTGATCGAGATTTATTTAAAAATCTTTTGACTTTGGAGGGATAATCTTTTATCCCCCGGATCTAGCATTTTGCTTCAGACACATTAGAAACGTTTGTTTCAGGTTTATCCACTTTCTTAAGAATTTCAGCTAGGAAACTCTCAAGACTGTTTTGTAATTTGTTCTCAAATTTACTAAATTTAGCATCAAGTGTAGAATTTAACACTTCTGTTGTTACCCAATTGGGTTTCGAACGTTTAGCAAATGGAACACCAGTTGCCGTTTCTGTATTTGGTCTCTTTCGAGACTTTTTCGAATTATTATTCGAACAAGGTTTCAATAAATGGACAGTTTCGTTGAAAACGTCTATGTCTTCTACAACAGTAATGGCTTCTAAGCTTCCATTAAACCCACAATTGGTGTTACACTCTTTAGAGATTCCTTTTATAGGTTCATCTTTAGATTCACCAAATAAAGCTCCATTTTCACGGATTACTTTATAAATTTCACCTAAACAAAGATCTGTCACTCCTTGTTGGTGTAACAAACGGACACTATTTCTAGTGAGATTGTTAAACAATAGTGCAACCGCAGCTATAGAAGAAATATTGTTTTGCGATTTCCATATTTTATAGAATCGGTGTATAAACGCATATAAACTCTCTGAGTCTTGTTGTCTAGTTGTGATCAACTGTATTGTGTGATTTAATCCCGTCGTCATAAATCTTTTACGAAACAAATGTTCGAATATTTCCCAATTGAGAAATTTAGCCTGATTTCCATTAAACCAATTCTGGGCGGAATTTATTAAATAGTGTGGAATACATTCGTGAACCATTTCGTCTAGCGATATTTTTCTTAAAAATGCAACGTTCTTTATAATAGCGAGAAAGCGTTTGCTTTCTTCTGTTTTACCGGAAAACATAGGTATATCATTATTCGGACCACCTTGATCTGAGTTCGAATGATTATTCAAACTTCCTTGATTCCTAAGTCTAATTTGTGTTTGGTTACTTAAGTAACTTGTAACACGGGCATTAGGATTGATGGGCAAGGAATTGTTTCCGCCCATGGTCCAATTTATTGGTCTATGCATAAAATTCTTTGGTGCCTGACGAGGGTCTTGCACTACGGCTCTCCTTTGATACCGACTGATTGGTGTCGAAAGAATCGAACCTAATCGTGAATCGTTAGGTCCATAATTAGCGGGAGAACGAGATCTATATCTGGATCCTTTAAAAGGTATTTGATTTGTATTAACAAAATCAAATACTTCGACAATTGATCGGAATTTGTTTGGATTCAAACCATGATCAGTACAAAATAATAATCCTACCGTACCTAAATGTGATCCATCCCATGGATGATTTTCTTCCTCAGGGGGATTTGGTACAGTTCCATTAGGAATTGTTACAAGTCCGGTTAAATTTATTCCACCGGTCAAACAAGTCATTTTTTCCTTACCACGGGTATTCATTGAATGCTGGTTACTATTCATCTTAAAAGTTCCGAAGTCCAAGATATAACGAAAGTTTAACCTCCGTCTCTTAGCCATCCCTGACTCTGCTGATCTGAACGATGTTGTAGCCTGCGGAATCTCAAGCGTCGTGCCATCGAAAATTGTACGCAAGCTGACCGAGGGCTCTAGTTCAGCCCGCCTCTTGACTTCAACCGCAAACCTCCTGTTTGCAACAGCCTCATCAGCATCCAAATGCTCTGAACTATGTTCTACCGAAATTCGAGCAAGATTCGTTACGGTGTTCAAAACCGCCCGCCCGCTGCACGATCGGTTGTTACAAGACAGGTACGCTGTGTTGACTCGCGTTGACTCGCGGCGATAAAGTAATCCAGCTATCAAATAAAGTTTGGAATTCTTTCTAAATCCTTCGGTGACAACGGCTTGCATGTTTGACAATTAGGCGACGGCGATGGCAAATGAACTAGTAGACGACGTCGACGGCGAATATAGCAGTAGGCGAACAGCGACGACGATGGCGAATGTTTATATATACGTGGATATATACGGCGACGTTGCCGAATCGTGTCATTTCTTAAACGTATCACATTCGTTTATGCAAAACAAATGTGATGATGCGGCGGAGTAGACATAATTTAATCACTTCATAAAGAATCTGAATGCAACTAAACTAAAAGCATTAAATCATTAAATAAAGCAGACAAACAGGTTAAAATTAATATTTTCCATTTTTATTTATTTATTCCTATGTTTTAAGTATGCATAAATAAAAAAAAATTAACACAAATCGGTTGTTCGTGTCATGTTGTGTCCCTGTCCAATCCACCCGCAGCCAATCAATCACCTATGTCCATGTGTCCAAGTCCTCCATGTGCGGTGTTTGGTCCTGAAAAACTAACGGTTTACCCATACTCGCTTCAATTTCTTCTTCGTTATCGTACCGCTAGCACGTATTATTGGCATTATTGTCTTGTTCGCCATTGTTGCACTATTGGAACGGCACCGATTCGCCATTAGAAACCTATTTGGTCAGTTCCAATGGCGAATCGGTTTCATTTTACACCGATTCGCCATTAGAAACCTATTTGGTCAGTTCCAATGGCGAATCGGTTTCATTTTACACCGATTCGCCATTAGAAACCTATTTGGTCAGTTCCAATGGCGAATCGGTTTCATTTTACACCGATTCGCCATTAGAAACCTATTTGGTCAGTTCCAATGGCGAATGTGTGCAAATTCGCCATTGGAAATGTTTTTGGCGAAAAAATAAATTTTTTCGCCATTAATCACAATGGCGAAATTCGCCCTTAGGCGATTCGCCGTTCGGACGGCACCCCGAAGAAGTCACAAGCGTTCAGGGGGGGTTGCAAACGAAGCAATGGTTACACTGGTTCAAATTGAAGTAGATATACTTCGGTAAACCTCTCTGATTGGCCAAACTTCAAACGTTAGTCTTACGAAATTTTAATCTCGTTTGTGATTGATGGATTTCACCATTTTCGTGGAACCTTAATCTCGTCAGATTTCAGTATTGTGACGTAGTCACAAAAACAAAATGGACACTTTTCCATTTCAAAATATCACAAATCTTTGCTAAGAATGGTGAATTTGTTCACTTTGTGAATTTCTCTTCAAATTTATTTTCATAAACCGAAATAAAGTTTTAATTAAAACTAATAATTATTTTATGAAAGTTGTTCACAAAATCACTTTGAATAATCGATTTCAGTTTTAACCGAGTTTTAACTAAGTTTAAACTATATCTTATAAATATTTTATTTATGAACGATTTTGATGGGAATTTCGATCGTAATTCCATCAATTTCTAAAAATAATCATATTTTGCGATTCTTACTGTATTATACAAGGTTTCTTGTATCTCCTCCCCCTCCGTTTCTTCAGAATATTCTTTTAGAATCTTCTGAAAAACCGGATTCGAACATTATTTAAATATTCTGACATTATTAAGCATAAATATTTATATGCTTTCTTGTTTATTCAAACAAGAATTAGATAGATTAGGTATTTATATCTAACCAATCGTTTTGACGTTGCCTACGAATTCTTTCGAAGGTCGCCAAGTCGTTTTTCTATGTGTTCGATTGAATCGACGTACTGTAGGCAGACATGAGTGAATCAACGTTTGCCTCATCTTCATCCCCCGGTGGTAAAATCTTACCAAGTGTTAGATTTACCATTTCTTCGTAAAATCCATTCTTTCCAATGAAAAATAGTTGTAATGGAAAATTCCTTATTTACTTTGTAAGTATCTTGAAATTTCCGCTCAGTTATTTCGAGAATGAAGAATAAGGTTTTATTCCTTTTCCACACCAAAATCGTTCGATTTTGCAATTCGCAAATTTTACCATTTTTTCTCTTAGAAAATTAGAATTAAAAAAATGCAACGTTCTTTCAACTGAAATTTTTTCAGTTAATGTATCCTTCGATTTATTTTAATAAACCGAAATAAATAAAGTTTTATTAAAAACATACTTATTTACTCTTTTAGGTTAAATCCAGATCTATTTATATAAACCAAATTCACGTCGATTGAATTGTTAGGCAACAATTTAGGAAAGCGCTTGGATTCTTGTCGGCTTCCCAGCAAAACACTGCGCTTTTCTGGTTGCTAGGCAACACAGCTGCGAGATGGCTTCGTCGGAATCGACATTCGAACGATTTTCCATTCTCTTAAAATTCGGATTTCAACATTTTAAAATCACAGTTTGATTATACAATCACAAAATGTAAAGATAATCAGGTATGTGTCTATTTTGTAAATAAAATTTTAACACGAATAAACCTATTCTTTCAACTTTACCAACTTGTCTTGTTTTTTATTTTTCAAAATAAAATTAGTTTTAAAATTATTGATAATCTTTTTAACTTAATTTGAAATTCCCAACGGAATTTAGTGGTTTAGGTTATTTTTACTTAAAAACAATCGATAAACTTGGAATTAGGCTTCGAATTCCTTCGGCGTTAAATCTTCTTCTGACCGCGTGTTTCTTTGTAACTACGACGGCAAATCATCGTTGTCCAGACGGAGAAAACAACGTCGAATTCGGATTGAATTCTCCAATTCCCGTGATAGGATTTTTAGGCCTTACCACATGGTAAAATAATTATTTTACACCATCGTTCGAATTTTCTACCGAAAATACATTTAAAAGTGAATACACTCCTCGTTCTTACGATTTCAATCACAAGAACAAAATTGAATACTTTAGAAATAAATAAACTTCGTACGAAACTTACTTTAAATTCGAACTCGAATTCTTTTGGGAAACTTAAACTTTCTCGTTTTAAGTCTGATTACGTATTCGATCGTAACGGCGACAATTTAGACGTTTCGTGAACGGACAAAACAACGATAAGTTCGGATTAGAACTCAAACATTCCGTGGTGAGATTTTTTAGGCCTCGCCACGTGGTAAAATAATCATTTTACGACGAATTCGAATTTTCAACGGAAAATTACAAATAAAGATAAAAGAAAATACCTTCTTTTGTGATTTTAATCACAGGAACAAAAATAAACACATTCAGATAGAAATACATTTCGATTAAAACTTATTTCCACGGAAAGATTAATTATAAACCTCCCGATGAAAGCGCACTGAAACGTTTGGTTCTCGGTGGCTTCTCGGCGGAACACCGTGCTTCTGGTCGCTAGGCAACTCGGTAGCGAAAATGTCTTCACTAAAATCAAACGGCATTCCATTCGTAGATTTGGATTTTAACGACTTAAAATCATGACTTGGACCAAACATTTCAATGTATATCGGGTTTGTAAGTAGAATAACCAGTTTTGAAATAAAATATAAATTTTAATTTCTGTATTTCATTCACGCGAATAAAATTAGGTTTAACTTGAAATCTCAAGTAGAATTAAACGTTTGGTTGTTTAATTAAAACAACCGATAAAATAGAATTCATATTTGAGTTTCCTTCGGAAAATGTGAATTTTCCTTTTCATTTTATTCGGGCAAATAAAATTAGTTTTACTCGAAGTCTCAAGTAATATACAGTTATTTAAATAAACAGACTACGGATACATGATGGAATTAGAATTCCTTATGAAACTTTGAACTTTTCGTATTAGGCCCAACCACGTGGTTTCTCGAATCGACGACGGCGAATCGACGTTTCACGGGCGGACGTAACAACGACAAGTTCGGGCAAGATTTTCCAATTCTCGTGGTCTGATCATTAGGCCTGACCACGCGGTGGGAAATTATTAGTTTGTTAAAACATACAATTTCTTCGACGGAAAATCGGAAATGCAAATGAATTACAATTATTATCTTGTAAAAGCTTAAAACAGAATAAAATATATTAGACACGAAAATAAATTTCGTTCGAAACTTATTTTACACACAAAAATCACCGTAAAAGTTACACTATTCGAATTCTCATAAACACGCGTACAATTCCCAAAATTCACTCGAATTTTGCAGCCTTATCTCGGTAGAACCTCCACTTGTGACGATTCTACTTTTGGCTGAATAATTAGCCATTATAAGAGATAAATCGGTTTAAACAAGACGTCACTACACCTAGTAACAACCTAACCGAGATAAGCTACGAATTCATGTGTCAAATGGAAATACAACGAAATAATACAACTTACGGTTTTGCGCGATATAATTACATGTTTATTAACATTACAACTGGGTTGGGGTTCTGGATAAGTGTAACGGCGGCTACACTGGTTGAGGATCCGGGCGATGCTGTTCGAGTGGTGCGGCTGACTTTGCGGCATCGTCACAATTAGCGCTACGGAGACGTATTCGGTCCCGCAGCTCGGATATCTATTAATACGAAGAGTCCTTCGTATTTAGTCGGGAATATTCATTAGAATATTCCGTATTCAAATCAATAAACAATATTAGTGTAATATAACAAATGAATTGTTATATTGTTATTCTATGGGCGGGGACAGTCACGACAGTCGAGGGGACCATCGCGGGAGTTGTTGAGACTCCATCCGCCAGCATGCCTTACGACGACAAGATCTCGTGATCAGGCGCCGGGTATTTGTTTTCTGCGACGAGTCACTTTCAGTGGTACCAACCACTGGGTAAACAGTTCCTGGGGGACTACCAGATCGGCATTACCAATACCCGAGTGTTTGTTTAGCGCAAGGTATGAATGCAATTGCTCACGGGCCACCAACCCGGTGCGTCGCCTGTGAATAAGGCTTTTACCGACCTCAGGCAAGTCTTGCCTACTTAACGGAAGGGCCAATGCACTGCATCGGAACCCTGGGAAAACGGTTTGCCCGCATTTGTTTGACGGGTTTGACTTCCCGTATATGTGCTCTGGCAGAGCATCTGACCTATGATCGGAGAATCGCGCAGATAGATGCGACTATCACCGATCATATAATTTGATATTTGTTTAACGGTGTTAATCAATCCCGTGCATGAGCGATATACTACCCAGGAGAAAAAGGTTCTGCAGAATTCTGCATGTTGTGCAGAAAAATTTTCTTCAGAAAAACTTACCAAATTCTGCAGAATTCTTCAGAAAAATGTTAACCTTTTCTGCAGAATATTTTCTGCAGAAAGCATTTTCTGCAGAAAAAAGTATCAAATTCTGCAGAATTCTGCAGAAAAAAAAAACAGATTTACATACTTGTAATACATTGTAAATGTTTTACACTAACTCAAATTTTTTTTTTACCATATACAGCCATTTAGTTTCTTTTACAACCCATATTCAACAATTAGTTTTCATTGTTATTAACACAAATTGCATGTTTTATTGACATTTTTATTTATCTTTATTTAAATCTTTTACTTTTTTTTTACCTCTGTTGGAATTGAACCCGGGATCCATTGTTCTAAAGACCAGTGCTCTATCCACTAGGCTTGTATAGCTTATACTATTTGAATGCATAACTTCTCTTATATAGTTACTTTTTCCGAAATGTTTTTAAATTTTCAAATAGTCTCAGATTTAAATAAAAAGTTTAAATAAATAAAGTTTAATTTACACCAAATAGCAAGACAATTTATAAGATTTCCAGAATTTCCAGGATTTTCAGGATTTCTAAGATTTCCAGGATTTCATGAAATTTTAAAGATTTCCAGGATTTCCAAGATTTCATGAGATTTCAAGGATTTTGAAATCCAAAATCTTTGCCCGTACGAGATTTCCAGCATTGGCTACCCTTTCGTTTGGCGTACAATTATTCTGCACAATTCTGCAGAGAAAAAAGATTTTCTGGCAAATTTTTTCGGATGTCATTTTTTCTGCAGAATTCTGCAGAATCTTTTACTTTTAAATCTTTTACTTTTTTTTTTACCTCTGTTGGAATTGATTTTCTGCAGAATTTTTTCTGCTGGCAAACTTTCTGCAGAATTCTGCAGATTTTTTTTACCTGGGTAAGCCATCGTACGAAATCCTACTGCTCCTTAGAACAGCTGGCTAGCGCTACGGGACTATTTGGTTACCGGAGTTAGTCTTCCCGAAATGACGCTACAACGAAGAATAGCACAATAGTAATGAATACATATTGACTGAGACAACGAGGGGGCCTGATGTGTCGATAAGAAAGAGAGAAATCAAACGATAACCAACAATACATACAAACATACAGAAAACAAGCCGAAGGTCTGGTGGAAAACCAGAGCTTATATAGTTCTTTAGAACAGAAGGATTAGCGTTAGCCAATCAGACGTCAGAATCCGCGGATTCGTGGGTCACTTGTCTGGACCTAATATAGACTGGGTCCGAAAGAGTCCGATTGGTTCTCTTCAACACGTAAATATAAAATATAATATTGATTCGGTAGAATCAATATTCAAGTAAATAATACTTTTATCATGTTTAATAAATAATTTATATTTATTCACGTCATTCCAACAATTAATTATAATTCTCGCAATTCATTCGAAAATGCGCGCTTTTAGTCAAAATAGCGCCATCTGGTGTTAAATCTGGGAAAATACGGTTTTATAACCGTCACAATACAAAGAGATAAAATTTGAGAATATTCAATGAAAAGGACTAGTTGAACAAAAAAGCATAAAATTTTTAACGTACAAGTATACTACCAATATATTAAGAAATTTCTAATTGGCGTTTTAAGAAATGAGCAAAATGCAGTGAAGTCTGCCCAAATGGGAAAAAATGCAAAAAATCATGTACGACAATCAGTTTCAAAAAATTGATCAATACAGTATATGGTTATACACACTACAACAACATAAGAATATACAGTATAAGTACTGTACTTTGGGTGTATACACTCTACACAGTAATGAGCAAGGCACCCTGTGAACATATCTGCTGAAAGTACATCAATTCTAAACACAGAGTGGATAAGTTGCATTGATTTCCTTGTCAGTAGACATTTTGAGCTAGGTTATTCCTCGTGTCAGATGACGTTTTGCAGTATATACGATACACGTTACCACAGTGCAACTTACTGTATTAGGTACAACATATTAACTTCAGATATTTCTAAAATAATTGGCCTAAGACTTTACACTTTCAAATGGAGCTTTTCGTTTCTTAAAAGTCATGGGAAAAGAAAAATAAAAATTGAGGAGAAGATTATTTATGTCATTATTAGACCAAATCCATTGTTTATACGTGTTCAATTGTTTCGAGATTGTTATATCGTTCGTTTAAACGTTGGAAAATTCTCAAATGTCCTCCATTTTTAGTTTTCGAAAGTTTCCAAAAGTTGCCGTTGGTGGCGCTTTTTATGACGTCATCGACTACAAACAAACAGCTTTTAAACTTCTAAACTTTATGTTTAGAAAGTCTCATGAAACGGCTCTGTCTGTCCGTCTGTCCGTTCGTCGTCAACGATTCCGCAAAAACTATAGCCGCTAGAGCCAAACGGACAACGGCATTAAATTCACCATACCTATATTAGTAACTTAAGGTGTAATCAGATTTCTCCGACCTCCGGTTGAATTAATAAACCGGTTTTAGTGCAGTTTTAGCCGTTTTATTTCATGAAAATTACGGAAATAACGTCATCATGACGCCATTTCCGTAATTTTCATGGAATATACTTGGGGCAGACAGACTTTCTGCGTGACCTCTACATCGCGCATTTGCGACGAGTTAAATCCCGGAAAACGGAAACTTATAAAAAAAAAAAAATTAAAAAAAAAAAATTAAAAAAAAAAATTAAAAAAAAAAAATTAAAAAAAAAAAAAATTAAATAAAAAAATTAAACATGTGGTCATCTTCAGAGAAAATCTCTGGAAATTTCTATGTTATTTCTAAGGAAATTACAGATATTTCCCCAGAAATTCTCTGGAGACATTTATAATTTCCATATAAATTCTTTAGAAAAAAAAATTGAAATTAAAGATATTTTCAGAGAATTTCAATCGGACAGAGGGACAGGGTTTAGAAGTCTAAAGGTTCGTTTACATTGTTGCGAAATTGCGTTCGAATTGATGCGAACGCCACAATTTCGCGCGTGAAAGTTTGTGTGGCAACCCTGCGCACGCGAAATTTCAGAGTAGACTTGAAGTCTACTTTTTTGATTTGCTTGGAAAGTTTGCACGCGTTGGCCAATGACAGATGAGATAGCATATGTCGTAACCAACTTTATCACTTCTCTTTGCTTCATTGAGAACATGAGAAGCAAATTTTTTCGTGTGAATTTTTGGGTGCGACCATTTTGCGTGCTAAATTTCGCAACAATATAAACGAGCCTTTATATGTAATGCTTCCCTGCATTACAGATGTTTACTTGGCTTCATTTAAGAGCTACGAAAATTTATTATTAGTTCTTTTGAACCTATACACACGCACCAAATAGCAAATTGGAATATTTACTGAATATTAAAATCCCAATAACGTAACAGTATTGTCAAATTTGGAAAAAAAATTTCGTAGCTCTTAAATGAAGCCAAGCTCATGCTAAAAAGCTGCTTATTTGTCGCCAATGACGTCATAAGAAGCGCCACCAACGGCAACTTTTGGAAACTTTCGAAAACTAAAAATGGAGGACATTTGAGAATTTTCCAACGTTTAAACGAACGATATAACAATCTCGAAACAATTGAACACGTATAAACAATGGATTTGGTCTAATAATGACATAAATAATCTTCTCCTCAATTTTTATTTTTTTCTTCCCATGACCTTTAAGAGCAGCGATTGACTTCTCAAACTTTAACTAAAGTGGTTTTCATTATTTTATAAAGTCTTTAAACTTGGAAAATGAAAGTCGGACGAGAAAGCTAATGAGATCAACAATTGTGAAAATGCTGATGCCAAGGTATAGACCGAGGGTTCCACCAATTTCACTGAACAAAGCTGAAAGCGAGAACATTTGTCGCTCTATAATCGTTTCGTGTGTTTTAGCTGCAAAAAGGAAATTCAACCCCGTTTTGTTTAGGTTATAATTTTTTGCTTCCGTTTCCTTATTCAATGTGTATTTGATCTCGTTACATTTACGTTTACAGTGGCAAGGTTTAACATTTTCGAACATTTCGATTGCTACTTGCGGCGATCCGGGTTTTTACTTAATAAATCGAGGAGACTTATCAAGTAATCGTCGTAGAGATGCCGTACAGGACTTCTACTCTGTGGCCAAATGTTTGTCTAGGGGAATGATTTTACACAGAGTAAAGGAAAAATTAGATAGCTTTAATTGTTCAAAATACAAAGGAGGTATTATTCAAAATGTTTGGGGTCGATCTGGCTTCTTCTTCAAATATACACTCACAGTTGACCGTTGGCTCCAAGATGGCGTCGACGGCGTCGTGTGAGCGCGGGATTTTAGCGGAGTAAACTCGACGCTAAAATACGTTGCTGAATATACTAAAAATCCTCGTGGAGCACGCTCGACACGAGAATACGTCTTGCACACAGCGATTCGATTATTACGGAGCAAGCTCGACGTAACAATCGGTCTTTACACAAATTGCTTTGTGGAGTTAAACTCGACACAAAGCCTTCAAATTGACAGAGCAAGCTCAATGTCAATTCCCACACAGAAATGGCTTAAATTACGCGTAGTAATTCAAGCAGAAGGGCGCTATTCCGTACAGTTGGCACGGACCAGCAATGAATCTCAACTCTTCCAGATATCACAGATCACACTTAGCAATGGTTGGCATAAGTTTGACACAGATGTGAATGGTTTGGAAGCAGAATCAAGAATGCGGGAAGAGTGGGCCAAAACCGTTTGGCTCACTCCTGAATCTGCTCAGAAAAGCTGCGCAGATGACGAGTTGCACAAAGATCACACACGGCCGCCTTCGGGTCGTGTGCAACAATTGAGCCGGGCACGCGCGAGGGGAAGGGATGCTCCGCCCAGGCACACGCCTAGCAGCATCATCAAAGCAATGCACGCTGCAGCGCGATTGGTTGACGCTGTTGCTGGGCCAAAACTTGCTGCAAAACACAATATTATTTGGGTAATATTGTGTCTTGTTTTATATTTGATTAATATATATTTTATTTCAATTTACATTGAAACAAAACATATAAGCTTGTTGAATATGTTTATAAGACAATTTGGAAATATGGTGCGCACTCAAATAGGAATATTTGAGGTCACCACACTTCCCCCCCTTTTAAGAAAGAATCTTATTCTTTTCCAAAAAGAGACAGGTAAGTATAGGAATAAATACACAAGGTTTCAAAGTAGAAATGGAACAGGATATTTATTCTTTTTTATTACAGTAAAAAAAAATAAAAAAGGAATTATTTTCAATGAATGGGCATGTTCCCTAATTATTTAGGCAACATGTCCGTTGAATGATCGTTTGGATCTTTGTGCTCTGTGACGGTGCACAAAGATCGGCCGGCGTTTGGTCCTGACCGGAAACCAGGGTTGATGTGGAGCCACACTTGCTTTATGCGGTCCACACCATCCCTTCGTCCAAAACCCATCTCGAAATACTCCTGCAGGTCTTGAGGCGTAATTCGGGCGAACACCAGGCGTTGATGTAGGATCCACGGCTGTTGTTCCTTGATGTGGTTTTCCAGCCACGCGAGGACTCGGTTGCATAAATCCTCGCTGTTCTGGAGAATCGTTTTCGTCGCGCTCGTTATGTAGCAAAAGGCGTATAATGAGCGCAAACGTTGATAGGCGGTGAGGTAGGTGGCCATCTTTGATCCCCTATCTCTCGGTGGCGAATCCTTTGGCGGTGGCGGTGGTGGCGGCGACTTTTTGCAGATCGAGAGGGATCTGGATCTGCGCGAAGCCGGGGTGCGCGTCTTTGGTCTGGCACCGCTGGCCACAGGCACGACGAACTCGCGATCGTCGCTGTCGAGCCACTCCATCGGAGACGAGATGTTGCAACTCGGTGCCTCGGTTGCACAGGAAACACTCGACGTTGCCGTGATGGCAGCGTGGAGTGGAGCTGCGGATGACGGTGGTGCGCCAGCGGGACGGGCGGTGGCTCGTTCCGTTGCGCGCTGCTGCTTCAGTGTAGCCCATTCCTGCCGTAGTCGAATGGCGGATCCAGCCGGAGTTTCGCCAGTCGCCTCGGCTTGTTGCGTCAATTCGGCGAGCATCGTTGGAGGATCGGGGCGAACTGACTCCCAATCGTCCAGCAAGGCTCGTGGAAGCCCTAACGGCACGGTCCACAATCGAGTGGCGGCCACCAGAGCAATCTGTGGGTCGGGAAAGACTCCTTGGAACAGGATTCGAAGAAGTCCCTCCGACAACTTCCTGTTCATCTTCTGCAGCGTCCGTTGCAGTTGCTTGTCAAACTTGCACGACGCAAGCTGTCGCGCAAGCCATTGCCACTCCTTCTCACCTTCGCGGATCTGAGCGAGTTGGTATTCGTCCAGATGTGCGAGGTACATTGCTTGGGCTGTCTGGGGAAACGATGAGAATCGCCTCCAGAGATCAGCGCACTCCTGTGCGGGAAATGGTTCTTGAGAGACGTATCCCTCAAAACGGATGACCGATGTCACTTGTGGCACGGGCACTGATAGGTCTGGTCGCATGTCGCTGGTGACTGGACGGCAAGCGAACGGCAAAGAGGTGTTGACGTCTCCTTGACCGGCTTGCAATGCGGCGATGCGTTGATCTTCTTTCGCTATCTCGTCCGACCAGTCAATCCGACCGGAGGAGGAAGCGTTAAGCTGTGAAGCGTTGGATCGTTCTTCACGCGACGAGAGTGAACTCCTCGTGGAAGATTGGCGCGATTGCACTCGAGGTCGGCTTCGGGACGAGTGTCTCGAAACGGACTTTGAATGTCTTTTTGGCGGCGTCGACTCGCGTCGGTGATGTGAGCGATGACGAGCCTTCTGGAGTGGAGGTAACCCTCCAATGGCGCCTTCCCCCGACGACTGTGTTGGGGAGGAGCGACGGCCACTGTAGGGCGACCTCGATGATCGTGACCTCGACGTGGAGCGCGGTGGCACCACGTGGATGGTGGAAGCGACCTGTACCCGGGGCTCAGGCTCTGGATACGGGTTTGGCACGAAATCAGCATGGAAACATCCGCCCATGGCTAGTTGATGCATTTCCGACTGGCATGTCGGCACCCAACGTTTCTTTCCGTCTGTGGTTACACGGAAAGATTCGTGGTAGAGGCGCACAACCTCGGCTTTGGTTTGGTCCAAGCGTTGGAAAATGTCCTCTAGAATCTGTCGACGCTCCCACGCAGGAGCGTTGAAGTAACGGCGATGGTCTCGCGTTTCTTGAGCGATCACTACGAAGGCGAAGTCGAGCAACACGTTTCGTAGTGGTCCGAAGGTGTCGCGCTTTATTGCCCATTCGAGGGCGTCGCGATGACCAAATCCATCGATTAAATAGGCGATCCAAAACTTCGTTCCCCATCGCTTGTTTAAGGCTTTGGAGAATTTGTGGCGGGCCGCCCAAAACGTCAATCGTCCTTTAGACTTTATGATCTCCGGTGGCAAAGCGTGTCGCCAGACACCAGGAGCTGTCGGAACATCGGGGTGCAGTTCGAGATGCGTCTCCCGAAGCTGGATGATCTGTAAAATATTCAAAGAAATAATTAAAATCCATTTTTTCGTGTAAAATAATTATTTCCGAATTTTCAGTGAATAAAATCACGGGTGAGATTTCATTCGACGGTTTAGATTCGTTAAATTTTTCAAAATATTTGAAAAATCGTGAAAAACGTTGTTTCCGACGGCCATGTTTCAATGTTGGAGCGTTACCGTAGCAACGCCTCAAAAACGAGACACAGCGCCATCTGATGATAATAATGGCGGCGCCTTCTTGCGAAGGCGTTACCAACGAACTTTTTGCTTTTTCTGAGTGAAAATGCACTTTTAATTACTTTTCATGACTGAAAGGTAATTTTATTTTAAATTATTTACCCGGTCGTGTCTCTGTGCACGAGTTTCGCCGTTTGGATCGGCGAATAGGCCTCCTCGTAGTCGGGGCTGGGGCGGCGTGACTGGCAAACGGGCAGCAGCGTCGGCCAGAGCGGCTTGAGCTTCAGCGGACGCTTCGGCGGACTCTTCGGTGACATCCACGGATGTCGAAGTATTTGCGGAACCAAGCAGCGTCGAATTTGTTTCTAATTCGAGGCTGTTGGCGCCGGCTTCGCTTCCTTCTTTCGGTTCCTCTCCTTCCATTTGAACGACTAATCCAAATGGAAAAGAAAAACGAAAATTAATTTATTAGTTTTTCCTTGGAAAATTCCAAAGAAAAAACTACTTACAATTGAAGAATCCCGTTGAAATAATCCAGTTGTTTCGCTTTTGGTTTTTTGGGGATGAGCACTTAGCACACGTGTGAGATCGAAGTGAACTCAGACGCGAAGTGATCAGTTCAAATACCGGAAGTTACGTTTGGGTAACGTCGCGGTTAGTGACGTCATCCAATCTTATTGTTTGATTGGTTTGCGTATGGCTTGGGGAATTGCTCCTTACGTCATACGGCTGATCCCTGGATCTCGAGGTTATCGAGGGGAGAAGACACATGTTGTTTTTTCCTCTCGGTTTACGAGTCCAAAGATTATATCTCTTTGTCGGCGAGGGATTTATTGTATTTAAATCGCCGTCTTCATTGTCATCGGAGACTGAGTCAGATGAGTCTTTTATTTCAGATGTTTTTTGTTTCTTTTCTAAAAACACCTTTTTATTTAATTTTTTAGCAATTTCAAGCTTTTTGAAACTGTCACGAAGTTCAACGTCGTTATTCACAAGGTCTGACTCCATTTGTGGTTTGGATGAATTATCGACAGGTATTTTCTTTAATTCATCGTCATCTAACGTGTTAATTATATTTTCAGTCTTTTGACCGACTTCCTCGCCTTCTAACCATACTTCCTGATCGAAACTCGGGAAATACGGAGTTAATTCAGACGAATGGACAGCTGGAAATATTTCGTTGTTTACCAGCTTTCTCAATTCCACCGATCCTCCCTGTAATACTTTGGTTATTACATAAGGTCCTGTTCTTTTATCAGCGATGCCAGCTGCAATGCCGCGGGCAGCGCTCGACAAAACATGAGAATCTCTCCAAACTAAATCGTTTAATTTAAAATTGGAGAACTTCTCACCTTCTTTTTTAAGATTAACTCGTCTACGCAAATCTAACACGTGTGACATCATGTGCTGATATGTTTCGGCGATAACGGCTTCTAATTTTTGCACGTATAAATGTGGGTTTTTTGGATCTACGACCAAAATTCCTTCAGGTATTCTTGGATCCCAAGGTACTCTGAGTTCGCGAAAAAAGTTAAGAAATGCGGGAGAGAAGTCTCTTCCTCTCGTCACCGTAGTTCTCAAACTAAATGCAAATTCACGCAAATATTCGTCCCATTTGGAATGAACAGATGAATAAATTGCAACCAAATATTTGATGTCACGGTTAACCCTTTCAACCGGGTTAGCTTGTGGGTGATACGTTGAAGTTGGTGTTGGAACCATCTTGAACTTTTCACAAAATTTTTTAAAGACTTGGGCACGAAATTGCGGGCCGTTGTCAGAAATAATTTTACGAGGGAATCCCATGCTCATGGAAAGGTGATAAATGCAATTTGCTACTTTTCCAGCAGTGGGGTTACACATTGGATATAATTCTGGCCAATGAGTTGCCACGTCAAGTATGACTAAAATATGTGTGTTGTTTTTGCGCGTCCGAGGTTTCGGGCCGGTCAAATCAACACTTAGACAGTCAAATGGGCTGTAAGGACCCATTTGCGCTGCTTCAATTTGTCCTTTCGTTCGAGGTTTGCAAGCTTGACAACGCTCGCAATGTCGAATGAATCTCGTAATGTCCGATTTCATGCCTTTCCAGGTATAAATTCGGCGTGCTCGATAAAGAGTCCTTGCAATTCCTGGGTGGCCAGAAAGTGGGTGGCCATGCATTAGCCAAATAATTTTATACTTCAATGACTGAGGTACAAAAACTTTGAGTGCTCTCCCATCCTCCCCCAATTCATCAGACATTGTGGGATGAAATTGCATTAATAAGTCATCTTCAATTAAGAAGGTGGTTGCGTGTTTTCTGTATTGTTTCCTCTGGAGTCGCGTTGTGACGTCAGGCGGAAATTGATTACAATTTAAAAAATTACGCATTAATTGGCAAACTTTATCTTCTTTTTGGGCCTTAATTATGTCTTCCCTTGTGGGAGGTTCACAATCAAGACGTTCTACAATTTTGGCGACAAATGCTTTTATTAAAACATTTGACGAAGGAACTTGAAATTTCCTTGAAATTTGCGCTTTTATGACGTCATCTGATTCCTCAGAGGGGTCATAAATTTTAGTCCAGTAGTTGACGAATTCGTGATCTTCCTTTTCCTCCAGCGTGGAGACAGGAAGTTCATGAAATTTTCCCATTTTCCAATTTCGTTGCGGTGATGGACAGTAAGATAATAATTCATCATTATCTCCATCATCTTCAGGATTTTCCGGTTTGTCAATCGGTGATCTGGATAAAGCATCCGCTAAAACATTTAGTGGACCTTTAATATATTGTATTTCGAAAGAGTAGCGCATTAGCTCCATTTGCCAACGCGCTAGCCTTCCGGCAGGTTCGTCTAACTGCATCAACCATTTTAATGCTTGATGGTCAGTCCTTACTATGAATGTTGTAAATTCCAAGTAATGTCGGAATTTGCGTAATGCCCAGATTACCGCAAGGCATTCTAATTCTGTGGCGCTGTAATTTATCTCAGCAGGTTGCAAACTTCTGCTGGCATAAACACAAGGCACTTCGATATTTTGATCATCAATTTCCCTCATTTGCATAAGCGCGGCGCCTAGTCCTTTTCTGCTGGCGTCGGTATGCACAATAAATGGTTCTGTCAAATCAGGCATGGCCATTGTTTCTGCATTCGTTAAAGCATCTTTTATTTGATCAAAAGCTTCTTGATGGATTTCTGACCAAATAAATTCCACATCCTTTTTGAGTAAAGGACGTAGAGGTTCTGTCATGACTGCCAGATTCTTGAGTAATCGGTGAAAAAAGTTCACCATTCCCAAAAATCTTTGCAACTCTTTCAAATTTGAAGGAGCTGGCATTTCTTTAATGGCGGCGACTTTTTTAGGGTCGACACTAACTCCTTGAACACTTAACTTGTAACCAAGGAAAGTTAATTCTTTTCTGCCAAATTTCGATTTTTCTGGATGAACATGAAGATTTGCATTTTCAAGTTTACTCAGAATTTCTTCTAGATGACTCATGTGTTCTTCAAAATTTTTTGATATAATAATTATATCATCGAGGTATGCCCATGCGAATTTTCGATAGGCATCCCCCAAAATTTTTTCTATCAACTTTTGAAAAGTTGACGGCGCATTTATGAGGCCAAAGGGCATGACTCGAAACTGTAGTCGACCCAAAGGACTCCAAAACGCAGTTTTAGCACGGTCGTTCGGATGAACCTCTATTTGCCAATAGCCTTTTGACAAATCTATCGTTGTGACCCATTCAAATCTTCCGAGTTCTCGCAAGATTTCCTCAATGCTGGGCATTTGAGGAGGGTCGTATAATGTATGTGCATTGAGTGGTCTAAAATCAATGCAGAGTCTCGGATCACAATCCGGACGCATCACTAGAACTATTCGCATTCCATAGTCTCCAGTGGCTTGTTCGACGTACCCATTATCCAACATATCTTGACAGATTTGACGGATAATTTCACGTTTCTGTGGATTTACGCTTTTAAACGGAACTCTAATTGGAACTTTAGTGTCCAGTTTAATTTCATGCCTAACGAGGTGTGTTCTACCTGGTCGGCGTGATAAAATCTTTTCATGTTTCTTTAATACTTTTTCAAGCATTAAATTATTTTCCATTGAGAAATTAGCGTCGCTAACAAGTCTTTGTACTATATTTTCTTCATCGGCAACTTTAGCTTGACATGCAGTGGCGGAACCAGCTTTCATGTGATTTGCTTTAATAAAGTCGCGTTTCATGATTTCTTCGGGTGGATCAAGGAACTCTTGATAACGATCAAGAATCGCTTGAGGAACAAAAGGTAAATCTTTTTTCAAAGACTTGACAAAATTCCAAGACATGGTCTTAGGATTCGATTGAATATTGAGTCGATTCATGAAATCACATCCTAATAAAATAATAGGATATTTATTTCTTAAAATTATGAATGG
This sequence comes from Strigamia acuminata, assembly GCA_949358305.1. Classification (NCBI taxonomy): domain Eukaryota; kingdom Metazoa; phylum Arthropoda; class Chilopoda; order Geophilomorpha; family Linotaeniidae; genus Strigamia; species Strigamia acuminata. The sequence goes on along the minus strand of OX442314.1, from coordinate 28,803,196 downwards.
ATGACTTAACATCCCGTGTGTCCACGCAAAAGAAAGTAGGAGAGTTCCTTCAGGGACTACATCTTCTGAAGCAGTCGTAACTCTCACATCCGGTCCAATTGGTCGAATTTCATCTTCCAGTTTCAGCGAAATTACTACGGAGTAGGCCATGAAGCTTCGATTAGCTCCAGAGTCTAACATCCCTGTTATCATACCGTTTGCCGTCTGCAATCGAATCGTCGGCAAATCATTGCTGTTTGGTATGTCCGCGTACTTGCATTTAAAACGTCGCGGTGGCTTAATTTCTATCGGCGGATCCAATGGTAATTCGTCCAATAAATCATTAGTGACTAGCGTTGTAGCCATTAATTTTTCAATGCATTCGTCAAGACCAGGTAAATCAATTTTATCTGATCTATCAGTAATTTCAGGTGTTGGCCTAGCTTTTTCATCTAGTAAAATAACAGCATCTTTTATTTTAGATTCCCAATCAACTTTTATTTGTTGAACTTTTTCTTTAAAAAATTCTTCAGTGATGTTTTCATTTTGCAGCACGAGCCTTAAACTGGAAACATCAATTTTTGGAAATATTAAATTATTTTCTAATTCTAATTTAATCTGTGTATTTAAAAATTCATCTAAAATTTGAGATGGTGTTAGTTCATTTTCCGAGGCGGTAGGCGTCGCATCCACTAGACCGTCTGGATGCGCGCTTACAAGTTTTTTAGAAGTTCGCCGATTGATTTCATCGATTTCTCGAACTCTTCTATAATCTTGTCTTTGCTCGATTTTCTGTCAGGACATTCTTTAGCCCAATGTCCCAATTTTTTACAAATATTACACGGGTCAGTAGCAGGCGATTTCGCGACTTTTGGCGAAGGCGAACTCGAACGTTTGGCTTCGTCCTTTTTAGGGGTCGGCGACTTCGATCTACTGAGCGCGTCTGTCTTTGGTGAACCAAAAGTAACGTTTTTAGGTGCCATTTTTGGTCCAAATTTTCTTGCTACTGCGTTATTACGGGCTAATAATGCAGCTGCTGCCTCACTTTCTGGTTCCGAGTCAGATTTCTCTGGTTCAGAAGCAGTTTCCATTTCTGTCACTTCAGCTAAGTGAGCTTTAGGGGTTGGATGAGGATTATTTCCATCCGATCCCTTTTTCGATTCCTTGGCAGTCTCTGCCAAAAAATCTCCTCGTTTTGGGGGTTGCAAAAGAGGGGTGTTAGCAAAACGGGTGTCTTTAGCCAACTCCTTTCTCCGTTGCTGTCGCTTAGCGTACGCAACTTTTTCATCAGCTGGTAGATAAGCTTTATAATTCTCATCAATTCTTATCTGGTTAGCTCGCATAAATTTGGCTAATTCAGCGAAACCACCCGGATAAGGTGCTCGTACTGAAAGCAGAACATTTTTTGAATAATCTGTCAATCCACGACGGAATTGACGATCAATGGCTGCGTCTCCCATCGTATAAGGGAGAGTGACCAATAAATCCTCAGTCCTTCTTAAATAAGAGCGAAGACTTTCGCCTTTATTTTGAGAAAGATTATCCCACATTTGTAGTAAGTCTTCACTTGACTCTCCATACTCAGTCATGAATTCTTCTACAAAGTGGTTCCAATTTTGAAATTGTTTAGAATAAAACCATTTCTCAGCTCGGTCTATAAGAGCTTTTGGTACTACTCTTTTCAAAGCAGTGTGACATGCAATGCCATTCAACCTTGAAATTCGTAAAACTTCATCTAAAAGAGTGGATCCAGCTTCCCATTCTCCATCGAATAAAGCGGGTTTAATGTGATCCCATCTGATATTTCTTTCATCAACTAGATCGTGAGTCCAGTTGTTGGCAGTGTATTGTGCAATTTTCTGTCGTAATGCAATGTCAGCATTATCGGCAGTAGCGTCAGATCGATCAGAAGATCGACGATCAGCTAATAATCGATCTATTTCCTCAGCAGTGTAATAATGAGTATTACGCCGAGAAGAGTGGCCTCGATGTCGACGTCGATGAGATCGATGTCGATTATCGCGTTCTTGTTGCGCATTCACATCAGAATCCGACCTTGAATCAGATTGTGAATTTGAAGGCGTGTTGAAATGTGGCGTTTCAGGTGGGTCGGGTGGGTCGCCGTCACCATCGTCTGGCGGTCGGCGTCCACCTCCAGGTGGTCCATCTCCGTGTCCATCTGGATTTCCTCCATCTGGTGGATTTCTTCTATACTGACCCCCACCTGGCGGGCTTTCATGTCCGTCCGGCGGTTCGCGTGCTGGATTGGTGTCTCGTCGACTTCTTTTCGACGAATCTTGCTGCTGAGCCAGTGGTATCGTTCGGGCAACGTGAATACCTGTTTCATGTCGTCTGTTTCGATCGTCTACCATTCCCAACAGTCGGTCACTATTGTGAAAAATAGGGTTTCGATTACCAGGGAGCGGATTGCGATCAGCTCTCCGTTCCTCAGAATCTGAAGGACGTTTTCTTTTTGAGCGATGGCGACGACGCGAACGTTGGTCGTCATCACTTGATAATCCAGATTGGCTACTTAACTCTGAAACAACAGAAATTGTTATTGTTTCGGGAGTCAAAATAGGGACAGTTGGCGCAGCCATTTCTGGTTGCACCAATTGGTCAGTATAATTTCTTGCTTGCAAACGATCTTTCATTTCTGCAAGCTCTTCTTGAGCGCGCAACAAATCAGCTCGGAGAATTTCATTCTCATTTATTTGATTTTGCGATTCTTCTGGTTGTGATCGCTTAGCAGGGCCGCTAGACTTGACTTGTCCGCTCGTACTGGGTTGATCCAGCGAGTGGAAAATCTCGTCTTCACGCTTAGCTATATTACTTTCGCGAGTACGCTGTGTTTTAGCACGTGTGTCTAATTCAGCAGCATATCTCACTAGTTGATTATGATTGCGTTGGTAGTGGTCTGCCAAATCAATCAGTTCTTTATTTTTCTGCTCCAGCTTACTTTTGGTAAGCTCGAGCTGTTTTCGCGCCTCTTGGTGTGAGCGAATTGAAAGTTCATTTCTAACATTCATTTTAGAAAGATTTTCCACTTCACCTTTTAATCTGTATTCTCTAGCTTTTTGGGCTAGAAATTCCTCATTTTGTCGATTGAGTTCCATGTGTTGGAGCTCAACCTCCGCTTTTTGTTGTTGAAGCTCTGCTTCTTTCCGTTCCACTTCAAATTTTAAATCTGAAACGGCTCGGTCAGTGTGAAGTCGTATCATGGCGCGATGAATCTCTTCCACCGTCATGTCGTCCGTTATTTGGGCGCCATCCTGGCGTGCTTGATTTCTCAAAGCATCCAGCATGGTCATGCGAGGAGGTGATTCGTGAGACGATTCACTTTCCATTTCACGTAACGTATTTTCCACTTCCTCCAGTGGAAGTGGCGGGAGTTCTTGTTCGTGAGAACTCGCACTCGATGCGCTCAGGGCTCGAGCAACTTCATTTTCAGCATCCTTAAGTTGTTTCGGATCTGGAATTGGTGTTATTTCCTCGGAAATAATTTTCTCCACAAGCATTTCAGGCTCGAGAGCCGGCAAAACCGTCGCTGCTCGTTTCTGAGTGCTTGGTCGACCTCGCTGTCGTTTTACAATTTGCATTGGCGTCGCCATTTTGTCAAATTGAAAAAGAACAATGGAAATAAAGGATCTTTTCGCAAAAATCGGATTTTAACAATCAAAACAATCCCGGCTGGGCCCCCAAGTGCGGCGATCCGGGTTTTTACTTAATAAATCGAGGAGACTTATCAAGTAATCGTCGTAGAGATGCCGTACAGGACTTCTACTCTGTGGCCAAATGTTTGTCTAGGGGAATGATTTTACACAGAGTAAAGGAAAAATTAGATAGCTTTAATTGTTCAAAATACAAAGGAGGTATTATTCAAAATGTTTGGGGTCGATCTGGCTTCTTCTTCAAATATACACTCACAGTTGACCGTTGGCTCCAAGATGGCGTCGACGGCGTCGTGTGAGCGCGGGATTTTAGCGGAGTAAACTCGACGCTAAAATACGTTGCTGAATATACTAAAAATCCTCGTGGAGCACGCTCGACACGAGAATACGTCTTGCACACAGCGATTCGATTATTACGGAGCAAGCTCGACGTAACAATCGGTCTTTACACAAATTGCTTTGTGGAGTTAAACTCGACACAAAGCCTTCAAATTGACAGAGCAAGCTCAATGTCAATTCCCACACAGAAATGGCTTAAATTACGCGTAGTAATTCAAGCAGAAGGGCGCTATTCCGTACAGTTGGCACGGACCAGCAATGAATCTCAACTCTTCCAGATATCACAGATCACACTTAGCAATGGTTGGCATAAGTTTGACACAGATGTGAATGGTTTGGAAGCAGAATCAAGAATGCGGGAAGAGTGGGCCAAAACCGTTTGGCTTACTCCTGAATCTGCTCAGAAAAGCTGCGCAGATGACGAGTTGCACAAAGATCACACACGGCCGCCTTCGGGTCGTGTGCAACAATTGAGCCGGGCACGCGCGAGGGGAAGGGATGCTCCGCCCAGGCACACGCCTAGCAGCATCATCAAAGCAATGCACGCTGCAGCGCGATTGGTTGACGCTGTTGCTGGGCCAAAACTTGCTGCAAAACACAATATTATTTGGGTAATATTGTGTCTTGTTTTATATTTGATTAATATATATTTTATTTCAATTTACATTGAAACAAAACATATAAGCTTGTTGAATATGTTTATAAGACAATTTGGAAATATGGTGCGCACTCAAATAGGAATATTTGAGGTCACCACATACTTGCCAACCAAAAAAAAATCCATCTTTAATTTCATCAAGACTGGCGCACCAAGGTAGTGTAGAATTGAAAAATGGTAATCTAGCAAAGAAAGTGAGAGAGATCATCTACACGTCTGGAACTGGATGAATACATTGCAATCTTACCTGCAAGTTAAATTCTTTTCTAATAATTTGTCCAAGCATTTGGTTATGCAGGTTATGACTTCTTCTGCCGGTGCACAAGGATTGCGAGGTAAATTTAAATTCTGAAACTGAAATTTTGATTCACGGTTTTGCTATTGAATACTGTGCCCAATTCCATTCCAATATTTCCAATCAACCTTGAGTCTCCCGCCCATCCCAAACTAATATTTGATTTTTTTACAAGTTTTATTATCTTGCATACAATTTTTGAAATAACGGTGACATTATTTTTGTATTGTAAAACGTTTATTTATAATTTTAAATCGTTTAACTGTACCTCTTTTTCAAGTATTCGGTATTCTGTAATAAAATTGGGTTTTGCGTGTTCAGATACTACAAGGCCGTCGTACACATGCCGGAATGAATCACCGTGAAGAGCGAACTGCAAGTTTAAAGTAACATTTTATATTTCATTATTTTTTCCTTGGTTTCTCATTAAACCTTACAAATAGACTATCTGTTGAATAGGGAGCTGGTGCAGTACTCCATTCCAAATCAACATAAGTGAATGGGCCTTCGTATTCCATTTTTGTATCTACAATTATGTAATTGTTGATCAATCGGAAAATTTGTGATTACAAACGTTATTGTAAACAAGTTTCTACAAGAAACTGATCGTTGATCAGAGTTGTGTTCTAGTGGGAAAAATTATGTTCACCTACGACGATGTCTATTTGGTAATGCTCCTTTTGTAGAGTGATAAATACTGTCACTTCGTAAGACCACTTTATGCAAAGTGAAACTATTTGGATAGACTGGATATACGGACGGTTGTACAAATAAGAAGGGCCTCGTTGTAAACTAGTACGGTATGGCATCAACATTATACATTGATTTATGAAATCAAGTTTAATGCACATATAAATGTAAAACTCATGTTTGTTATTGTTGAAATGGTGGCCCTTACCTAGGCAATCGATTACAATGTCTGTACATGAATTGCAATTCTGGTGTTTGGATCTATTTTTTCGGATCACTACTCCAGTAAAATGTCTCGACGAATGGGACTGAGGGCCCTTTTTGAGTGCAACAAGAGTATAGTGACAAATTGACATTCAAATGATGTTACTCACCTTCACATCATGTGTTTAGATGATTGAGTGAAATCATTTAAATTTAATAAATTTGTCACAACATATTAGTGAGTTTTTGCAATACCTGGTGGATACAGCTGAAATCGCTCATTCTGCAAGTGTGTTTCAAGCTGGACTGGGACGATTTTTATGACCACGGCTGTACTTTACATTGCAACTACCAGTTTCAGAGAGGTATAATTTTCCAATGCGCAGAGTTTCAGGCAGACAACATGGCCTGGGAAATGTAACAGTATGTACCACACTCTGGTATGTACGTAGTGTACAATACCAGCCAAAAAAATTGTTGCTTTTTTCCATGTTAAGGATGTTTAAGGATTAACTTTGACCTAACTTAAAACAAAGCTAATCCAATGCAATTCAGTATCCAAAATGGATTCTACAATTAGATCTCAAAGAGCAATTCACTATTCTTTTTCCACACTCAAGAGTGACCCTGGAAGCTCGGCTCCCATTGGCCTAGTCCAATTACTCAGAACTGCAATGGAACTACTGCTACGAGGAAAAGTAGTTCCCTATGCTTTTTAGTCTATTCCTGAATAATAATGCTTTAAATTATGTACATTTAATGTTATTACCTAATAAAACATGTTTTCCATCTTTGAAAAATAGTTTTATGGTGTTTATAATTAAAAACGAATTGTTTTTAAACGAATTGTTTTTAATTTTAGTGCTTGCTTTGTTTAGAAAGCACATGTTATTTGAATTTTGTATTGAGTCTGGTGTTTTCGGTCTTGTTTTATGTATCACTACACAAGTGAAATGGCTCGGCCAATGAAAGCCAAGCTTCCAGGGTCACTCTTGAGTGTGGAAAGAGTATAGATACAAAATGTGTATCGCTAATATAAATAAACGATCATTTATTTAATATCGCAACACATTTCTGTATTGTTTACTTTGAGTTTCGCCCATCACATGGCACTTATTCCAAATTTTACAGTTTCCGAACCCTCACCTAAAACTTGGCTTATTTATGGATCGACGGAAGTTACGCTTCGCGTCCTTCATTTTTCTTTAATTCAATTTGCAAATGCTTTTATTTCAGTTTTTGCAAGGTTCAACTAACTCTTTTTCATGGAGTAAACTCTGTAATTTTGCACTCAATCTAGAAGCCTGTAGAAACTATGTCACAATCACATTCTTAAGAATGTTATTTAATCATTGTATTACTCATAGTAAGCATCATACAATTTCCAGCTACTGTGTCGTGATTCGACTTTGTGGTTAAAGATAATAAATAATACACTCGGGAATACAATATATTTCAAATACTGCTTTATTAAAACACGCTTACTAATACAAATATAAGTCAAGATGTTTCCTGTGTTGGTCCTCGGATTCGGCTGCGAATACGAGTTGCCGCTAAACAATGGCGGATCCAATTGTTTAGTCCTACGCGTGGTCTATGTTTGTTGTCTAGGGTATTTCCACGTGTTATTATGAACACGCGAGAATTCGCTTTCTCGTGCGAATTAAACGAATATCGTTCGAATATTTATTCTAGCGTAGATTGGCTACGCTAAATAAATGTGGCTGTTGTACAGTTGAAATGGTCAGCGGGCACCGGTCCTCGATCAATCCGTGAAACGGCCTGAAAGGTGAGGTAAATGGTGCTCTTGCTGAAATGTGGTAACTGTAGTGTCGTTTCCGGTCAAGCATTGGCTATATATATTAACCGGAAATGACGTCATATGCAAATCCTTCTGATTATGCAGGTTCGCAGAAACACGCGACTAGTCAGTCTAGTCGGTATTTCTAGCGCGCTCTAGTGGCGAGTATTAGTAACACAATAATCACCGCTAATTACTTCTTCAGGTGATGCTGAATCACCACACGTCCCTCCCCGAGAATAAATCATCGGGGCCCCCCCTTTAAATAAAGGTGGAGCAGTATCTTTAATCATAAATAATCTTTTTATTAAATAATGATGAATGATGAACAAAATATTTTACATTCTTGAAATTGATACATAAATAATTTCAGGGTTTTTTAGAGAAGACAGTCTTCTCGTTATGAATATGTAATTAATTATTTCTTCAAGTTATCGGCGTAACTTGGCTTATCTTCCGAACTTGGTTCGTCCAGGTTGGGAGATGTGGTCAATTTTGAAGAGTAGTCCGAGGGGTCTTCGCTCTCGTTCAAGTAGAAACGTAAGTGACCTGGCGCTTCCAGCGGATTCCCCGTTCGTTCGTGGGCCCAAATTGGCGGCAAAAAGGGCGACATTCCCTGATTGGTGTGATGGATTCTTTGGGCCTCGGCAATGCTGGTTGGCGCGCGATGGGCTCGGAGTAGTCGTTGATGCTGGATGAAGCGATCGCCTCCGGCTCCAGCTTCGATAGCGTTCTTCATCCAGACATAAAGAGAATAGCCACGGTCTGGGGTTTGGAGTAATTTTGTTTCAGTATCCTTCGTCAAGGACAACCCCGGGAAGTACATCCGGAGTCTGGCGGCGATCTGAGGTTCGGCCGTCTTTGAAGCTTTCATGCTCGATTTTGGGCGGAGCAATTTTCCTTTTGTTTCCTTCTTTTTGAGCGAGACTGGTTCGGCCAGTGGTTCGGAAGGTCTATTTTCCTTCGGCGGAGGCGGAGGAGGAGGCGTCGGATCCCTGGGAGCCGGAGTTTCCACGACGGGTGTGGTCACTGAAGACGACGGGCGTGGGTGTTGGATGATCGCTCGAACGTTCTGATAGGAGGTCTCTGGATCCGGGTCCTGGGCCACCATTTGGGCTCGAATTACTGCCGCAGAGGGCACTAGGCGGGTCCAGCTGTCTACGAGAGCCGGCGGGACTTGGAAACCCTCGTGGGCCACCACGATCCAGGCTGCCACAGCAACACGTGCGTTTCGGAAGGTGGCGGCGGCCAGCAAAATCGACATCAAGTCGGTAATGGCAACCACGATCCTCGTATTCCAATTTGGATGATCCCGATTTTTGTTCTGCGTATATTCAATCGAGATCCGCTGAAGGTTCGTGATGACGTTTTGGATCACGTTTTGTTGGTAGGAGTCCATCTCGCACAAAAGCGCTCTAGCTTGCTCCACGGTCGTTACCTCCAGAAACTGTTGCAACGTTACCTCCGAAGGGTTGATTGGAGTCGAGGCTTGGATGACTGCTGGGGCTGGCAACATCGGATTGGGTCCCGTGGATGTCGTTGGCTGAGGCACAGATCTGACCAGACGTCTTGATTTTTCCGGTTCGGGCTTGTCCCAAACGATTGGAGTTCTCGTTGAAGTTGAGGCTTCGGGGATAGTTGGGAGAGGTTCGACTTTGGCCGGTCCAAAGCGAGCTTCTCGATGTCTGAGTTGTTCTTCAGAACTCAGTGTCGGTGCGCCGATTATCACTTTCTTGCGAAAGGCGCTTGGGAGGCTGACGCTGGATGTTACGCTTCTCGTCTGCGAGAGTTCCGGCTTGATGAAAGCACTTGGCGCCGTCTCTAGACTCGAGGCGGTCGAGGGAGTCGGGCGGTAGACTGGTTTCGGCTGCATTTGTTGGTATTGCATAACTACCGCGAGGAGGTCCGCCTGAGTATACATCTTCTTTTGCTCGGGGACCTCGTCGATAATTACCTCATCGTCGATCTTCATTGGTTCGGGACTGTCCCGAATTGATCGTGTATCTTCGCAGCGCCTCCTATCTCGCTGTCGAATTTCTTCTTCACGATACGCTTTCCATGAACGTGCGCGACTCTCCGATCCTCTCCTTCTTCGTTCGTCTTGTAGACGGAGGTTCTCTCGTTCACGTCGGGCTCTTTCATCACGTTCGCGCAGGAACTCCTCTCGGTGTCTATTCCAGGATTCCTTGTTTTCTTCCCGCCGTCGGAAGTAATTTCTACGATAATCGTCCCAATTTTCTTGGTTCCTATCGCGTCGGCGTTGATCTTCTCGGCGGTCGGGGCGTTCGCGTACATTTTCTCTTCTTCGGCTGGTTGACGGGGCATCCCTGGATTGAAATCGCGATGTTTGTGGGATCTCCGTCTTTCCCAGGCGAGAGAGAGCGCTTGGTTTGGCCAGGCGTTTCTCTGTCGCGGGTTTCTTATTCTGCGCGCTGCTGGAAGTGCTTGGCTTGTCCAGGCATGGTTTCTTCGCTGAGCAGCCTGCTTCGTCGTGCTCGTTGGAGAGACGTTTCTCGGCCTTCTGGCGTTTGCGACCAAAGAAGCCCAAAAAATGCAATTGATGCATTGCTCGTTGCGAGGTGATGAAACCGTGTCTCGGTCTCCAATCTGGGCGGTCGGGCCGGTCTTCGCGGATCTGAAGGAGCCAAAACCTGATTTCCTCGGTCGAGTAACCGTCCGGCTGTAGATAATTGAAAACCTCGTCATGTGCGGTCCGCCTTACTTCTTCGTAATATGCCATATGAATCTGGTGTTTTTCTTCATCTGTTTCGGCGTCGCGCCATTGTTCGTAAACGTCCCATCCTCGCTGGTCGTCAGGAAAGGCGGCTCGGATTAGTGGATTCGGGATTGGCGCTGGCGGGTCCATATTTCTCGAGATAACTGCCCGTAAAGCTGCTTGATATTGGCGCGGCATGTAGTGGATCAACGTTTGCTGGCTGGACCAGTAGCGGCTGATCGCACGGGACAATAAAAGGCGAATTTTCCATGGTTCAAAGTCGACCGCTTCTTCGAGCGCTTGTCGGAACAGTATGGGGATTACTTCGCGCCATAAGCTGCCTGCGGAAACTCTTTTCGGGTCGATTTGCCCCCACGTAGTGCGATATCCGTCCTAAATATTAGAATATTAATAAATATATTAGGATCGTTGATTAATTTGTCATATTTTTGTAGAGATTCTTTCGTCTAACACAAGATGGCGTCATGGTCGGCCATGTGCTTTTCGACCACGTGTCTTGAAGTTAATTTTTCTTTCGGTATTTGATTAATTTTGATAATTTGTCACTTAAAGTTAAATTATTTCTTCGTTTGTGGTCAGTCCACGAACTTATTTCGTATTTTTGATTATCGATAATTGAATTTTTTCTATTTTTTACTTACGTCGGGTTGGACATCGGGTTCATTGGGTTCGTCCCAATTTCCCTCTTCGTTGTTTACAATGATTTGTAACAAATCCACTTGATCTTCATCGTCATCCTCGGAAGCGTTGTTTACGGCCCGTTCAATTTCTTTCTTCCAATCATTTCTCATTTTTCGGAAACTAATTTGATTTCACGGCTGTCTCGAGGTGATCGTTGCTTAGTCGGAGATGACAGTGATAAGTGTGGGTCGGGTTAGAGGTTAACTATTAGTCTCATGTCATCTTTGATTGGTTTGGCCAATTAAGACGCATTGTGGGACGTAACAGGTGTCCCCCCTGTGGTTGTTTTTATCGATTGTTTGAGACAATGGCCGGAGTCGCTTTTTGTTTTCCGACGAGTTTCCCGTCTTTTATGAACGGGTTTGGCTTGTGTCGGCGCATACCGTATATTTTATCAGGTTTGGGGATTCCTGTAGTCTTCTTTTTGTTTGATTGCTTTCCTTTTTTAGGAGATTCTGCGACTATTTCCTCCCTCCCCGAAATCTCATCCGGGGCGTCGGCCACTTCGAGTAACTCATCTTGAACTAAATTGGTTGGGCCAGTTTGTTCATCTAAAAACATGTCGCGAATAATTGGATTTTTCGCTGGTTTCGTCTGATATTCCGTCCAAGCCTCTTGAGGAAACTCAGGTAAGTATGGAGTTAATTCTCGGGCGTGGATCGATCTAAAATTAACGTTATCTGCCAATCTTTTTAGCTTGAAAGCGTTTCCGCCGTGGGCTTCGAGTATGACGTACGGGCCGTCGCGTTTGTCTGCTAAGCCTGCGTGGATCCCCTTATCGGCGCTGGACTGAATATGTGTGTCTTTCCAGACGAGGTCATTGACTTTAAAATTGCAGAAGGGCCGATCCTTTCCAGCAATGCTAATACGATCTCTCATGTCGAATATGTGTGACATCATGTGCTGATAAGTGGCCGAAATTATTTGCTCCAGTCTGTCGACATAAATATGAGGCTTCTCAGGATCAATTTCCAGTATTTCCTCCGGTATTCGTGGGTCCCAGGGTACTCTGAGTTCCCGAGCGAAGTTTAGAAACGCGGGAGAAAATTTGCGGTTCCTTGAGATCGTTGTGCGGATGCTGAAGGCAATTTCACGAAGATATTCGTCCCAGCTGGAGTGAACATCGGTGAAAATTGCTAGTGCATATTTTATATCGCGATTTAACCTTTCGACGGGATTGGCCCGTGGATTATAGGTTGATGTATATGATGTCTCGATGTCGAATTTTTTACAGAAGTCTTTATACAAATTTGACGCGAATTGTGGTCCATTATCGGAGATTAATTTTCGAGGGAATCCAAAATGAAGCGCCACTTCGTACAAACATCGAATGATTTTTTGCTTAGTTGGTCTCTCCATTGGAAAGAGTTCGGGCCATCCAGTCGCGACATCCATGATTACTAATATATATTTGTTTTTATTGGATGACGTGGGTTTTGGGCCCATTAAATCCACGCTCCAGCAATCGAAGGGTGCGAAAGGGCCAAGTGAGATTCTCTCGTAGTTCTTGGGCGTCCTCGGCTTGCACGCTTGGCATCTGGGGCAGTGATGAATAAAACGAACAATATCTCGGGTCATTTTTGGCCAGAAATAAAGTTGATTTGCTCGGTAGATCGTTCTGGCCACTCCAGAATGTCCGGCGAGCGGGTGTCCGTGGACCATCCACAGAAACCTTGTCAGCAGACTCCTGGGTATAACGACTTTCATCGAAGTTCCTGTCTCCGTCAGATCATCGCGGAAATTCGGGTGGTGTTTTAGTAGAAGTCCATCCTCGATTAAGTACGTGGAGGCTTCTCTTTCGAATTCTTCACGTTGGATTTCGTCGAAATTCTCGTCGGGAAATATTTTATCTGTGATGAAGTCTCGATAAGTTTTACAGAAGTCGTCTGCCATCTGGGCGGCTATTAATTCGTCCCTGGTGGGCGGTTTGCTATTCGTCCCCTTGCTTACGTGGGCGACGAATGCTCGAACGTACTTGTCGGAGATTCGAGGTTCTATTGTTAGCTCATAATTTGGGTGAGCGTCCTTGACCGACTGGTACGCTCGGAGCCAATAACTGTAATAATTCTGGTCTCCTGACTCGAGTTTCTCCTTGGGTAATTCGTTTAGCTTTTTAAATTCCCATTTTCGGACGGGGTTCGGACAGTAGAAGAGGCGTGAGTCGTCCTCTCCGCAGTCGGTCTCGTCTTCGGGGTCTGAAGCTGGGGCTCGTGAGAGGGCGTCTGCTACGACGTTGAATTTTCCGGGTCGGTATTCAATGATTAAGTCACAAGCCATTAATTCTAGCTGCCAGCGAGCCATTCTTCCGGACGGTTCCTTCAACGCCATTAACCACTTTAGTGCTTCGTGGTCAGTTTGTACGTTGAACTTGGTAAATTCCAGGTATGGTCTGAATTTTCGGATTGCCCAGACGACGGCTAGACATTCTAACTCTGTCGCATTATAATTCTTTTCGGCTGCTTGTAATTTCCGGCTGATGAACATCGTCGGGACCTCTAACACTACTCCGTCGATGTCATGCTTTTGAAGCAACGCAGCACCTAGGCCAATTCGACTGGCGTCGGTGTGAAGAGTGAATTCTCGATTAAGATCTGGTAGGGGAATTCGTTTTACATCGATCAGCATTTGTTTTATTTTGTTAAACGATGTTTCGCAGTGGTCAGTCCACTCGAAATCTTTATCGTTGCGTAACAGATCTGTGATGGGCGCCGCGACGTCTGCCAAATTTGGGAGCAATCGATTGAAGAAATTCACCATGCCCATGAAACGTTGGACTCCTTTTACATCTTCCGGGGCGGGGAACTGGCTAATCGCCTGGGTCTTTTTCGGGTCGATGGATAGGCCACCTGTTCCGACTGTGTAACCCAGGAATGCCAATTCTTTGCGGCAAAATTTACTTTTCCCTGGATGAATGTTTAGACCGGCTTTTGTGAGTCGCTCCATGACGTCATTCACGTGTATCAGGTGATCTTCAAAAGTTTGGGAGACTATGACTATATCATCGAGGTAAGCCCATGCGTATTTGTGTAAGGCATCGCCGAGAACTTTTTCTATTAGTTTTTGAAAGGTGGCGGGTGCGTTTACTAACCCGAAGGGCATTACATTAAACATCAGTCGACCCTGTGGTGCCCAAAAAGCTGTTTTCTCTTTATCCTCTTCCCGCAATTCAACCTGCCAGTAACCCTTGGACAAGTCCATGGTCGTGACCCAGTTAAATGGGGCGAGCTCCCGTAGAATCGCTTCTATTGACGGCATTTGGATGGGGTCGATGACGGTTATGGCGTTTAAAGGTCTATAATCGATGCAGAGGCGCGGTTCGGAGCCTGGTCGCATGACGAGGACAATCCTCATTCCATATTCTCCGATGGCGTGCGACACGATCCCTTTTTCGAGCAACTCGTTGCACATCGTTCTTACGATATGTCTCTTTTGGGGATTCATAGTTTTAAAAGGTACTCGCACCGGTTTTCCCGTAACCAATTCGATCTCGTGCATTACGTAACTAGTCTTTCCTGGATCTTTATTTAAGTTCTTCGAGTGCTTCTTGAGCATTTCCTCGAGGAGTTTCGTTTGTTCTTCTCCAAGATTGGCGTCCATGGCCAGATTATGTATTAAATTCTCCTCTTGGAGGATAGTATTAAACGACTTAAAATTATAGTCTTGGATGAACTTCTTAATTTCGCCTCCTCCCCATTCCTCGTCGTCCTTAGCTTTGTCTAGGAGTTCCGGAGGTATTATGGGTAGTCGTGGGTCCTCGTGGTTGTCGATGTAATTCCACGAACGTGTGACTGGGTTGGGCTGGATGTTCATCCGTTCCATCAAATCCATTCCTATCAGCAGGATTGTGTCTCGGGTTGGTAACACGATGAAGAAATGCTTAATCGTGCCTCCTTCCCATACAAAATCGGTTGATAACGTCCCCACTGCTCTAACTTCTCCCGCTGCTGTAAGAACTCGAATATTCTCGTTCATTCCCCGTAATTTTTTCTGTATTTTTTCTTCGAGTGATTCGAATAAGTCGGTGGAGATAAACGACTGATCCGCTCCCGAGTCGAGTAGTCCCATTAACACCTTTTTGCCGAAAGAGACTGGTATTTTAGCCAGTACGCTCTTCGCTTCTGTTGATAGGTTGCAACGAAGTATTCGCTTTTTAAGAGGATTGGCCCCTTGGTCAAGCGGCAAAGTCATGAAAGCGTTGGCTATACCGTCTTCGTCTCTAATTTCGAATTTCCGTTTTTTGGTTGGAGTTGTGACTTCCTCGTTGGCAGCTTCCTCGAAGAATTCCAACAATTTTTTCATTTCTTTAATTTGTTTTTCCACCAGTGTAAGGTCCATCGTTTTCGAAGTTATCGCGAGCGGATGTGGAATCACTTTTGTTCCGCCCGCGAGTTCCAGTTTTTTGTCATACTGTCGAATTTGGCGGTGAGTTCCTTCAAGATTTTTTCTTGTTCCTTCGCGAGCAATTTCACTAGCTCCTCACGCTCTGCGGCCTTGTCGTCGGCTTTTTTCTTTGCCAGTTTTGGGCAGGCCTGACGCCAGTGGCCGTCTTCGTTACAGAAATTACAAGGGCTTTTCTTCTTTCCCTCCCGCTCAAAAGGTTTTTTGGGGTAGTCCTTCTTCTCGGAAGTCGCCTCTGTTTTCGGGTTGTGGTGTTCCGATTTTCTGGACTTCATCTGAGGTCGGTAGCTGGGCGCCAGTTCCTTCCCCATGTTTGCGTGTACCACATCGTTGATACCTTCGTCAGCCTCATCGCTTTCCGAGAATTGCTCAGTCTTCGCTTACTTCGTCTTCCGACTTTTCCTCGGCGGCGTTAGTTTGCGTGCGATAGGCCTTATTCGGAGGTGGTAAAGGGTTAGAAGCTTGTTGGTTTTTCTTTGAGGGGAGTGGCTCTATACTTCCGTTTAGATAATTTCGCGATTGGAGCAGCTTAGTGGAGTCTATGCTGCGCTCCTGTATTCGTTGCTGTCGGGCCACTCCTAGAGCTCGCTCTTCTTTTGTCAGATTTTCGTTATACCGAGCATTTACTTCGGTGTGTTTCTTCTCGACGAAAGCTAGGATGGCTTTGAAATTATCCCCTTTAGGAGCGTTCATTTCTCGTAGGACTTTGGTTGCGGTTTCGTTTAGTCCTTGTTCGAAGAGAGCTTTCTGAGCGTGTTGGTCAAATGGTTTGTCCATTTCACGGAACAGGCTGTCGGCTCGTTGTACGTATTCCCTCAGAGTTTCCCCGGGAGCTTGCTTCATAGAGCTTACTCTTTTCTGGATTTCTTGGCTCGTCTCGCCATATTGATTGTGGAACTTTATGACGAAATCTTCCCAGTTTCGGGGTTGGACATCAGCGTACCAGTTTCGGGCCCGGTTGATCAGCATTTCTGGTATTCCGCGTGCAACCATTTCGTCGGGTTCCGCTCCTAAGCGATTAATCGTCAGGGCGACTTCGTCCAAAAACAAGTTGCCGGCGTTCCAGGATCCGTCGAACTTAATTAGTCTCAGGGTCGTCCACTTGATGTTGTTATCCTTGCGAGAATACAGCCATCGGTCTGCGGAGTAACGTTTCAACAATCCTTCGCTTCGATCGTCCTCCTCGGTCTCTTGGCCACGGCTTTGTTGAAGTTTTTGGTCCATGGCCTGAAGGAGTTCGTCTTTCATCGTCCGTAGTTGGTTGCTTAGCGAGTCAGTCTCACTAAGCAGCGGTGATGATCGTGGATTGTCGGAAGGGAGGCTTGGGTAATGCGTACCGTTGCCCGTCAGTCCGAACTGATTGTGTTGGAACGACGTTTTCCCTGATGATCCCGCGGTGTTCGGGTTATTCGTGAGGTCTTGCGCTATGGTTGAGTTATCTGGGTTCGCTTTCTCTGGAGCGGAGGTTTGGCTCAACTTTGTTCCGGGCGGTATCAGATCGTCCAGTCGGGTCCCCGTGAGGCCTTCGTTCGTTTTTTTGATAAAAACGTAGGAATCTCTCCCAGCATACGCTTCGGCGGCGTGTTTCTTTTCGAGGTGATTTTTAACTGCGTTAATCTCCTCGAGCGTCGGCATGGCCAGTTTATTTTGACCTACTTCGTTGCGTATTTGATTCTTCTGATTTATACATCTGATTAGTTCTGCGTTAGGGTCGCCTGGGTTGTTATTACTGGTTTGGCCAGTTTTCATTGCGAATGAGTTTTTTACTGCCCATGATTGTGCGCCCTGATTATTCCTCCTATCCTGTATAAACGCCTCGTACAGTTCTCCTTTGACTTCGTCCGATTCGTTCAAGATGCTATCTAGTCCGTTGACTCGGATACTGCCGTGAGATGCTTGAGAGTCGATACTTTCGCTGTCTGACGTTGCTTCGCCGCCTGTCTCGGACTGTTGTCGATCTGCTCCGACCCGACGTCGTTTCTCTCCGCGTCTGGCCGTGTTATCTGCCGATCGTTTTTCAGTCCTCTGATTTACTAGGTCGATTACTCGGCTTAGCTCTGCGTAGGGATCCTTGTCCTGGTCGATCTCGATGCCGTGTGCGCAAGCTACCCGAGTTACTTCTATTGCTTTGGCTACCAGCTCCTTAGCTGTGTGAGACCGTTCTGGGGAGCTCTGTACGGAGTTTGGCTCCGAATGCTGGCTTAACCCGTTGCTTGGCGGCCGGATCTGGCAGTCCTTTGCCATTTCTCGTTCGATTATTTTCTGCTTCGCGAGCAATTCTCGAGCCAGCTCGCGCTCCAGTGCCATTTGTTTAGCTTGGTGTTCTTGTGCCAAGCTCTGTTCCATGGCAGCTAATTTCTCGCGATGCTCTCTGGCTAAATCTTCCATCAATTCGTTTTTCTTCTTCTCTAACGCGACTGTTCTTGCTTGGTCTGCGCGGGCAGCCTCGTTGATAATTGCGGCACTTGTGTTTGCCGCTTTATTTAGAAGAGTCATTAGATCCATTTCACTGGGATCCTTTTCGACTGGTCTTGGGCTTTTCAATCCGAATCGAGGGTTTTCGAACGATTTATTTAGTCCGTTTTCTTCGTGAGAGCTTCCTGATCCTTCGAATTCGCCTCCCGTAAACGGAAGTTGTCTTGCAAGGGGAAGGCTTTCACTTGATGATTCCGTTGAAACTTTAGTCGAGTTAGTCTCGACTTCTGGTTCCACGTGGTTCGCTTCTTCCGCTTTTTGGCGTTCGATTTCTTCGGCTTCTTTTCTATCCTTTTCGTCGTTACGCCTTTTTCTATCTTCTGCGGTAGTTTTTGTCATTTCTTACGATATAATGATCGATCGAAAGATCCCGGTTATTATTTAAAGTATTGTCTTAAGGTTAGCAAATCTATCCCGGACAGGCCCCCACGTGTCGTGATTCGACTTTGTGGTTAAAGATAATAAATAATACACTCGGGAATACAATATATTTCAAATACTGCTTTATTAAAACACGCTTACTAATACAAATATAAGTCAAGATGTTTCCTGTGTTGGTCCTCGGATTCGG
Source organism: Strigamia acuminata (assembly GCA_949358305.1). Taxonomy (NCBI): domain Eukaryota; kingdom Metazoa; phylum Arthropoda; class Chilopoda; order Geophilomorpha; family Linotaeniidae; genus Strigamia; species Strigamia acuminata. The sequence continues at coordinate 28,784,697 of OX442314.1, read as the reverse complement.
CTGCGAATACGAGTTGCCGCTAAACAATGGCGGATCCAATTGTTTAGTCCTACGCGTGGTCTATGTTTGTTGTCTAGGGTATTTCCACGTGTTATTATGAACACGCGAGAATTCGCTTTCTCGTGCGAATTAAACGAATATCGTTCGAATATTTATTCTAGCGTAGATTGGCTACGCTAAATAAATGTGGCTGTGTGACGGTGACGACCACAACTCCCATTTAACAATGGTACCGGGAAGAGATCGCAATAAATAAACAGTGAATACAATACGAGATAAATACAAGACAGTTTATTGTTGGCAAACAATATGGATGAGCTAAATTATACATAGGACTAATGCCGACATTTGGCAAGTTAAATCAGCTATTAAACTATACAAAGAATTGGCCAACTGGCCCTAGAATAATATCACTACGGGTCTGGAATATGGGAGCGGTTTCCCCATCGCTCGACCTGATTATAGATGTCATCTTAAGCCGGATGGCTGTGTCCTGGAGTCCGATACGGCTTCGCTGGTTTCCTTGGTTCGCTGTGTAAACTATCGCACGTCGATAAATCGAATGATCTGAGCATTGCGGTTGACTTTGTCTGCACCGCCACAACTTTGGGAGGATATTGGTGTAAGTAAATGTATTCATTTACTTATCAATATTCCACTTATGAATTATATTTAATTCATATCGTTGTGAATTCTTATTTAGATATTTCGGGAATAAGTTGTCGTCAACTTATCGGTTATATTGAGTTCAATATGAGATTAAGTCTTCTGACTTGATTTTGGTCCAACTGGTTGTCGAGTTTAAGTTTTTCTGTTATAAATAAAATGAAGATTAAGCTTCCCGTCGCAACACACAATTGCCATCGATTAGAATATACGCCTTGCCATGCAGAACGGTATCAAGCGTCCCCGGCGTCGCAGCACGGTCGTCCATCGAGTGGTTGACGGTACCACGTACACAGGGGTCGATAGCTCGCGGCTCCGCACAGCAGTTTTATCTCTCGCGGTACTAATAATAGACCGACTGCTTTGGCATCGAATACCATGAGAATCAGCTTGCCAAACACTTGGTGCTACTCGTGGTTACTGTAAAACAGACTGCTTTGGCACCATCAGGTGAAGGAACCGATTCTCAACAATACCGATGCTACTCGTGGTAACGGAATACGTTCATACCGAAAAAGACAACTTGGTCCTGTCCGGAGGATACTGAATTGCACAACGGCGGGTTCTCCTTCGGCGTCGCAACCGTAGACTGTAACATTTATGCAACATAATAATCCCAGCACTTCGACTTCAATTGCCGGCGGTGGCATGATTCTGTAGAATCATGCAACGGTTCTTTGCGAATAAATCAACAAAGAACCAAAAGGTTTTTTACGTGAACAACGAATCATACTTCTTAAGTAACAATACCAAACAGAAATAATCAAACAGAGCTGCAGAATGGCCGGTTGTTTGGGTTTATATAACCTGACTGGATTTAAGGATTAATCCAGTCATCCAATTGGAACATGGGTTCCACGAATCCCTCCAATCCCGTATCACCGGAAGTGGATACGGAGGAGCATTTATGCAAATTATGCTAATCCTTGTTACAACCGGAACTGGATACCCAGGACCGGAAATGGGTTCCACCAATCAGATTGATCGGTTGACCGATTGATCGCTAAACATTCTGTCCCGCAGAAATGGAAGTTACATTGTATTTAACAATGTCAGATATTTAATATATATTTATATTAATATTTAACACAATTTATTCACTTGATTAAATATACGTTTATATTTAATCATGAGGTTTTCAAGTTCGTATTCGAATTTATCGCTAATTGCGATCGCGCCATCTAGTGGCAATATGGAGCATTGACAAATGCGGGTTTTAGCAGACGAATCTTCGTAATTATGCCGTGATACTTTAGTATCATGTGGAAATTAGTGTTTATTCTTAATAAACGAACATCTTTGTATTTGAAACATCATAAATGACTTTATTCTAGACATTTATCAGTTTTACACAGAATATTGTAAAAATACCATCATATTGGCGCAACAGCGCTTTCTTGATAGAAAATAGGCATTTATAGCCATTGTAAACCGTCATACATCCCCCTTAATAACACAACTATATAATATTTTATAGAGTTTTCGTTATTCTCCTAATTAGCATAAATGCTATTTTCGGACTTGATGTATCTTGGAGATACCGTGACTTCCAATTTCGAATTTGAGTTTACATAAACTAACTTGAATTATCTAAGTTCTGGATTTCTGCCGAAATAATCTTTTCTAATAGCCTAAATTCAAGTCCAGAATTTATTTCCAAGTCTTCTTTTTGAAGAAACTTTCGTCATACATAAAATCATCATTTGTGTTATCACAAAATATTTATTTCATATGCCTAGTCAGATGTATCGCTATAAATATACAATAAATAGCTTTTAGATGATAAGAGTTGACAATTTAAGAATCAAAATGTCCCCCTTAATTGTCATGACCGGAGTCACTTGGTATTCTTTGTACAATTGACTAATTTTAATTTAAACTAGTTGTCTTTTAATACTGTAATATTACTTTTCGAGAATTGTTAATTTTAACTTTATATTTTGTCCCCCTTTTCTTTAGAAGAGAGGTCATGATTTTTAGAAGAGGATTTTCTGTTTACACTATAATCGGGGAATCTTTGTGTATCATATCATGTTAATCAACATGATTCTTTGCTAAATATTGAGCTCGCATATTTGCGAATTTCCGAGATCTCTCAGCCTGCTGTACTGATTTCTTTCGACGTTTTTCCTTTGGGCAGTTACATACAGTGTACTGACTTGGCAGTGTAAATGACCGTGACGACCCAACTTTTTGTTTTAGGTCATCTCTGGAAAACCATACATGAATGGGACCCTCATTGGAAAACCATACGTGGAAAGGACCCATATTTGGAATTGTGAAATCCCGCAACAAACGAGGGGATCTATATTTGACTCTAAGTCGTGGAACTGATGATTGGAAACCTGGGTTTTCAGTCAGTTTTTGAACATGTTGGTTTGTACTTGAAGTTTCTTCATCACCAGCTGGACTTGGTGACCGAAAACGCTTTTTTGAAGTTCTTAATTCCTCTCGTTGAGATGAATTATTCTGGATATTGCAGGGTTGCTTTCCAGACGCAAATTGTTGTATCTCCGTCAGATTGACGACTGGGACGGGTTTTAGTCGTTGGTTACGGTATTGATTTCGAAATACGAATTGTTGCGCTTCGTTTATATTTTTAAATTCAGCTGAATTTAACTGGTATTGTTTACAATACTGTTCGAATTGATACCGGATCTCCCGTGGGTTAGTCAAAAAACTTTCTTTTTTAGGTTTAAAATCATTCTCATTATCGTGTTGGTAATACTTTTTCAAGGGAAAAGTTTGCTTGACCTTTTTTCGATTTGAAATGGGCGTTAGGTAGAATTGTCTTGGCTGGGGACTCTTCTTGGTAGACAAATCATACGTCCGCAAACATGAGTTTGTGATCGGCGATCGGGCACGTTGTTGTACGTTATTTGACTGCAAATGTTTGTTTGGAGTCCGAATATCTTTCCTTTGCATTGATATTGGTGGCCCAAAACTTTTGTTTACGGTTCCCAATTCTTTTGATAGCGGTAGGTTAATCGACAGATTAAGGCTAGCCACATATCGTTGTGCTTCAGCTGGATTAGCATATCGAACTGAAATTAGCTGATCTCGATTGTAAACGAGTTTTAATTTGTTCTGAACAACCGACTGGTTAGTTAACGAACTCTCTGGACGAGAATTATTAGGTTTATAATTCTCTTCCCCCTTATCTACCGAATTAGGTGGTTTAAACTTTTCTAACTTAGATCCCCTACTGGATGTTTGAAACATAGTATGAGAATCTTGATTCACTAAGTTTCGGCTGTATGTTTGTGGATTCCGTACTGGATCTTGATGTGAAGATTGAGATTGGGTACGATCTCGCCAGTTCCTAGCTTTTACATAGTCTGAAGCTTCGATTATATTTTTAAACTTGGTTTTATCCAGTCCATGACGATTACAATACAGAGTAAAATGATCGGGAATCTTTTCTGTTTGATCGCCAAGTGGTACAGAACTTAAATTTTAAGTTTGTCTGCTTATTATTTCCTTTTGGATCGATCATATTCAATGGTTTTTGAGCCATAAAAAAATTCAAAATCTGACGATTTTAATTCTTTAATTTATAAAGAAGACGAATATAATACACTTTTCAACAAGAAACACTTCTAAACTTTACTTTTGACAAAATAAAATTAAACTTCGCGTTTGTTTGACACGTGTTAGCTTTTGCAGGTTACACGGCACACAAAATTCGAATCGTGACTGAAATCGGGACGGCGTGGTCAAGATGACTCTGGAACACGTCTTCTGGTCTGGTCTGGATGCGAATGATCAGTATCTGATCTGGTCCTCCTTTAATAGCAGGGGGCTGGGGATCCCTAGATCTCCCAACTTCTGATTGGCGGATGTTAGTGTCGGCCAATGGTATAAAGGACGTTACATCTATTTAGTAGTTCTCTACTAAGTCCGTTCCCTTCGAGATTCAATTTTACCGATAAAATAAAATTCCTTCGGGAAGACATTCGTAAAATATTGTATTTTTCAAATGAAAATAAAATAAACTTACTTCAATCTTCTTGAACTTTGGGATTTTTACCAATCCAAATAATTAAATAACTTTTCTTCAAAAAATATTTTTCTTTTAATTATTCCGTTAGTGTGTGATATCGTTACAACCACAACTTTTAATAAAGTTTTCTCAAACTCTCAATTTTTCTTATTCTTATTCAATTATCGTTCAAATAATCATTCCTTTGTAATTGAAATCTATTTTCGATTCCCAACATTGTGTATTCATTTCCAATAGGAAGAATAATTTGACCAAGTCTTTACTTTTTCGGGTTTAAATTCCATTTTTCGAGTGTGAAAAAATAAATTTTCACCATCCATCTCCCCCTTTTTTAACAAATTTTTTTAACAAATAAAAATTCGTTAAAATTCTTTAAATTTGTTTTGCGAGAAAAATTATCTAATTCTCTAATCTTCCAAAAGAAAATATTCGAAATTTTACTTTAAACGATAAAGTTATTGGTACAAATGTGTACTTGTTTTTCGGGAGAAAACTATTCGACAATCCTTTAGACTTTTGGGTAAAAATTATTCATCAAATCTTTCTTTTTTGATGACAATTGCTTTGATTTTTCGAAAGAAAATATCTAGCTAAATTCCACTTTTCCTGAGCGGACAATTGTTTTCACAATTAGTTATTCCTTTGCGATATTTACGAAGGACGTGTCTTTGATTATTCGTTTTAATAATTTTCGTCCCCCTTATCTCTAATAACGAGATGTTTTTGCAGAGATCTTTTATCTTTTGAATGAAAGAATATTTAAATCTCAATTGTCGTAAATACCTTCATCTGCTGCAGCATTTCCTCAATTTGAACTTTTCAAATGAAAAGACAAATCTGGAGAACTTTCACTGTCAAACTTCTATTCCTATCGCGCCAAAATTCGTAATTCACTGGTTTGGAATTCCGTATAACACGTGACACAATAACAGTATCGATGTCACAATTAAGCAGTTTACTACTCGGTCCGCGCGAGGACATGTAAATTACTTTTTTCCGATAAAAATAATTTTTCTTTGAAAAATATTTGAAATTGATTTTTCACAACTACTTTTGAATGAAATAAAATGAAGTTATTCCAACTTTTCGTTAATTGCTCACACATAACATTCCCTTTACTGTGGGATTTGCATCGAAATTCCATTTTTAAAGAACCTTTCTTTTACTTATCGCAAATAAAACATATTCAATCGTTTTTCTGATTAAACTTTAACACGTAAATTACGAACGAAATATATGATGACATTCCATTAACCTTTAGGAAAATTGACTAAATTCTTAATTTTTAGAGAAAAATAATGTATCTAGAATCTTTCCTTTTCCGAATAAAATCTATGTTCAAAATAGAAGATAAATCTTGTGCAATTCTTAGTTTTTTCGAATGGAAAAATACAACTTTTCATCAGCGGTGATTTATTTGATTTTTCCGAAAGAAAAATAATTACTTTGAAACTTATTTTCTTCGTTTAAATCAGCTATCTGATTTTAAAGCTTCAATCCAATCAAAAAATATTCGCTCCGTAAATATTTCATGTGGCAAAGTTCATAGCCACAAATGGATTTGTTATTCCGGTTTTAAGAAATCATGTGGGAAAATGTCCGATTAGATTACTAAAAATATTCGTTGTTTTTCAAACAGCTAAATTTCATTTAGAAATTCTCAAAATTTGGGAGACCCAAATATCGTTGGAAACTTAAAACACTGTTAAATTTCCGAAAGGAAAGATTGAATGAAATCCTTTTACTTTTCCGAGGGAAAGCGTTTATCGTGATTCGTAACTTTCAATGTAAAAAATACTATTCTATGTGGTCGGCAACTTCATTCGCCGCCATTTTATATTTTCTTAATTTCCATTGTCCCGAAGGAAAAAATGTACTTTTTGTGAAAATAGTTAATTCCTTCAAATAAAGGTAATATTCATTTCGATTTGCAAATCTTTTCTGCGAAATGGAGTGTGTTGTTTTTCTCCAACAACTAAATTATCTTTGGTACCGATGGCAGTGGAAAAATTAGTTCGCGACACTTAAATAAATCTCTACGAACCTTCTGTAACATTTCTCCGCTGTCTTTTATCTGTTGTCCGCCATAATTTCCAAGCATTCGTTCGCACCTTGCGTTGAAGGTTTGAGTAGCTTCCCTGCTGCGTTTGATACGGAGATCGACGCGTATTGCTATGGCGCGTGGTCGCTGGCTATCGGTGTCGACGTACAGTTACAAGAAACTTAATTTCTTGTAAATATTTCCAAATAGTTGCGGTGTTTTCTTCGTTTTAACTTTTCAGGTGGAAAGATAAATTCGTAAGAAGTCCGCCTTCTAAACTTGTATGTTTTTAGCTTTTCGAAATAAAACAAACTTCGAAAAAAAATATCTGTATTCTTATTTCACTCGAAACTTTTTGATTTCTTATTTAAAATACTTCGTATTCCTTAAATTGTCGAACGAAAATAGTAAAGAGAGTTCACTAAACGTTTCCATTTCGTCAGTTTAACTTTTCACATGAAAATATAAACTGAAAATCTATTTGTCTGTTTTAACTAAAATTTTTTAGTTAATATCGGATTCAAGATTCGCTTTTGCAATTCGATCGAATTAATTTGCAACCTATTTCAGTGATCGTGTGATAGGTCTATAACTTCCGAAATTCCTAGTTAAAGGACTGTTTTGGTGTTTCTCAAGAAAATAAACATGGTTTGAAACTTGTCTGTTTTTTAACTAAATCTTTTAGTTAAATATTTATCTCAAAATTCACTTTTACAATTCTATCGAATTTAATTGCAACCTAATCTCGGTGGGACCTCCACGTGTGAGATTAGGTGGTAGTCTTTGAAATCCCTAAAATCTTCAAACGAAAATAATGAAGGAAAATCTACTACGTATTTCTATTTCATCAGTTTAACTTCTTCACATGGAAATATAAACTGAAAATTTAATCTGTCTATTTTTAACTTAAATCTTTTAGTTAAATATTTATCTCCAATATTCACTGTTGCAATTCAATCGAATTTAATTGCAACCTAATCTCGGTGGGACCTCCACGTGTGACGGTGACGACCACAACTCCCATTTAACAATGGTACCGGGAAGAGATCGCAATAAATAAACAGTGAATACAATACGAGATAAATACAAGACAGTTTATTGTTGGCAAACAATATGGATGAGCTAAATTATACATAGGACTAATGCCGACATTTGGCAAGTTAAATCAGCTATTAAACTATACAAAGAATTGGCCAACTGGCCCTAGAATAATATCACTACGGGTCTGGAATATGGGAGCGGTTTCCCCATCGCTCGACCTGATTATAGATGTCATCTTAAGCCGGATGGCTGTGTCCTGGAGTCCGATACGGCTTCGCTGGTTTCCTTGGTTCGCTGTGTAAACTATCGCACGTCGATAAATCGAATGATCTGAGCATTGCGGTTGACTTTGTCTGCACCGCCACAACTTTGGGAGGATATTGGTGTAAGTAAATGTATTCATTTACTTATCAATATTCCACTTATGAATTATATTTAATTCATATCGTTGTGAATTCTTATTTAGATATTTCGGGAATAAGTTGTCGTCAACTTATCGGTTATATTGAGTTCAATATGAGATTAAGTCTTCTGACTTGATTTTGGTCCAACTGGTTGTCGAGTTTAAGTTTTTCTGTTATAAATAAAATGAAGATTAAGCTTCCCGTCGCAACACACAATTGCCATCGATTAGAATATACGCCTTGCCATGCAGAACGGTATCAAGCGTCCCCGGCGTCGCAGCACGGTCGTCCATCGAGTGGTTGACGGTACCACGTACACAGGGGTCGATAGCTCGCGGCTCCGCACAGCAGTTTTATCTCTCGCGGTACTAATAATAGACCGACTGCTTTGGCATCGAATACCATGAGAATCAGCTTGCCAAACACTTGGTGCTACTCGTGGTTACTGTAAAACAGACTGCTTTGGCACCATCAGGTGAAGGAACCGATTCTCAACAATACCGATGCTACTCGTGGTAACGGAATACGTTCATACCGAAAAAGACAACTTGGTCCTGTCCGGAGGATACTGAATTGCACAACGGCGGGTTCTCCTTCGGCGTCGCAACCGTAGACTGTAACATTTATGCAACATAATAATCCCAGCACTTCGACTTCAATTGCCGGCGGTGGCATGATTCTGTAGAATCATGCAACGGTTCTTTGCGAATAAATCAACAAAGAACCAAAAGGTTTTTTACGTGAACAACGAATCATACTTCTTAAGTAACAATACCAAACAGAAATAATCAAACAGAGCTGCAGAATGGCCGGTTGTTTGGGTTTATATAACCTGACTGGATTTAAGGATTAATCCAGTCATCCAATTGGAACATGGGTTCCACGAATCCCTCCAATCCCGTATCACCGGAAGTGGATACGGAGGAGCATTTATGCAAATTATGCTAATCCTTGTTACAACCGGAACTGGATACCCAGGACCGGAAATGGGTTCCACCAATCAGATTGATCGGTTGACCGATTGATCGCTAAACATTCTGTCCCGCAGAAATGGAAGTTACATTGTATTTAACAATGTCAGATATTTAATATATATTTATATTAATATTTAACACAATTTATTCACTTGATTAAATATACGTTTATATTTAATCATGAGGTTTTCAAGTTCGTATTCGAATTTATCGCTAATTGCGATCGCGCCATCTAGTGGCAATATGGAGCATTGACAAATGCGGGTTTTAGCAGACGAATCTTCGTAATTATGCCGTGATACTTTAGTATCATGTGGAAATTAGTGTTTATTCTTAATAAACGAACATCTTTGTATTTGAAACATCATAAATGACTTTATTCTAGACATTTATCAGTTTTACACAGAATATTGTAAAAATACCATCATATTGGCGCAACAGCGCTTTCTTGATAGAAAATAGGCATTTATAGCCATTGTAAACCGTCATAGCTGTTGTACAGTTGAAATGGTCAGCGGGCACCGGTCCTCGATCAATCCGTGAAACGGCCTGAAAGGTGAGGTAAATGGTGCTCTTGCTGAAATGTGGTAACTGTAGTGTCGTTTCCGGTCAAGCATTGGCTATATATATTAACCGGAAATGACGTCATATGCAAATCCTTCTGATTATGCAGGTTCGCAGAAACACGCGACTAGTCAGTCTAGTCGGTATTTCTAGCGCGCTCTAGTGGCGAGTATTAGTAACACAATAATCACCGCTAATTACTTCTTCAGGTGATGCTGAATCACCACAACTGTATTAAAATAGTTTACTGTCATTATCTCATCAAGTTCTTCTCCACAAAAGGATCCAGCGTTTCCTGCTTCCTAGTAAAAGACAGTTTATTATTACATTTCTAAGCCAAAATATCGGAATACTCTGATTTAGTCAATATTTCATGTTCATCAAATGTTTCAAGGTTTTACAAATATCTGCATGTTTGCATACTTAATTGGCTTTATTTTAAGCATAATATAATTTTTTTTTTTAAAGTGACGTATTTATCTCATTATTCAAAAAAATCATTATGTTATTATTGTGTTTCTCGAGTTGATTATTGCGGATGCGTTGGAGTAAAAGAAAAGACAGCCATGTTGGTTAAAGGAAATTAACATAACTGAATATATTAAAAAGTTAAAATAGGTGGCGCTGGGAGCAGCGCGTCATAAAATAACAAAATGGTCAAACTGACCAATGGAGTTGAACACTCCAGTTATTACAAACAACATGAAATCTGTAAACAACAAAAACTGTTTAAAGAAGTGTGTTAAGTTTCCAGGCAGAGCCGTGGTGTGGGGCAATTAACTTTTATGAAAGGTTCCATAAACGCTCTAATCGGAATTACTCTTTAGTAACACAGGTTTCAATGCCTTGCAATTTGCTATGATTTTTCTAAATTGACAGTTATGATCGGTTTCTAAATGATTTTCCTGACACAACGTGAAGTTTTCCAGCTCAAGGACAAATGGGGCAAATTATTTCAGTTATAGTGATTTTAAAGTGTCTCATGATGATGATCGCAAATTCAACACTGATGTAAGCTTAAGTACTGGTATAAAATGGATTATTTTTACTTACTGCGCATAAGTCGTCTGAATTTATTCTACCCAGTGTAGTCCACATTTCCTCGACATTGCTTTCGTCTAAGTTAAAAGTGTTGTTGCTTTCATTCTCTGCATCCGAGATATATGTAAGTAAGTCATAAATATGGATGCCTTGTAGAGTGATCGAAGGAAATAAAAAAGATGTTTGTGGCCGGAATTCTACTTCTTGCGTAATTGGCCCATCAAGGTAATCGCTCACGCGCGTGTAAATTTGGAGCAAACAAGCAGTGGAGCAAGCCACGACAAGTAGGAACCAAACCAATTTGAAAAATGAGCTGCGTGAACGATCACACAACTTGTTCAATCCCAAAAACTCAGTTTGCTCAGCTCGGTTTTCTTGTCTGACTTGTCTGATTTTTCTCTTCTTGTTGCATCTACAGATTACAATTGGTCGATGAATGCTAGCCTGGAACGGTTTCCGTTTCAGCATTATTAGTTCTGTACAATACGTCGTATACCGAACCGTGTGTTAACACACAATTGTGTAAAGAGCAGCTGAAAGCAAGGACAGATAAACAAAAGTGTCAAATATTTTTCTAAATCGCAAATGGTAAAAATTATAAAACAGAAACTGCATTGATATTGTATCCACTTCACTGTTCCGCTTGTTTAGGAGCGTTTATGTGTTAAAACTAACGTTTAAAAAGGACGAAAAGAAGGGGGGAATTGGAGGCAATGCCATGTTTGGTCGCCAGGGGTCACTTGGACGAACCACAATGTAAATGGTTAGGTTTATTTGATGTGAAAGGGGGAAATCGTAAATTAGCATATCATGTTTTTTGAATAATAAAATCACTGTTCTCATGTAAACCAACGTGTGCGTGTGCTTCTTTCCATCATCTGTCACTGAGCGTCACAGTGGTGAATGGAAGGAAAGCAGAGTCAACTTGGGCACCGCTGCCCAGGCTGGCTACGGGACCTCACAAGCACACATCTTCTCCCTGTGCTGTCCAAACTCTCTCTTTCTCTCTGGTTCTCCTCACTACACCACTCAGCTCCCTCCTTCCCATCTGGGCCGGTCTACCCCGCAAGGGGGGATGACCTTAGGGCCAGCGAGCAGTGTGTGGAGTGACGTAGGTCGCCGTGGGTGGCCAGACGGTCACGTGACTATTTCCAAATACAAAATTGAATTTCATCCGCAACATATGATGCTGAAACCCGGGGTTTAGATATTGAAAAGAACTAAGAAAAATTCTGTACAATGGCTGATTTGGCAAAAAATAGAACACAAACAGAAGTAGCGAGAGCGAGTGTACGAACTCTCTTCAACACTTTTAGTATGTTTACATGCACCAAACATTTTGGTGAAAAAATCAAATCATGCGTGCATGCGCAATAAAAATAGTTCGAGTTCACAACCTTCTGCCAGGGATTATTCACTACTCGAATAATCCTTGTCATCTCTGTTTATACGATAGTTGTGAACACGGAATATTTCGGCTCACTCGAAATATTCCATGCATGTAAACGTAGAAATTGAGATACTGGAGCGAGGTGAAATTAGTTTGTGAATAGGCACAATTGATTCTGAAATGGACGAGAATTGAAAAACTCGACATACTTGTGGCCGATGGGATCACCGACATTGAAGACGTTGGAAACGCAGGGCTGGACTGGGAACAAATTTATTGCCGGGAAATCTGGGTGTCCGGGCCACAATTAATGAAGTCGGAACAGGCCACAGCAGGCCGCGACAGACCACAGCGGCCACGGGCCACCGGGAAACTCCCGTTAGCCCGCCGGGCCAGTCCAGCACTGTGGAAACGATATAACGAAGGCGGAAGAATTCCAGGACGAAATAATTGCGGCAAAAACACGACATGAATTGACGTTAAAAGAGCTGAAAACAATCAACACCTATAAATTTGCCGCCTATTAATTCCGCTATTGTTCCTGTACCGCTTCCAACCCGCCAATGCTTTTTGTATATCAGTTACACTGTATCAGTTGCACTGTATTTTAGGATAACAACAAGTAACAAACTTGCTTAGTCGGCAAGCAATGCATGACACATGATTGCTGTCACCCAATCAGCAAACAACACCGAATCAATAAAAAAATAACACACAGATATGTGTCCTTAGTTCATGATTTAGATTGACATGACTGTTTGTTTGTTTGTTGGTTTGTTTCAACGACCGGCCTATGTAGCACCAGTTTTGGTGGTGTATAGGTGGTGCTGCACCACTAAAACAATAATGGATGCCAAATTATCCGATCCAACTCTAAAACTGCTATTTTCCATATGAAAAAGGTTTCTATAAATTCTGAAACCAGTCTCTATCAGTTTGTATACAAATATTTTGTTTTTTAATATTGGAAGGAAAAGTACGTTATTTTTAATGTTTTTTGGCAGTCACCGAAAAAAGTGCAATCTTGTTTACTCTCTACCAAAACGAGCGTTTAAAAGTACCTAATTTATTTTAATGTTGAAAGCAGCCTTAAAAAGTTGGATTGGCAATTGGAATCCATCTTGTTTTAAATTTGCTCTAAGACCAGTCACATAATAGAATGGAGGTGTGATTTAGAGTTGTGACATCAAGTTTTGTTCGGAGTTGTAGAAAACTTAGAACAAATTTAAACACAAGAGCTTCTAGAAGTAGGGTCACTAAATATGTATGTAGAAAAGTGGTTCAAGTGTGAATTAAGCATTAGATTGATCCTGGATGGACTTAAACGCAGGAACTTTCTGGATATATGGATTGCAATGCATTTTGTAATACATTTTTGCGTGCTATTGGTTCATTTATGCTAATTAATGCTTTTGAGCATAGAAAAGTGCATTTTGGTAATTGATTCAACCAAGGAAAGTCGCCAAGGTTACTGGTTATCGACCACTGTGTTTAATTTGTTGTATTAATCCGCCATAATACTGAAGACTGAGCATCTGATATAGATGGCGCCCGGTCTAGAGTCTCTCCCTGAAGAATGTGGGCTCACCACTACCTTTTGCCGAACTGGCAAGTTAACATAAAAATTTCCTACCTGAATATTAAAATTGTTTTTGCTGAGCAGATTTTGCCGTGCTTGTGCTGCTTCCTGCCTGCTTGACACACACTAGAAAGTGTCAAAACAAAATAAATATTTCAACTACTTGTATACTCAAAACCACCCCAACGTTGATCTATTTCACTGGTGTAGTGGCACAAAAAAGTAGTCCAAAACACCAGAATTGTAATCGAACTCCAGACATTGTGCTCGATTACCAACATTACCAACAAAGGTGATGCTTTGACACAGAACTACTTTTCCACGTAGTAGAACACAGTACACAGTTAGGCGTAAACCGGCTGAATTAGATCGATGTTGGAGTGGTTTTGAGTATAACATGATATTGAAAAACTTGTATGGCTAGTCGCACTATGTTATTAGTGTGCTGCGTGTAGTTATTACCTTTGCCTTCAAACCAGCAGAAAGTATTAACGATGTCAATTCATGTTTTCATCGCTAGTTGCACTATGTAATTTGTGCGCCGTATGTAGTTATTGTCCAAATAGGATTTTGTAACAAGCTTTGTTCTTCATGTTCTTTTACAAGTTTTGTTTGCTAAATCATTACATTAATATTTGATACAAAATATGGATTATTTAAACTCAATTAATTGCCAACAAAGGCAGCGCTCCCATGCGTCGGACGGGAACGGCAACTTGTAGAGTTAGCTCCGCCCACCTGTTGCCGTTGTTTTTACACGTTCTCCAACGACGTCTGGACCCGCCATTACACGTTGCAAACAACAAAGCTCCCGCATGCAACCTGAAACTTAGCTCCGCCCCATGACGTCAGCACAAATAGTGATGACGTTTTGGCTTTCCATGCGTCAGCCGTTCCCGTCCTACGACTGGCAGAACCTCTCTATTACTGTAACTTGTGCTGCGTTCCGGGTATGACGGTGACGACCACAACTCCCATTTAACAATGGTACCGGGTATAGATTGCAATAAACAGTGAATACAATACGAGATAAATACAAGACAAGAAAAGTTATCAAAACACTACAGTTTATTGTTATCAACAATATAATCAATACTTAGTTATACATAAGCCTAATGCCGACATTTGGCAAGTTAAATGAACTACTAAATTATAAAATGAGTTGGCTAGAGAATAGCCCTAAAATAATTCATTACGTGTCCGTGGGTCCTGAGTTTGGGAACGGTCTGAATGTACCGCTTGACCGGCAAAGATGTCATCGGGGCCGGTCTGGCTGCGTCCTCGGGTTCGGGTCGGCTTCGCCGTCTGAATTCGGCTTCACTGGTTTCTGGTTCGTCGTGTAACTCATCTTGGGTCGATGGATTGATTGATCCGAGAGGTGCGGTTGACTTTCATGCACCGCCACAACTTTGGGAGGATATTGGAAATTTAAGGTCACCACTGGATAGCACACCATTGACTTCCTATACGCCTACATCAATAGAATTGATATATCTTTGGTCATTTTCAAGAAAAAAAAGGTGTTTCCAGATTTTTGACTCACCCTGTATATTAGTTATAATGGACGTTGCGACTGGATGGCCCGAACTCTTCCCGATGGAGAAACCCACGAAGCAAAAAATCATCCAATGCCTATACGAAGTAGCGCTTCGGGTTCCCACGGAACTTGATTTCCGATAATGGGCCACAATTCGCATCTAATTTCTACAAGGATTTCTGCAAACAATTCATCATTGCCGTCTAATTTATCGCCCGATTCTTCGTTCATCTCTCTGATAGCTTCTTCCGGTTTCTTTGCAATCGCATCTTCATTTCGATTCGTTTCGATCGCGTCTTCGTTTCGATCCGATCCAATCGCAATTTCCTCTCGACTCGTCTCGATTGCGTCTCCATTTTGACCTGTCCCGATTACATGTTCGTTACGACCCGTTTCTTCTACGTCGTTTTCGTCTTCTTCTTCTTCATCTACGTCTTCTTCTTTGATTCCCGCCTCCGTACGCACCGTTTGCCGCAACAAATACATCATGTCGAGCTTTTGTTTTGGCGGTAAAATGTTACGAGCTTGTAACAATGGTTTGATCTCTCGGATCCTCAACTTAAACCATTCGTTGTCTTCTGGAACTTTTCCGCGTCATATCTTCTCTACAACTGCTTTCAATTCGACCATCTTTTCGTTTGTAATTTGGTTAAACCTACTCGTAACACGTGGTAACTCTGGCGCGTTCTTCACTTCTTTCGTCCCTTTTTGCATCCACTGGTTCAAAATTGCCATCCATTCGCTAACTGTAAGAATTTCTCCTCGTTGCATCTTCTCTAAAATTGCCTTTGTTCCGGCCATCGCAATTCGGTCAAACCTTCTCGTAACACGTGTTGTCTCAGCAAATCGTCTCTCTTTGATTTCCGAACCGTCCACGTAGTTATTTGTCGTCCCCGAATTTCGTTTCTGTCACAAAAACAATCGTCGTCTCGTTTTTCTTCAACTTTTTCCTTCTACTTTTTCATCTATTCGTTTCGTCTACTGGAATTCGTTTATCGTCGCATAGAATTCGTCTATCCGTTCAGTCGCATAAATTCATCTATCGTCGCATTAAATTCGTCTGTCCCACTTCTGATGTAAACTATTGCTAGCTGACTTTAAAAGGAAAATGGCGGACCCGGTGTGGGGCAGTTAACTTTTATGAATGGTTCCATAAACGCTCTAATCGGAATTACTCTTTAGTAACACAGGTTTCAATGCCCTGCAATTCGCTATGATTTTTCTAAACTGACAGTTATGATCGGTTTCGAAATGATTTTCCTGACCCAACGTGAAGTTTTCCAGCTCAGGGATAAATGGGGAAAATTATTTCAATTATAGTGATTTTAAAGTGTCTCACGATGATGGCCGCAAATTCAACACTGATGTAAGCTTAAGTACTAGTATAAAATGGAATATTTTTACGTACTGTCGTCTGAATTTATTCTACCCAGTGTAGTCCACATTTCCTCGACATTGCTTTCGTCTAAGTTAAAAGTGTTGTTGCTTGTATTTTCTGCATCCGAGATATATGTCATTAAGTAATAAATATGGATGCTTTGTAGAGTGATCGTAGGAAATAAAACAGATGTTTGTGGTCTGAATTCAACTTCCTGCGTTATTGACCCATCAAGGTAAACGCTCACGCGTGTGTAAATTTGGACCAAACAAGCAGTGGTGCAAGCCACGACGAGTTGAAGCCAAACCAATTTAAAAAATTTGTTCAATCCCAAAAAATCAGTTTGATAAGCTTGTTTTCCAGTCTAGGTTTAACCTGTCGTCTCGTGTTGTATCTGCGAATAAATGTTTTTCTTTGACGAAAGCATTTTTGCTGCAGCATGCTGGCACATAGTTTCAGGAATGGCGGGTAAGTATTCAATTTACAGTTTGTGTCAGCAAGTCGTAAACCATAAGTTATGATGCTTAATTGGGAGCAAGTGGTTCTAAGTGTATAATAAATTTGGATTAAGTGTAAAATAATGACAACGGATAACAATTTTATTTCTTTAATTAAAAATTTATGGTAAAAAGCATCATTAAAACTTGATGCTTTTTACCATTAATTTTTAATGTATACAGGGTGTTTCGTTTAAGACGTTACAGTCAATTTCCAGAATAAGTATCTGCTTTGACAAAAAACCAAGTAAAAGAAATAGTAGAAAAGAGCGCGCAACAGATTGTTGCACGCGGAACACGAAAATGGCGTGTTTAATAACGTCAGTTGTTTCGAAGGCGGCGTCGTCTTTTCGAATACTCACACGTACGATGGTCTACGCAGACAAGTGTTTCCACGAAGACGATGATTCACGTTGAGCACTTTTCCTACTCTTCGTTCGACGGCGATGGCGACGATGGCGACGATGGGAATCAGCGCGATGGCGGTGGTTCACGTTGAGCGGGAACTTCTTCACACAGGATAAGATGGCGTAAATTAGCAGCGGCTAATTCACGCGAAAGCGTAATTGAAGGCTGTCTTTACTCGATGAGCAAAGAAAGCAAGAGGTCTCGATTTCACTAGAATCAAAGCACAGTCAATACTTCTCTTTTGTGGAGAGCAGTGACAAGCGAGCAGGTTGGTAGTTGAAATCAAGAGTCCCGTTTGCGGCGTTGGCAAGCGCCGGGCACGCTTCGAAATTGCGCAGAAAACTTGCGCAATTAGCTTGTTTTGGTGCAACAAAGAATTTGTTGCACCAAAACGGTTAATTAACGTTTCACCCCAGACAACCTGGGGTGAGATATGCCTACGGAAGTTTACTGCCCTTGGTCACATGATCTGACTTGGCGTGTGCCAAGCCAAATTAATTAGGAAATAAATAAATTTATCTACTAAGTGGTGATAATATTTTGAGATTACCACAACGTGGATTAAATACTAATTGATTCCTGTTTATTCGTGTACAAAACAATAACAATATAAAAGTAATTTTATTACTGCATAAAAACAGCAAGTTTTATAGTTCTTTTTTACCATTAATTTTTAGTGCTCATATGATCAATTATTTTAGTCGATCTTTGAATCAATTTTTTCCATGACCATGTAAATAAAATACAGAATAGAAAAGTGGTAATTGTTGTGTTTGCAACAATCAATGCAAACCACTGTTGTACTGTACAGGATGGGCCAAAAGTCACGAACAGTTTTGTTTTTTAATAACTTATTTATGGGTCCGATTTAAACCACCCCCATTTTGACTAAATTTTAGCCCCTAAGTGGAATAAAATTTTCCCCCAATCAAACCCCCCCGTGTAAACTAAATAACCGCCCCAAACTTTACTTCCCCCTAGTAATGTGTTTGCCCCCCAACCAATTTTACCCCCAATAATTTCTAAAGTACCCCCCACGTAATCTCAATATCATAATGCTGTCTTCTCACTGCGTACACAAGGCCCTCTTCGCTTTAGCTGGGCGCCCACGCTTTTTTTTTTGGCCAAGGGGAATGGTTTTGGCCTCCGGTAGCACAACAAGCAAGTTCTCAATAACAGCTATCCCAACAATGTGTTTACAAATATAAATTTTTGCAAACACGGGGCATGTGCACGTTTCCGTGACATAGTAAGACTTAACATTACCTTGTACACGGACAATCACGCTAGGTTTTGTTCGTTTCCAGTTGTAACCGTCGGTGTAGTGCTGTAAGGTAACCGTTGGAGTAAGAGCAAACTTCTTGACATTGACGGATTCCATGTGCCTTTCCAAAGACCATCATTTCACCATCCCTTTCAACTTATGAATAAAGATGTCCATTGCCAGTCTCTCCCGAAATGTCTCGTGTGTTTTAATGCTGTTGTTGGTCGACTCCAAGCCGTTGTTGGTGCATGGCGCGCCTTTTCATTTTTCTTCAGCCATTTTGTAAAGAAAACTTGGGAAATTAGTTATGGAAAAATTCACGACCCAACATTAAGAATTTTACTATCAAAATTGACGATCAATAATTCTGGCCCAACACCCAACAATCAAACTTTTAACAACTTTTAACAATCAAACGTCTAATCATTGATATATATAACAATGATTAGACGTTTGTTCGTCGATGAGTTCACTGATTGACTGAACCAATCGGAACGTGACGTCATATTTGTATTTAACAATTTTCTACCAGGTAGGTGTTTATTATTTTATTTCATAGATTTTATTGCGAAGAAAATTACATACAAAGAGATAAGATTTGAGAATATTTAATGAAAAGGACAAGTTGAGCAAAAAAGCGTAAAATTTTTAACGTACAAGTATATGGTATTACCAATATATTAAGAAAAAATTGTGTGGTTCTAGTATTAATGTATATTTGTCATGGCGTCCACCAGAATGGTCCTCTCATCTTAATAAGCAAAATGCACTAAACTCTGCCCAAATGGGAAAAAATGCAAAAATTCACGTACGGAAATCACCAGTTTCAAAAAATTGATCAATACAGTATTTGATTGTACATACTACAACAACATAAGAATTTGTATTACTGTACTTCGGGGATATAATGAAAGGCAGCCTGTGAACACACTGCTGAAAGTAAACCGGCGAACAACATTGATAATATAGATATGTCTTGCATAGACGAATTATGTGTAGTGGCATTTTGTGCGAGGATAATTATCCTCGCACAAAATGCAACTTATAAGTTGCATTTATTTCCCTGTCAGTAGACATTTTGAACCAGAGAGTTAATCTTCCTGGCAAGTAGGTTATCCTCGTGTCAGAAGACTTTATGCAGTGTACACCGTACCACAGTGCAACTTACGGTATTACTGTAAACATATTACCGGTAACAGCATATTAAATTCAGATATTGCTAAAATAATTGGCCAATGACTTTACACTTTCAGATGGACCTTTTTGTTTCTTAAGAGCAGCGATTGACTTCTCAAAACTTAACTGAAGCGGTTTTCATTGTTTTATAAAGTGTTTAAACTTGGAAAATGAAAGTCGGAGGAGAAAGCTAACAAGATCAACAATTGTGAAATAATGCTGATGCCAAGGTAGAGACCGAGGGTTCCACCAATTTCACTGAACAAAGCTGAAAGCGAGAACATTTGTCGCTCTGTAATCGTTTCGTGTGTTTCAGCTGAAAAAAGGAAACTCAACCTTGTTTTGTTTGGGTTATCATTTTTTGCCTCCGTTTCCTTATTCAATGTGTATTTGATCTCGTTACATTTACGTTTACACTGACAAGGCTTAACATTTTCGAACATTTCGATTGCTGCTTCCCAACCAGCAAAAAATCCATCCTTAATTTCTTCAAGACTGGCGCACCATGGAAGTGTAGAATTGAAAAATGGTAACCTAGCAAAGAAAGTGAGAGAGATCATGTACACGTCCGGATGAATGCATTGCAATCTTACCTGCAAGTTAAATTCTTTTCTAATAACTTGTCCAAGCATTTGGTTATGCAGGTTATGACTTCTTCTGCCGGTGCACAAGGATTGCGAGGTAAATTTAAATTCTGAAACTGAATTTTTGATTCACGGTTTTGCTGTTGAATACTGTGCCCAATTCTATTCCAATATTTCCAATCAACCTTGAGTCCCCCGCCCATCCCATCCTGATATTTGATTTTTTACAAGTTTTATAATATTTTGCATACAATTTGTGAAATAACGGTGACATTATTTTTGTATTGTAAAACGTTTATTTCTAATTTTAAATCGTTTAACTGTACCTCTTTTTCAAGTATTCGGTATTCTGTATCAAAATCGGCTTTTACGTGTTCAGATACTACGAGGCCGTCATAAACATGCCGGAATGCATCACCGTGGAGGGAGAACTGCAAGTTAAAAGTAACATTTTAAATTTCATTATTTTTTCCTCGTTTTCCTCATTAAACCTTACAAATAGATATGGTGTTTGATAGGGAGCTGTAGCAGTGCTCCATTCCAACTCAACAGAAGTGAATGGGCCTTCGTATTCCATTTTTGTATCTATAATTATGCAATTGTTGATCAATCGGGGCATTTGTGATTACAAACGTTATTGTAAACAGGTTTCTACAAGAAACTGATCGTTGATCAGAGTCATGTTGTAGTGGGAATAATTGAATTGACCTGTGACGATGTCTATTTCTGTATTTATTACTTTGAGTTTCACCCATCACATGGCAGTTATTCCAACTTTTACAGTTACCAAACCATCACCTAATGCCTGGCTTATGTATGAATCGACGGAAGTTAGAATTCGCGTCCTTCATTTTTCTTTTATTCAATTTGCAAATGCTTTTGTTTCAGTGTTTGCAAGGTTTAACTAACTCTTCTAATCAGAGCAAACTATGTAATTTTGCACTCAACCTAGAAGCTTGTAGAAACTATATCACAATAACATTCTTAAGAATGTGATTTAATCCTCATATTACTCATAGTAAGCATCACACAATTTCCAGCTACTGTATTAATAAAGTTTACTGTCATTATCTCATCAAGTTTTTCTCCACACATAGAGTCAGTGTTTCCTGTTTCCTAGTAAAAGAAAGTTTATTATTAGTTATTACATTCCCAAGCCAAAATATCGGAATACTCGTGTTCATCAAATGTTTCAAGGTTAAACAAATATTTTCATGCATACTTTATTGACTTTATTTTTAAAATAATATGAATAAAAAAAGTGAGGTATTTATTCCATTATTCACAAAAATCTGTGAAAAAATATTAGAATCATAAAATTGTTGTGATAAAAAATTAAAATAATTGTGAAAAGTAACAGAAATCTATTATGTGCCCCACTTATTTAAGGAATAATAGCAGCTTTTGATATGCATCTTATGTTTGCACATCATGTTATTATGACATGCAACATGAAATTCGTAAACAACAAAAACTGTATTAAGTTTCCAGGCAGTGCCGTGGCGTGGGGCAGTTAACTTTTATGAAAGGTTCCATAAACTCTAATGGGGATTACTCTTTAGTAACGTAGGTTTTATTGCCCTTCAATATTCCATGATTATTCTAAATTGACAATTAAGATCAGTTTCGAAATGATTTTCCTGACCCAACGTGAAGTTTTCCAGCTCAGGAACAAATGGGGAAAATTATTTCAATTATAGTGATTTTAAAGTGTCTCATGATGATGATCGCAATTTCAACACTGATCTAAGTATAAAATGTATTATTTTTACTTACTGCGCATAAGTCGTCTGAATTTATTCTACCCAGTGTAGTCCACAATTCTTCGACATCGCTTTCGTCTAAGTTAAAAGTGTTGTTGCTTGCATTCTCTGCATCCGAGATATGTGTCATAAAGTAATAAAGATGGATGCTTTGTAGAGCGATCGAAGGAAATAAAAAAGATGTTTGTGGTCTGAATTCTACTTCCTGCGTAATTGGCCCATCTAAGAAAACGCTCACCCGTATGTAAATTTGTACCAAACAAGCAGTGAAGCAAGCCACGACGAGTAGAAGCCAAACCAATTTGAAGAATGAGCTGCGTGAACGATCACACAACTTGTTCAATCCCAAAAACTCAGTTTGCTCAGCTGGGTTTTCATGTCTGACTTGTCTGATTTTTCTCTTCTTGTTGTATCTACAGATGACAATTGGTCGATGAATTGTAGCCTGGAACGGTTTCCGTTTCAGCATTATTAGTTCTGTACAATCTACCGAACCGTGTGTTCACACACAATTGTGTAAAGAGCAGCTGAAAGCAAGGACAGATAAACAAAAGTGTCAAATATTTTTCTAAATTGCAAATGGTAAAGATTATAAAACAGAAACTGCATTGATATTGTATCCAGTTCACTGTTCCGCTTATTTAGGGGCGTTCATGTGTTGAAACTGGCGTTTAAAAAGGACGAGAAGAAGGGCGTAATTGGAGGCGATGCCATGTTTGGTCGCCAGGGGTCACTTGGACGAACCACAATGTATTTGATGTGAAAGGGGGAATCGTAAATTAGCATATCTTGTTTTTTGAATAATAAAATCACTGTTCTCATGTAAACCAACGTGTGCGCGTGCTTCTTTCCATCATCTGTTACTGAGCGTCACAGTGGTGAATGGGAGCAGAGCAGAGTCAACTTGGGCACTGCTGCTCAGGCTGGCTACGGGACCTCACAAGCACACGTCTTCTCCCTGTGCTGTCCAAACCCTCTCTCTCTGGCTCTCCTCACGACCACTCAGCTCCCTCCTTACCATCTGGGCCAGTCTACCCCGCAAGGGGGATGACCTTAGGGCCAGTGAGCAGTGTGTGGAGTGACGTAGGTCGCCGTGGGTGGTCAGACGGTCACGTGACTATTTCCAAATACAAAATTGAATTTCATCCGCAACATATGATGCCGAAACCCGGGGTTTAGATATAGAAAATAACTAAGAGAAATTCTATACAATGGCTGATTTGGCAAAAAATAGAACACAAAGAGAAGTAGCGAGAGCGAGTGTACGAACTCTCTTCAACACTTTTACTGTGTGTGAGTCAATTACGATGCGATCAGGTTAAAGGTAAAGGTAAGACTGAATTTTATTACAATAAACAAAATGGCGTACAACGGGATTTGCGGTAGCCAATCCGCAAACCCCTAATAAAATGGGGCGCCCCCTTGCGGTAAAGGAGTGGACGCTGGACGGTGGTCAGAGTCTGCCGTCCGGGCGTCACACGCCCCCCCAACGCAGGGCAATCGTCCCTTGATTGCGGGAAAAACGGCTTCAGTTGCGGGCAGTGAGCCGTCCGAGTTCGATTCCTGTCGTCCAGAGTAAACGTGTTGTTCCCCGGTCGCTCGCTGACGAAATACAGTTCCTTGAATTTCGATCCGCGCTTCCCCTTGGAGTACATCACGCTGTCCCCAATGTCAAATACGACTTCCCTTCGGTGCTCGTTGAAGCGCGACTTCTGGCGGGTCTGGGGCGCGCGCAGGTTCGTGCGCGCCGTGTTGCGTCGTTCGAGAAGCTGAAGGAATGGGCCTGAAGCTAGGTCCTCGGAAACATCGGCGGCGTCGGAAATGGAAAAGTTGCACTTGACGTCGGAACTCGGTCCAGGAGGTGCGTTGACGGCCAAGGTAACAAAATTGCACATGCGAACCTGGCTAGATACATCCTCTTGTTTGATGAAGTTGGCTTACCTCATATGGTGATTGTGCCACCCGACTCGGTACACCACGACATACGTTCGTTATCGCGAAACGGTGTGCCCAGTAGCATCTCGTACGGGGATTCGTCAAGCACGGCGACGTCGCTCACACGAAACTGTTCGTTCCCGATGGTAATGTTCACTAGCCTTGTGTGCGGTAGCGGTATACCGCACCGCGGTAATTTTTTGGGACCCAACACCGCGGTATCCAGCAAAATACCGCAAAACGGTATACCGCAATACCGCAATACCGGACAATACCGCAATACCGGACAATACCGCAAATTACCGCAAATACCGCAAATACCGAAATACCGAAATTACCGCAAATACCGCACGAATATCGAAAATCGAACACACGCTCACCGAAACGAACACACGGTGTTGGCGAGCGTGTGTTCGTGTTGGCGAGCAATCCAAGCATGTGTTTGTTTCGCCAGCACGAACACGCACTCGCCAACACCAACACAATATCAATACACACAATATCAATACAATATCAAACACGATGGGCAGATGCTTGGATAATATCCAAGCATCTGCCCATCATGTTGATATTGTGCATTTCGATCGTCGTGTTCGTCTAGCAGACGACATCGAAATGAACGTAGACGTCGTCTACGTTCATTTCGAAGTTCGTCTCAACTCAAAGCAACCAATTCGAATTCCACGTCAACAAAATTCGATTTTTACGTGATTTTACGGCCGAAATTGCAAATGTTTACAAGTTGTCGCGCTGTTGATTACGTTCTTAGTTAGGCGGTGAAGCGCCGTGCCAGAAATTGAGAAAAACGACTAATTTTTGCGGTAATCGCGGTATTTACGGTAATCGCGGTATTTGCGGTAATCGCGGTATTTGCGGTAATCGCGGTAATCGCGGTATTTGCGGTAATCGCGGTATTTGCGGTAAATGCGGTATTTTTGCGGTAAACGCGGTATAGCGGTATACCGCACTCACTGCGGTATTTTGCGAATACCGCACCGCACACACCTAAAAAAATTACCGCACAAGCCTAATGTTCACGCTGGTATAGCCAATCGGGGTTGCCGAGCCATTCAAACCGTTTAACCGGTTGTTTGAGACGTTCGGGCGGATCTGCGACTTGTCCAAAATGCAATCGCTGCGAATCAGGCACACGTTCGCCCTCTGATCGAAAATTGTTTCGACCGTGCGTTGCGCTTCCGTCACATATATGTCGACGATCGAGAATCCGGTGCTCGGATATTTCGAGTAAAATGTGCATAAAACGAGCGGAGTGGGCTCAGCGGGAGCGGGGTCGGACGTCCTGGGCCGCGGACAAGTGTGTGTAGTGTGGCCCCATGCTTGGCAACGGTAGCACTGCGTCTTCGTGATGTCGTCGCCGCGTTGGAAATCATTCGGATTGCTACGTTTTGACTGGCCGGTAGGCGATTCTGGCATCTGTCCGCGATTGGCGACGGCCGACGACTTCGGGGTGGGTGAGGCCGAGGCGCTCGGTCGCCACGACATATTGTCGAGTCCGCAAATATATTTAATTACGGCAGGAATCGGCCAGTCCTTCGTCATATACAGGCTATTTTTCGTATTATAGTTCGATATTCCTTCGATAACCATCAGAACGATGTCTTCGGACTGCACGGGAAAATTTCGCTTAGTAGATTCGATTAATGCAAACTTGGCAACGGCGTAATCGATCAACGATTCGTCCTTTTTCTGTGTACACGCGTACATTCGGTCCTTCCACTGGAACATTGTTTCGTTGGCGCCGAGAAACTCGGTAATCGAGTGTTCCCACTCGGCCCACGTGTCGAAAGCCTCTCCCTGCATTGTGTACCAGTGCAGCGCCTGGTCCCGAAGCAAACCGTTAGCCTGGATGAGTTTCGTTTCCTCCGTCCAGCCGCCGATCTTCGCAGCCCTGTTGATTCGGCGGATAAACTGCCACACGTCGTCAGTCTTAGAGCCGGAGAAGGGCTGGAGAAATTTTGCGGAATGCAGGCCGTGTTTAATCTGCAACTCGGGGATCGTAACAATTGGAGCGGCGGGCGGCGGGGTGGGAGGCAACGGGTCCGGGGTGTTTAAAATTTTGGCAGACAAAAGAGCGACAATTGCCTTCAAATCCGTCAGGTCGGCTACGAGGTTCAGGACCGGAACGGGATTAACAAGCGGATGCGGCACGGCGGCCAGAGCTGGATCGACGGGCAGCAGAAGCGCGGCGGCGGCGCGTCTTTCGTGGTTATCGGTAACCAACGCGTCGGCCAACAGTTGCTACGATGCTGTGGCGATCATCGGGATCTCGCGCGCGTCGACTTCAGCGCGCAATTCTTCGTGGGAACACCGCATCAAGAGACCAGCGTTCGTACAATTCAAAAGGTCGGCCAGCGTGGCCTCGTCCAATTCCGCCATTACAAGATTTTGTACCGTAATTATCGCGTTCGTTTTTATCGTGTTCGTTTCGTCCGTTTCGTTCATTCGTTCGTACCGTTTTTGTTACGTCGTCTCGTTCGTCTCGTTCCGTTCGCACCGTGTTTGTTACCGCGCACGTGTCGTTCGTTTCGTTCGTTTTGCTTCGTTTGTTACCGCGCACGTGTAATTTGTTTCGTTCGTTTCGTTCGTTCGTTTCGTTCGTTTCGTTTCGTTCGTTTCGTTAATCAGTCATAATTTGTAGGTAAAACTGTCAACTGCGCCATGTGAGTCAATTACGATGCGATCAGGTTAAAGGTAAAGGTAAGACTGAATTTTATTACAATAAACAAAATGGCGTACAACGGGATTTGCGGTAGCCAATCCGCAAACCCCTAATAAAATGGGGCGCCCCCTTGCGGTAAAGGAGTGGACGCTGGACGGTGGTCAGAGTCTGCCGTCCGGGCGTCACACTGTGTTTACTTACACCAAATATTTTGAGTGGTGAATAATTCGAGTGGTGAAAAAATAAAATTGTTGTGTTTACATGCAGAAAATAATTCGTGATCACTTTCGGTTTTCAACCAATGGGGAAGTGCCGGAAGCGATGCGTGCATGCGCAATAAAAATAGTTCGAGTTCAAAACCTTCTGCAAGGGATTATTCACTACTCGAATAATCCTTGTCATCCCTGTTTACATAACAGTTGTGCACACGGAATATTTCGGTTCACTCGAAATATTCTGTGCATGTAAACGTAGAAATTGAGATACGAATTGAAGGAGGATCCTATGGACGAGGTGAAATTAATTTGTAAATAGGCATTTTGAAATGGACGAGAATTGAAAAACTCGACATACTCGTGGCCGATGGGATCACCGACATTGAAGATGTTGGAAACGACCGGGCTGTGCTGTGCCAGTGAATATTTATTTGTCGGTGCAGGGCCGTTTTTACCTATGAGGCGAAGAGGCGGCCACCAGGTGGCCATGCCTTGGTAAAGTTACTTACCACGGCATGGCCACCTGGCGACCGCCTCTTCGCCTTGTGACTGCTATGGTCTCACCAGTGTAGTCAGGGGACTGATAACACTGGGTAGGGACGCATACTTCACGTAAATAACGGGGAATCCCACAATATTGGTTGGTTGGCCTTTATTGTGTTGTCTAGGGGTATGGGGAATCCCGTTACCCGTTGCAGGGGTGCCACAAAGGCACGCCGCACCGGCAACCGACCCGTCACACACTGGGCGCGAGCCCAATGGGTGACGTGGTCGGTTCAACGTTACATTCATGCTGTACTTACCTACAGCCCGCAGTGACCACTCATGGAGGCTGTATTGGGTGGAAAACCCAGATACTGAGCATCGCTGTGGTGAATGGGAAGGAGTGCAGAGTCCTCTCAGCCGGGACACGTCTTGTCCCCTCGTCTACTACAACACCCTGGAACTCTGTCAACACACGACCTGCCTGGTCGGTGCCCGCACTCTCTCTCTCTGCAACTCCTCCCCACACCACCTAGCTCCCTCCTTCCCCCGGGCTAGATCACCTTGCCCAATCAGGGGGTGATCTTGGGGCCGTATGGTGGTGTGTGGCAGTGACGTAGGTCACCCCAGGTGGCCTGACGGTCACATCTCCCCCCCTCCGAAAAAGGTAAGGAACACAGGGGCCACACACAACACCAACGGGGCCATGCGAGCCGAGGCAAACACAACACGAGACTTCCTTTGCCGAATGCGGACTGGCGCCGTCAGTTCGAGAGTAACGGTACCGTCATGCATCGGGCTAGCGGTCGGTGTCACTCGTCCGGAGACTGCAGCACCGCCCGCCCCTGATGGTAGCAACACGGGACAACGGAACTCACCCAAGCCTAGATTGGCCGAAAACAAAAATCAACTATTGAAAATCATACAAATTTAAAAAACAATTCACCGAGTCTGAGCGTAACAGACCCGGGATGAAAGAATAGTAATGACGACTAAACAAACAAAAAAAAATGTGTAAATCAAACAAGGATGGGAGAGGTTGGTCAATCCTCTCAAGAAAAAAAAAAATTTTTACGTTAAACAAATCGTGTCAAAGAAAGAATTAATAAAAAAAACGTATATTACAAAAATACCAGCCGGGACCTGACCTAGGTCCATGGGCCGGGAGGTCCTCAGATGAGAAACCTCAGATGGCTTTTCCCCTTCACCGGTCGCTCATGGGAGTGGTGCGGCGTCGGTGACGCACGAGGCGCAACACTTCCATGGCCGGACGTCCATGTTTCACCGGTTGCGGCAAGATCCTAGGGAAACAAATAAAAGGTCGGGACCGAAATGGTCCGTCGTCTGTACAATTAGTAGCACACCACCGAGGCAGCTACCACGGCCTTTTCAGGGGCCTGGCGCATCCTCCGATGGTCGGTCCTCGTGCGAGGTTTCTTGCGAGACCTCGTCGCTGACGACAATTACTTCAGGTGACTCGAAAAGGGGCGGAGAGAAACTCTCCGCCTCCCTAACTGCCATGCGCGGTTCGGGGAGTGGTGCCAGCCTGGCTCCTTCCTCCGTTACTGCGGATGATGTTGACGCCGAAGGAGAAGTACGAGACTTCTTGGCCTTCCTTCCCTTCCTCCGTCGGGAACGGTGTGGTCTGCCTGGCGTCCTCGGGATGTCACCTGGAACGTCGCTGTCTTCGCACGGGGAGGAGAGGAGCATGGCGGCGTCTGCCCTTGCTTCCGTTTCCTCTTCCGATTGAGACTCCGGGGTCATCTGACCTTGTGGGGTACCGATCTCTGGTGAGAGGGTCTCCATGAACTCCTCAATCGTAGCAGGGGGTTTCCTTGAAGGTTGCTCGCCCCAGAGCGGCTCGAGCAGTGCTTCCATGTCCTCTGCCTCGTTCGCCAGCTCGGCGGGAGTGACGTCGACTTTGGCCACAGGTCGAATCGGCCACATCTGTACACTCATGGGCGGAGGGAGAAGCATGTACCACTTCTGCACGGATTCGCCCAAGCAGGCCTTCAATGCCCGCACGATCTCATCCCATCGGCGCAGCCGTGATGTTTCGGTCGCGGTCGCCGGGATTTGGAGCGACATGTACATTTTCAGGCGAATCACGGCCAAAGCGGTTGCCGTTCGGGCCTCGTTCCTGAACGCATCCACAAATGCAACATGGAGGCTCCTCCACCGGTTGAGCTCGGCTAACCAGAGGTTCATCACCTCAGGGGATGCCGCGGCCAGGCGCGGCACTCCGCTGATGATACCCTCTCTAGTGATGTACGGGGTACCCTGAGGTTCCCAGCGTATACCTGGTAGCGGGTTGCAGAGATCCGGTTCGAGGATCGCCACTGTACCCTGAACCAAGGGGGTCGCGGTCGTCGCCGACTCGCCACCCTCCCGCGTTGTTCCGCTCGTCGCTGGTCCCAGTTTGGCGGACCGCTGCTGTTCGCGGGCACCAAGGGACAAGCCCTCTAGACCGCTCACATGCAGTTGTCTCGCCACTGGTTCGGGTGTCGGCACCACTGGCGGCACAATACTCGTATTTGCCTGCTGGGTGTCCGATGTGTCCATGGGAGGTGGTGTCATCGGGCCTCGTCTCGGCCTCGGCTCCATCTCCATGGCTTGTGAGTAGGTGGGTGGTGGTTCGGGGCGGTCGATAGCCGCCTCCGTCTCCATAGGCACATCCTGGGCGACGGTTCCTCCTGAGCTCTGCGAACCCTCATCCCACGCGGTGTCGTCCCGCATCAAGCGCACCTCGGCCTCGGCCTCTGCCAGTGCCTGTCTCTGCGCTGCTGCGGCGCGCGCCTTCCTCGCATTCTCCTTAATCCGTTTGCGCGTGTGTTTGGACTGGTATCGCTCCTGGTCCGGTGTCGCGTTGGGGACTTGCTTTCGCCAGTCCTCCATGGCAACACGCAGCTTCTCGGCCTCTACCTCTCCCCACTTACTGCCTGGCTGGTTGACGTGCTGGCGCTTCGGGGTGGGCTGCGCTAGCCCTGCCGCTGCTGCGCCACGCGTCCTGGGCCTAGACCTCGTCGGCTGGGCGGCTCGAGAAGGACCTGGGAGCGGGTTGTCGAAGTCCACCACGGGCGTGTAGTCTTCCGGGGGAGCGTCGCGGGAGAAACCGGCGTTAGCCAGTGTATCCAGACGTGTCTCCCAGTTCGGGGTGCTTGCCCACGATATCACCGACCGGCGAGAACGATCACCACCCGGGACAGACTGGTGCAGTTGGAACCAGCGCTGGAGCGGAAATGCGGAGTGCACGAGACCGAAACCCAAACAGTTCTGGCACGGCGCCTCACACGTATTCGGCTGGACTATCCAGCACTGACCCACGCAAATGGGGCAAATGCACCACCACTCCCACTTGCGACCCTCGCGATCTCCCGAATGTCTCTATAACAAAATCAATAAAGTAAAATTAATACCAATAATTAAAGTAGAAGAAAAATCACTCAAGGAACAGCTGGCAACAGTGGAGTTGAGATAAGTGACGCGAGAGCGCGGTAAAACCTGCTTCTCAGCGTCCGGTCAGCGCGCATGCGTGAGAACACATTGCGTCACTGGTTCACAATATCGGCGGAGTCTTCGAGCGAGCGGAAGTCTGCTTCGAAGTTACGCCTGATAACGTCCCATCGAAAAACTACGACTGGTAAAGCAGTTGCACGTTTTCGATGTGAGATGCAGCGGCAGTGCGATGAGTGTTTAAACCGCTCGCCGCCGTTTCTTCCTGACCACTAGGGAGGATCATAGGACCACAGCCGTTACGGAGATCGCAACTGTCATGGCGGAACGTTCTGAGCCAACGTGCCGCAATGAGCCGATCATCCGTGCCGTCTTGGTTCCCAGAATCCCCAAGTGAGATTGAAGATAATAATGAAAGCCAATTCAACACCAGCAACAGGTGATTGGTGGATGGTCGATACCGTTCCGGCCGTCCGCCGCCGCTGGCCGAAAAACAACTCGAAAAACGGAGGAAAGGAAAAATTTAGAAAGTAAAAAACTAAGCTAGATAAATTAAGACCTGATCCTCAGAAGAAATGTTCGAAATTTTTTAAGACTTGAGATGGCGAAGCAGAAGGAGAAAAAGAATAAACTCCCACTTGCCGTAATATCTCGTAAACAACAAGCTATCAAGGAAAAAGAAGCAAGAAACCCAACAAACAGTAAAACTAAAAGCAAAGGGAATTAAAGAACAAGTTGGGATTGAAAGATCACACCGCGCCGCCGAGGGATTAGGGACTAATCCCCCCTCGTCGCGGTTGACCCTTCCTCGCTTTTCGCATTGTTTCTGCGGCTTGCGGTCAATGACTGGAGGGGCGTCGCTAAGCTGACTGTCTCCACCAAGTCTGACCACAAGTCGGATCTTATACTGGTAACGCGCGAGATCTTTGTGGGACCCAGATACCCATAAAAACGGCATTGGTTCCTCACAAGATTCGCCACCGCATCCCGCTAAACTAACGAAAGGTGTGGGAAAACGGTGATAGAATGAGAGGAAAAAAAAAGAAAAACTATTCGTGAGACTCGAAAAGAAAAAAAAGAAAATAAACTGCCCATGGAAAAAAAAAAACAAGAAGGAAAAAGGAAAAAAGGAAAAATAGAAGGAGAAATGATGATCGCGGTGGCGAACGAAGAGTGAAACTGATCGCCGCCCGAACACGATCCGTGCGGAAAAACGAGGGAAAACCAAGTTTTTCTCACACAAATGTTTGTGGAATCAAGTCAAGAACACAAATTGAGATTTCTCCCTAAGTGTTTCTGTGACTTAGTTCAGATGCGGTGCAGTTTTGTGAAAAACTCCCAACCTGCATCCGCGCCTGCTAACGGCGGCCGAAGCTGCCGCTTGCATTGCGATGAACGTAATTCGAGACGGAATGAGGGGAGAGGGGCAAGGGATGAGCGAATGTCAACAAGTGATGTTAAACAAGAACGGACAAAGTCCAAAACGAACCAGTCTTACCTTCATTGCGAAGAAAGATAACTTCTCGGCGAAAAATTTCGGCGCAAACGAGAGGGAAAAACTGATGTTGACAGTGTAAACACTCAACACTGAATGGGGAAACAGGATGTGAAAACCCTCGACCAAGTGCCTTTGGGTCTAAACAATACCCGACCCCTGCCCTGTGATTGGAGACCTAGCTCCCCCTCCTCCCCTTTATTGGGGCAATCCCAATATTCCATCGAAAAATATTCCATGGGGACGTAAGATAAGAAAAATAGCACAACAAAATTGGTTTATTGCAGGAAACCATTTCCACCAGATGTCCACATGTGTTGGAATTAATATTTCAGCAAAATAACTTGCTTGAAAAATAGCGGCCACGATGTTTCCATCGTTGCCATGGCTACGCGTCCACCGGAAGATGCCGTGACGTCACTTCAGCGACTCAGTCATCAACACGTGGTTTCACGGAAACGTGAAAACGCGGTTAATGGTCATCACGGAATCTCAACGGCTTGTTACGTAGCCGTTTACCTAAAACCGGGCGTCGCGGAGAAATCCTCATCGGTTTCTTCCTCGCACGCTTCGTTTTACGTTTAACTCCGGTTACTTTGGTAGGCGGAGCCACAGGAGTTGGCGGCGGGACCTCAGCTGCAGGTTCGATGACCTCAACAGGTGGAACCGTTTCCGCCGCATCCTCGGCTACCGGCCAGGTGGGTGTGGACTCGGGTGGTATATACCGCCTCAAGTTCACAATATTTACCGGACCTTTACATTTCAGCGTAATCGGCGTTGCCACCGTGTACACCAAAGGACTGATGACCTTCGTGACAACGTACGGGCCTTCGAATCGATCTTCCAACGACGCAGGATAACGGAGCGCTTTAACCGATAGTGGGTGAGTTCGAAGCAATACCAAATCATCCACCTCAAATGCATCGTCGCTACGATGTTGATCGTAATAAGACTTCTGTTTCTGTTTAGCCAGCGACTTATTTTTGAGCGCTGCCTTCAACAACACATCCATCCTAGAGACCAACATTCTCACCGTGTCGTACGGCTGCTCGGGGTCGAAGGGTGCATCCAGAGCCACACCGCGACTATCCCAAAACGGACGCAACTCACGGAGATACGTTAGCATTGCTGGTGATAAACCCGTTGTTGCCGATGGGGCCGTGCGCAAGGCGAAATTAATGCTATTGATGCATCGGTCCCACTGGTCATGTTCGGACGTGAAAATCTGAAGCATAATTTTAATGTTCCGATTGACTCGTTCGGTGTAATTAGTTTGCGGGTGATATGGTGACGTCCTTAACGGAGTGACACCTGCCTCCCTGCACAACTCATTGTATACCTCTGAAATAAATTGTTTTCCGTTATCACTTACGATGAATCGAGGGCATCCATGATTATGAAAGAAACGCAGCAACACGGGCACGACACTTGAAATTTTCGCCGTCCGCATCGCCGTAGCCTCAACCCATCCAGTGGCATAGTCCACAATCACCAGAATATACCTGTTCCGGTCTCTCGTCATTGGTTTCGGGCCCATGAAGTCGACTCCGAGTCTTTCGAATCGGCCTATCATTGGTGAAACTGGCATCAGGAGTCCGGTTGGTTTCCTCTGCACAGGTTTGCAGCGCTGGCAACGGTCACACCTTGCGATGTACTCCCGCACACTGCGTCTAAACCCGGGCCAGAAAAAACTCCGACGTAATCTCTCAGTCGTAACATCGACACCGCCATATCCGGACAATGGGTGATCGTGCACAACCTTGAGACAGCGGTCATGCAACAAAACTGGCACCACGATTTTCAGTCCGGAGCCATATTCCGTGTTTTCCAAGAACATATCTGTCTTCAACGGGGCGTTTATATACAACACTCCGTTTGAAGCTAACATAAAGTCAGTCTTGTACTGTAGCATGAGCGGAGAGAGTTGGGATAGGGACGTCTCGTCTCCTTTCTCCGACTCTAACCATTCAATTAGGATTGCACAATCGGCGTCGGCCAACTGACCCGTCCGTATCTCATCGAGAGACATAGTGAGATCAGCCGACCCAGAGGCCAAAAGTGAGTGTGACAGCAAAAGTGCGTTCGCTTCTCCGGGTAGAGCCTCTGATGTCGTTAAGTCGTCATCTAGGTTCACTCGTGAGAGCGCATCAGCCACCTTGTTGTCTACACCTTTTCGGTATTTAATAATAAAATCCTCCTGCTGAAGTTTCATAGCCCATCGAGCCAAACGACCGGACGGATTCTCGCATGACATAAGCCACTTAAGAGCCATATGGTCTGTTTCGACTACGAACTTTGAATACTCCACGTACGGCTTGAACTTATTAACAGCCCAAACCACTCCTAGGCATTCGAGCTCTGAAGCGCTCTAGTTAGCCTCTGCACCCTGGAGAGTGCGGCTAGCGTAGGCGACAGGTCTCACCTTCTCTTCGTCATCAGCCTGCATGAGGACTGCACCGAGACCGCCCGCACTAGCATCGGTGTGAATGATGAAAGGGCGGGCAAAATCAGGCAAAGGTAGCACGATCCCATTAGCCAGCTGATGCTTCAGAGTCGTGAAAGCATCTTGGCACTCCTTCGACCAACTCCATGCTATATCCTTTTTGAGGAGCAGGAAGAACGGTTTCGAAGTAATGTTCAGATCTTTCAGTAATGGCGCGTAGAATCCAACCATACCGATAAAACGTTGCAACTGCTTCACGTTCTTCGGCGGCGGATACTCCACGATCGCTTGCACCTTGCTTCCGTTTGGACTGTACCCTATAGGTGTCATGGTGAAACCAAGGAAATCCCAGTCAGCAGGGCAAACAAACGATTTAGATGGGCTAGCCGTCAGGTTTACCTTCTCCAATCGGGCCAACACATCCGCCAAATGCATCAAGTGTTCATCAAATGACTTGCTGTAAATGACAATGTCATCCAGAAAAGCCAGAGCCCACTTGAACTTCGCTTCCCCCAAAACCTCGTCCATCATGCGTTGAAACGCACTGGGTGCATTACACAACCCGAACGGCATTCTAGTAAATTGGAACGTGCCCTCAGGGGTGGCAAAAGCCGTTTTGCACTTGTCTCCGGGCTTCAACTTAATTTGGTAGTAGCCCTTGGTCAAGTCTAGAGTCGTAAAATAAGTACTCCCCCCCAGACACGCCAAAATCATAGAGATTGACGGCATTTGATAGACGTCTTTCTCAGTGACCTTGTTCAGTTGTCGGAAATCGATACAAAGACGATAGTTACCACACTTCTTCTTCACGATGACCGGTGGGTTCTTGTAGCTGCTTTCGCATCTCTCAACCTCACCTTTGCTAAGTGACTCTTCCACCAATTGGCGAAAAATTTCAGCTTTAGCGGGGTTCATCGGTCGATCTCTGCATTTAAAAGGTGGGTTGTCACCGGTTGGGATCCTATGTTCCGCATCCGGGTGACAACCAGCTTTATCGCTAAAGGTACGGCTGTATTCGTCAATTAAATACGACAACCTCACCTTCTGCGAATCATCCAGTTCACATTTCGACATTAAACGTTCCGCAAGCGTAGGCCCAGCAGATTCGCCAGCTATCCGTGAGGATTCGGCGAGCTCCCACTGGTCCACGACAGGGACCGCTAAGTCTACTCTATATGGTTGGGGGTCAAAAGGAAATGTCTCCTCCGGATTATCAAGGTGAAACCAATCATTCCGGGGCAATCTAATCACGATGTTGTTCCCTTTAATCCAGTTGCACCCAAGGAGGATGAAACACGAACTCGAGGGTAACACCGGGAAACGGATCTTTTGACTCCCAGTCCTCCAGCACAGAAGCAACTCGAGTATCCCGACTGGACTTGTTACCCTGTCACCAGTCATAACCCTAATAGGATTCTTACAGGGTTCAATCAGGTGCATGAGATTAAACCTGTCGGCCATAGCGCTACTGATATAAGGACCAGTTGCGCCGCAGTCAACCAAAGCTTTTGTCTCATGGCCGTTCAAGCAAACATTGATGTAGGGAAGAGGGCAATTCCAATCCCTGACAGCAACGTGTACTATATCGAATACCTCAACCTCGGGAAGTCCCGAGAAGGGGTGTGGTTCCGAAGGTGAGAAGTCTGCAAAGATATCATCATCCAAATCAGTCCCACTGGGTGCTAAGAAGGAAGCGGCTTGCTTGCAGACTTCGGATGAATTTAATCCTCCGGAGCCTGCTCCAGCTCGTTTTCCGACTCAGTCGTTTCTTCGGTTATACCTTTCGTGAAGAACACAGCTTTCGCCAGTTCCTCAGTCAGGTGGGCCACGCGTTCGGCAGCCTTACCGGCGAGTTTGTGTTTAATTGTGCAATGACGCTCAAAATGCGGTCCGCCACAATGCCAACAACCTGCGCCAGGAGGTGCGATCGCATGATCCTTCAGCAGGTTAGACGCGGGTCGGGTCGCGGCCGTCTTCGGGGTTTCCGTAGGCTTCCCACTAGGGGTCGCCACAGGCTTACCCGTCGGAGGCTTCAACCAACTCCGCGTTCTATCTCCGCTTTTCAGGTCAGCAAACTTCGGCAACGCCTGGGCCGGTGGTGAATGCCAATGTGGTATGATTACGCTGGCCGGGTCACGGAACCTTTCCATTGCCAAAGCTGCTGGGGCGAAACGTACACAGGAGCGTTTCAATCCTAGCCAGGAGTGATCCCATGCCAAGGTGTTCGCTGCCATAGTGCACGTTTCCGGGGTCATAGCTGCCAAAGCATAGTTAATTTTATACTCATCCGCTATCGGCACCTGCATCTGGTTAAACAACGCGTCCAGGTCCGTCCAAATCTGCAAAGCCGTCACATCCTTCGCCTGCTTGATGGATACTACTTTCGCGAGTAGTTGGCTGTCGGAAGGTGCGAACCGGGTCTGGAAGGCGACTTCGAACTCATCCCACGTTTTTACGGGCATTGTTGATTGCCACCAAGATAGGGCGTCACCTGTAAAAAATCTCGACAAGAAACGCCTAGCCACATAATCGAGCTGCAGCTCGGCGAAGGACAGATTCGATCTCAGCTGGATGAGAAACGTCCTTGCCGCCGTGCGATCGCCCGAGAACGGGTCCATGCGTATCTGCGCAACATGTTTGGTTAATTGCTCCACATCTGGTAAACCTTTAGATGTGGGGATGTTCGATTGCGTTATAACTTTATCTGCTGGCACCTCAACCCCGAGATGCATTGAGACGTCCGCGGCGAGAGGTGGAGTGGTCCACCTCCTCACCTTTTGCGCGGGCATCGCCTGCATCAATCGTGGATTGACAGGTAGGGAGTCGCTCGGTGCAACCGAGTTTATTTCGTCCGA
Organism: Strigamia acuminata; assembly: GCA_949358305.1. Classification (NCBI taxonomy): domain Eukaryota; kingdom Metazoa; phylum Arthropoda; class Chilopoda; order Geophilomorpha; family Linotaeniidae; genus Strigamia; species Strigamia acuminata. The sequence continues at coordinate 28,746,828 of OX442314.1, read as the reverse complement.
GACAGAAGCGACCGAACTAATGTCCGAGTCTGCTCCTGAACCGAGTACACTAGCGCCTCCCCCACCAGCAAACCTGCTTTTCATCTTGTAGTACTTTGCTTCGAGCGCCCTCAACTCACTAGTGTGAGTTAACAGTTCCTTCGAGCGAGTATCCCTCAACACCTCATTCTGCCTTTCGGCGTCGAGAAACGCTTGGCGAGTCTCTGATGCCATATGGTCGGAATGTTCAGCCTCTCTACGCGCGGCAGCGGCATCGTTCAGCGCCTGCTGTCGCGTCGTAAGGAGATCTTTTATTGCTTCCTCGAGGTCGTGCTGTGACGCGAAGTCACCCGCATCCACCCCGAGCAGGTCGGCCAATTTCTCGGCCAACTCTGGATTCAAATCGAGATCCATTGCCTTCTTAGTCAAAGATCTGGATCGACGTTTTGGTGAGCGTGATTGAGACCGTGTCTTAACCATGAGTGAAGAGTGAAAATTTCTGTCCACTCGCACTCAGCAAACCAATTCAATGTCAGGTGGTTAACTGCAGCCAGTCACAGTCGCCTACAACTAGGTCAACTTTAGACTTCACAAATGCTACCAGCTCCGCCCTTCAAGGGTAGTGACCAGTTAATGACCTTCCCTGATGGGCCTTGGGCAATCCCAGGTCCATCTAGGGTATTTTTAGACTTCCAGGACAAAAGGCCATGACTCGAGGAACAAAAGGGTGCCATAAATGTCATCCTGTTTCCCCCAAACCACATGCCTTTTTGTCTCTTCGTAGCGATTCGGCAGCAATAGTCCAGGTAGGGGTCACTGTTGAGACAACACGACTCCCAGCCATAAAACTATCACCCTGCAGGGGCATCTCGCCTCCTGTTCTGCACAGCAACCTGTCACAAATATAAATGAATGTAGAAACTGGCAAAAGTATTAAATTTTGGCTTTTCTCTGCGCCCCAAAAGATAAAATTAGCGGTTATATTTTGGTATTTTCTAATCCACGCCCCAAAATAAAAAATTAGCGAACACCTTTCTGGTACTTATCCACGCCCCAAAAGATAGAAAACGGCGAACACCTTTCCGGCATTTATCCACGCCCCAAAAGATAGAAATGGGCGACTGGAAGTTCTCTGACACTCCCAAACTAACAAACACAATCCCACGGTTTGTCTTTCCCTTCGTGTTCTAAATTATTCACGCCAGAACCAAGTAGAAAAAACTGCGTATATCGATTTTTCGTGGCATTTTCCATCGCGCCCCACAGCTTCGATGCTAAGGCGTACGTTTTCCTTTGCGCTGGTGTATACGTCTGCCACCAGTTTTAACCCCTGCTGAAAACGCTAAAACGCGTGTTTCAGGCTTCCTTTGGCATAGCTAGCTCCAGCACCAAAATCACACCCGAAACACCATCAAGATCGCGATAATCCTGATGAGGCAAAAATGTCGACTCGTTCGCCTCAGACTGAGAGTGAAGAGAAATCGGCGAACAGAGCCAGAGCCAGATCGGAGGTATTGCAACTGAACACGGTCCAGCGCCAGGGAAAGTTAGGTCCAATCCCCGGGAGCCTCACTCCTCACCAACCCGGATATGAAATTAGAGTAGAAATAGGATAAAAGAAGGGTTCAAGAAAAATGTGGCATGTTTCACAAAATTGGGAAGAGGGATCCACACGCAGCACATTGAAAACAAAGATTAAAAAGGTGTTGGGCTGGATTCACAGTCCTTTTTCAAAGCTGCTAGCCACCCAATCCGTGCTTGCAAGCATTCCACGCGCGGTTTGAAAGCAAAACACCTTCGGGCTCGACACCTGAGCAGTCCCCTGCAAAGGCCGCCCCCCCGCTATCCGAGACCCAATTTCCACGGCAAGGCAGTGAAATCGGTACAATGTGTCGTAAATGCGCATATAAAACACATTGCCAAAGTCACACCAAGCTGTGTCCACCAGTGCTCGGGACAGGGTTGGAAACCCAGTCTCCGTGCATTCTCCTTAAGTACGCGTGTCTGTGATTCAAAAGATTACTCAAACCGCTGCAACCAGGAATGTACCTCTGGCCAGTAATGAACAGAGCTCCCCTAAATTTACCGCATTAGTTTATCGTCGTCCGGGCAAGGCACAGGGCTGAACCGGGATATACTGCACCCAGCAGCATGCCTGCCCACCACAACGACACCACATTCACGTTTCCCGCCAAAAAACACACTCGGAAAAAGCACCAAATTTGCAAATCCAGGAAAAGAAATAAAAGAACTAAATCTACCATTCGTCTGGTGTGGTGCCGACCCTCTAAGACACTCATTACGTCTGCGTAACCTCAGGAATGTCATGGGTAACACGTTGCCGGCTTGTTCAAGCCTAACCCCTACACACCCCACTTTCAATATGCCTCTAAAACGATGAAGCTGTACATCTCCAACGCTTCAGACCACAAATTCCGAGCACCTACAAATGGTTTCTCTCCCAATTGCACACCCAAGAAACAAATCATAAAATAATACAAAAATGGTATAAAGCTCATGTGTTGGTTGGCCATTATTATCCCAAGATGATTAAAGGAAACACCAAGGTCAAACTCAAGTCAACCAAACACATAAGAAAAATACACTTTAAACTAATAAAAAAAATACGGTATGGCATTAAACTAATGTGGTGGTTGGCTATTGTCATCATAAAGTGGACCTTAATTGTAACAGAAAAAAAAAGAACAAGTCAACCAAACCCCAGCCAGGCCAGCAAAAAAGAAAAAACGCTATAAAATAATATAAAATTGCACAACACTTCTCAAAAACCTGAACAATACCCAGCCCGAATTCAGAGAAGAGTGTGACAGAAGAATAACAAGTGTTTCTCACCCCGACTCTAAAAATAGACACACAGTGCAAGTGAAAACAAAGACAAAAGCACTGCGAGGTCAAGTCAGTGCGAGGGGAGAAAAACACAAAAGAATGGACATAATGGCATGCGTTGCTATGACCGCCTAAGGTGGAGAGCAAATCCCCCCAGCCACCCAAAGAAATGAATACCAAAATGTTTTGGTTGGTTGCAGTGCGTCTGAAAATAAATTTCAGAGCCCCCAACCATACCAGCACTGAGAAAAATACAATCCAAGAAACCTTCAAATGAAAAAGCATTCAGCCCCCCACAACTAAGCCTCTCACGCGACCCAAAGTGGCTAACAAAAACACCTTTCAAATTCCTCAGCCCCTCAAAGAAAGTAATTAACCCACATTCCAAAACAAAAACAAGAGAAAAACAATACAATTGAGCCCCCACCAAGGAGCAAAGCAAAGAGCAACAAAAACTGGGGCATAAAGCAAAACAAAATGCAAACAAAATTTGATACACAATGCAAAACAAAATGGCGGAAACACAAAAAAAAAATTTTCAAGTTCAAATCTCGGACAGGGCCCTCAATTGTGACTGCTATGGTCTCACCAGTGTAGTCAGGGGACTGATAACACTGGGTAGGGACGCATACTTCACGTAAATAACGGGGAATCCCACAATATTGGTTGGTTGGCCTTTATTGTGTTGTCTAGGGGTATGGGGAATCCCGTTACCCGTTGCAGGGGTGCCACGAAGGCACGCCGCACCGGCAACCGACCCGTCACACACTGGGCGCGAGCCCAATGGGTGACGTGGTCGGTTCAACGTTACATTCATGCTGTACTTACCTACAGCCCGCAGTGACCACTCATGGAGGCTGTATTGGGTGGAAAACCCAGATACTGAGCATCGCTGTGGTGAATGGGAAGGAGTGCAGAGTCCTCTCAGCCGGGACACGTCTTGTCCCCTCGTCTACTACAACACCCTGGAACTCTGTCAACACACGACCTGCCTGGTCGGTGCCCGCACTCTCTCTCTCTGCAACTCCTCCCCACACCACCTAGCTCCCTCCTTCCCCCGGGCTAGATCACCTTGCCCAATCAGGGGGTGATCTTGGGGCCGTATGGTGGTGTGTGGCAGTGACGTAGGTCACCCCAGGTGGCCTGACGGTCACAGCCTCATAGGTAGAAACGGCCCTGTGTCGGTGACACTTTTAAACATTTTTGAATAGTCTGCTGGCCGAAAAACACCGATATCTCGAAAACGGCCGATCAGATCGACCTGAAACTTGGAAATTCGTTCGATTCGAGGGTTATTTACCCTATGCACCATGAATGGTGCTGTGCCAGTGAATATTTTACGTTTGGGAGATGTTTTACGTTTTAACAATGGGTATCGTCCTGCCCCTAGATGGGCGAATCAAATGGTCTGCCAACAACAAATTCCAGGACGAATTAATTGCGGCAAAAACACGACATGAATTGACGTTGAAAGAGCTGAAAACAATCAACACGCAAGTAATACCGTACCTATAAATTTGCCGCCTATTAATTCCGCTATTGTTCCTGTACCGCTTCCAATCCAACAATGCTTTTTGTGTATCAGTTACACTGTATCAGTTGCACTGTATTCTAGGATAATGTCCATGTTATCCTTGGTTCATGATTTAACTTAACATGACTGTTTGTTTGTTTGTTGGTTCGTTTCAACGACCGGCCTATGTAGCACCACCTATACACCACTAAAACAATAATGGATGCCAAATTATCTGATCCAACTCTAAAACTGCTATTTTCCATATGAAAAAAGTTTCTATAAATTCTAAAACCAGTCTCTATCAGTTTGTATGGGATTTAACACCCTACAAATATTTTTTTTTTAATATTGGAAAGAAAAGTACGTTATTTTTAACGTTTTTTGGCAGTCACGGACAAAAAGGGCAATCTTGTTTACCCTCTACCAAAACGACCGTTTAAAAGTACCTAATTTATTTTAATGCCGAAAGCAGCCTTAAAAAGTTGGAATCCATCTTGTTTTAAATTTGCTCTAAGACCAGTCACATGACAGAATGAAGGCGTGATTTAGAGTTGTGACGTCAAGTTTTGTTCGGAGTTGTAGAAAACTTAGAACAAGTTTGAACACAAGAGCTTCTAAAAGTAGGGTCACTAAATATGTATGTAGAAAAGTGGTTCAAGTGTGAATTAAGCATTAGATTGATCCTGGATGGACTTAAACGCAGGAACTTTCTGGTTATGGGTTGGAATGCATTTTGTAATATATTTTTGCGTGCTATTGGTTCATTTATGCTAATAAATGCTTTTGAGCATAGAAAAGTGCATTTTGGTAACTGATTCAACCAAGGGATCGACCACCGTGTTTAATTTGTGTATTAATCCGCCATGATACTGAAGACTGAGCATCTGATATAGATGGCGCCAGCAACTTTTTGCCGAACTGGCAAGTTAACATGGAAATTTCCTACCTGAATACTAAAATTGCTTTGCTGAGCAGATTTTGCTGCACTTGGGCTGCTTCCTGCCTGCTTGACACCACACTAGATAGTGTCAAAACAAAATAAATGTTTCAAATAACATGATATTGAAAAACTTGTATGGCTAGTCGCACTATGTTGTTAGTGTGCTGTATGTAGTTATTAACTTTGCCTTCAAAACAGCAGAAATTATTAATGATGTCAATTCATGTTTTCATTGCTAGTTGCACCATGTATTTTGTGCGCTGTATGTAGTTATTATCCAAATAGGATTTTGTGACAAGCTTTGCCTTCAAAACAGCAGAAATTATTGACGATGTCAATTCATGTTCTCGTACAAGTTTTTTTTTGCTAAATCATTACAGTAGTAAACTTGATACAAAATATGAATTATTTAAACTCAATCAATTGCCAACAAAGGCAGCACTCCCAGCAGGATTGCATACATTACTGTAACTTGTGCTGCGATCCGGGAATTATTATTAACAATACACTAAAAATAACTTAATAAAACGCAGGTAAATGCCTTTTATAGGACCTAGATAGGACTTTCAGTACTAGTATATCAAACTGGCCAAAATGTCTAGGGGTTAAGATAGGAATAAATACAAGTATATAAAACAAATGAACAATAATTTAATCGAGAGATGATTACAAAGAATGATAATAAATTAATGAATAAATATGGAATTAATTGAGGAATTACAATAATGAAACAAAAGAAGGCGCGCAACAACGGTTGAGCGCAGGAAACAGAAAATGGCGTGCAGCATACGGCTCGTTACTTCACGCAGCGGAATGGCGGGGCGTCTTCTCCAGTTACTCACGACGGCAATGGCGACGACTCCGGACAGGTCACGGTGGTCCTCGTGTGGAGGTAGTTCACGGCGAGTAAATGCTCTGTTGTCCCCATAACAGAGTCTCCAATAAATCACTTAACAAGTGCGTGTATTCGCGATGGCTAATACACACGGTGCAAACTGGTGCTGGCTTTGCATAAACGGTGCAAAGAAAGCGGATGTCTCGTAGCGGACCCACTGCATCAAAGTAAGGAGGAGGCTCAATGCTGCGTGCCCCTCCACTCGGAGGATTAGCGTGTGTCGGTATCGGCACGCTAAAGTTGGTGGCAGTGTGGCAATCATTTTATGCATTGCGTAAGGAGGAATCGGATTTTCCGAAAGGTATTCCGATCGCTCCGTCTCTTCCTTGGCGGATTCGAACGTCATCTCGGAATCGGAAGTCACATAATGCGACGACGATGTCGATCTACTCTCCAACTGCGAATGGGATTTCGTCTAGCTGGAGAAACGTTCTCGTCGTGACGGCGGACGTAACGGTCGGGAATCGGACCGTGGGGCAGCATATGGATGTGAACGCGATCCTCGCTCGTCCCTATCGCGACCAGGTTCGCGGGACCGAGGGCGTGACTCGGTCATGCTAGGTCGGTGGTCCTGCGCTTCCTCTTCCAAGAGAGGAGTAACGACGGGAGCGTCGATGACATCTTAGGAATAAAAAGGAAGGAAGCGATGAGCTTCTTCCTCGGCTGCCTGCACTCGTTCGTTCTCACGATTCTCATCGGCAGTGAACTGTGCAGCGGCGGTACGGACTTTTTGCGACGCGAAATATCCAGAGACAGACAGCAAGCATCCATTCATAGCAATTTGATGGAGTTCATACTGGGTTGGATACCAGGGAGTACCCGACCTCATTACTTGTTAGAAGCGACGAACGACATCATTTTTGGTGTCATCAAGCTTCTTGTATAAAGCTTTCACAACTCCGTATTGCAATCGTCTTCGATTGTAATCGTTCCACTCTTCCTGAGTAGGAGGATATTCCTCATGGACCAACGGCGAGTATAAAGGCGCTGGAGGATCCCGCATTATCGACCAATTTGATGTAGGGATGCTCAATAGGAAGTTTGTCCAACAAACGTTCCTTCGTTCCCAGCCTGCGCAGAAAAGTGGCGGGCTTTCCACCACGTCATGTCGTTTCCCCGATCCCGTTTTAACTTCATCAGGAAGGCCCGCGCGCCACATAAAGCGTGTTGCATAATTATGTGTTCGGGCAATGCATCAGGCGTTTCGTGATCTCTCTCGATCTAGAAAGAAATCAAAATAATTACTAAAATGTTTGAAATAATTATTTTAATACAATGTAAGTCTGATGCGATTTTAATGTTTGTTTTTCAACAATTCATTTTAGAGGTATTAAACAACTTTTTTGGCATTGGTTAACAAACGAGTCAACATAATCTTGCTGTAATTCAATGAAATTTGTTCACTGCATTTTAAAAATGAATTTTAATAATGCGAATAATGTTCACAAAGAAAGAATAAATAACTAAAAACGGTTGAACCGAAACGGAGATAAAATAAAGTGTACAAAATGAGTAAAATAAAAATATGTAAAAAACAAAGCGCAAAATTTAAAATTGTTAATCGAAAATTGACAGAAATCCAGTATCTGGTTGCTCGTCGGGCGTTTCTTGGAATCTCAGAGGCGCGTTTGATTGTTCAGTTAAATTGAATGGAAAACCTAAAAAAAAAATATTTTATTTTATAAATTATTATTTTTTATTTTTTTTTAAATTAATAATTTACTCGAGGTGGTGGATGGTTCATTGAAATCGAATGAAAATGGCTGAGTTGCAGCTACTAAATTGAAAGAAATTATAAGATTTACTCCGTAATTTTTTTATTTTTTTACCTGAAGTTGACGGAGCGAATGCGAATTGGGTGGAGGTTTCCTGCGAATAATGGCCGGGGTTTGTTGACAAAAATTGAGGAGTCGATATTGTTGAAGAAACTGTCGATTGAGAATAAGCATTTTGAATTTGGTCGTTATCCGTTTGTGCGTCGAGATCGAGTTGTGGTGTGTAAACTTCGCTTTGAAATGATGATATTTCCGTGTTTTTTGATTGAAATTCATCTCTTGATGCGGGTGTGGTCTAGAAATGAATGATTACTAAATATTGATCGACTGATTAAACCGATAAGTCGATTAAAAATAAATAAATCGATCGAATTATTGGTTAAAATCTATTTATGAGTGTTTATTTTGGTAAGAAAAAACTTTAAAGTTAAGGAAAAATTTTTAAAATTCAAAAATCGCAGTAAATATTTAACTAAATTGGCATCTAAACCAATAAACATCGATTAACCTTACTCAATTTATTAGGGATTAGTCGTATTACCATTTCCGTTGTTTTTGGTGGTACAGGTAACTGTCGGGCAAAAGGTGTGGCAGGAAAAACATTGCTGAATTGTGTCCGAAATCCTAGCTTAGGAAATGTAAGTTGCGGATTTTTCGGTTTTTCCTCGTTTTTTCTGCCTCTATTCGACTTAATGATGTCGCGGATCATTTTTTCCGTACGAATTGTCTCGCATTTCAACGTAGCCCTAAACAAAATAATAAAAGGTAATTATAATCTCAAAATAATAATTTAACTTAACGTTTTAAATTACATTTCGACGATTCTTTTGTAAAATTCAGCCTTTAACTCTGAAAATAAATAACAGATCATTGAAAAATCATTCAAAATGATTGAAAATTTAGTGAAAATCATTGGAAATTCAAGAAAATCATTAAAAATTAAATGAAAATCAATGAAAATTCAATGAAAATCATTGAAAATCATTGAAAATTATTGAAAATCATTGAAATGTCAGTGAAAATCATTAAAAATGTTTGAAAATCGGACGTAATTTTACTATAAAGACCTGTATTGAGCATTTTAAGTTCGTCTTCCAGACTCTGAAGAGTTTTTTTAATCGATTTCATGTCCTCTTCAGCGATTATCAACTCGCTTTTAACGCGTAAATAAATCTGAGTTTCTGGCATATTTTCATAAAATTTTTTAAAAATTTCCCACTTCTGTCTGTGAGTGTTCAGCACGAATTCCAGCTGCTTTCTGTTGCAAAAAAAATATATTTAAATTTAAAAAAAAATCATCCAATTTGATCCTTTTTTCTCAATTTTTTACTTCATTTCTTCTCTGCTCGATCTAACCAACTGCAACTTTTTCTCCTTTTCAGCAACAACACCTTGTAGCAGTCTGAACATCTCAAGCGAACTAAAAAAAAAAATAATTTAAAAAAATGTCTAAATAAATTAAATAATATCCACTTTGTTAGTTGTTGCTCGGCCATCTGGTGGCGATTTTCTAATTTCTTAAGGTCGTCTTCGTGTTTCCGAATTATCTCGCATTTTTCTGATATAACACTGTGCTGGACTTGCAAACCCGATTCCAATTCTAAAGATATTTAATTTTTTAAAAATTAATTTCGAGTTAATCGACGTTTATTTTTATTTATACCTGAGATTAAACATCTTTCGATCTCAATCTTGCGGGTCATCTCATCATCTCCGGCCCGAAGCTCGTTTTCTGCGCAAAAATTGATATTAGTTGGATAATTTAAAATTTATGTAAGTCTTTAATACCCAATCGAAACAAATTAGTCATGTCCATCGGATCACCCGTAGTCGCCATATTTGATTTAGTGGTTGCCGAGCAACTACACATCGCGCATTACGGAGATAAAATTGCAGTGCGCATGCGTGTGTGCCATTTGTTGGTAACATTTCGAAATTTAATAAATTCATATATTTATTTTTTTTTTTTATAGAATCCAGAAATTAATTCTTTAGGTTCTGTTTACTCGGTATCCATCCACTGAAAATTTGAATAATAACAACTTGTTTTTTTGAAACCGCATTCTTACAGCGAGTTAGGGTTAATAACATGTCCAACATTTGTTAATTCCAGCAAATTTAACTCGACATCAAAACAAAATAATTCGAATTTGGCGCCATCTGTTGCCTTGGACGGATGCAGCGACGTGGTTGGTCGATTGTGTGGAGAGCGGCGATTGGCATCGATCCCTCCCATGTGTATAACGACTGAAAACTCTGGGAAAATGAATGAAAATTGTGCTGTTTTACGTGTTTTGGAGTTATACAGCGGTATTGGTGGTTTCCATTACGCATTAAAAGGTAAAAGGAGAATATAATCTGGAAGAAAAGCAATAAAATTTGTATTTTTGTTGTAGGTTCGGGATTAAAAGCTGAAATCGTGGCGGCAATTGACATAAACACGAATGCCAATCAAGTGTACGAATACAATTTCCCTTCGACACCAATTTTACAGAGGAATATTCAAGCGATAAACTCGAAGAATTTTGAGCAGTTTGAGCCGGATCTCGTCTGGATGAGTCCCCCGTGCCAACCGTTTACAAGAAACGGTTTGAAGAGAGATAAAATGGACCACAGAACCGATTCATTCCTCAATATCTTAGATAATTTGAAATTGTAATGAAATTATTATTTTTTTTCTTAATTTTATTAATCGGATTTTACTTTATTGTGATTTATTTTTTGTTGCAGGATTCGTAGGAAACCGAAATTCATTTTATTAGAAAATGTTAAAGGGTTTGAAACGTCAGAAACGCACGAATTATTGACACAAACGTTAAACGATTGTGGCTATGAATTAAAAGTATTTAAAATGGAAATAATTATTTTTTTTTATTGAATAATTTTTATGGATTAATTATTTATTTATTTTTTTTAGGAATATTTATTGTGTCCGAAAGAAATGGGGATTCCGAATTCAAGGTTACGGTATTACATGGTCGCGAAATTGTCGGAGGAGGATTTAGTTGTAGCTAAACCGAGCGTCGTAAGATTGTTTTTAACTTGATGATTGTCTAAATTTAATGGGTGTTTATATTTATATGATCTTCTTGCAGATAAATCGGACGTTAAATCGATCCGGGGAGGAAATAAGACATCGTAAACTCGGTGAATTTTTGGAAAACGGACCTGGCGATCATGAGTTTCCGATTCCGGATAAAATTTTGGGGAAATATGCTCGAGCGATGGATATTGTCACTTCAGCCGATGATCATTCTTGTTGCTTTACCAAATCGTAAAATAACAATTTAATGCCGTAGTGAGAGTGGTGGCGGGCAAATTGTATCGCTAATCGCATTTTTTGCACATTTTTTCAACTGCAACGGCGCAGTTTGTGTTTAAAAACGAAATTACCCAAGGAGGAAATGCGTTTTTCTCTAAAAAGGTGCACTCTAGACCTGAAAAATAGTTTTCTATTTCCATTTTTAGGGTAAAAAACAATTTTTAGGGTAAAAAACAATTTTTAGGGTAAAAAACAATTTTTAGGGTAAAAAACTATTTTTAGGGTAAAAAACTATTTTTAGGGTAAAAAACTATTTTTAGGGTAAAAAACTATTTTTAGGGTAAAAAACTATTTTTAGGGTAAAAAACTATTTTTAGGGTAAAAAACTATTTTTAGGGTAAAAAACTATTTTTAGGGTAAAAAACTATTTTTAGGGTAAAAAACTATTTTTAGGGTAAAAAACTATTTTTAGGGTAAAAATCCATTTTTACTCATAGAAAATGGATTTTTACCTTTAGAAAATGAATATTTACCTTTAGAAAATGGATTTTTACCTTTAGAAAATGGATTTTTACCTTTAGAAATGGATTTTTACCTTTAGAAAATGGATATTTACCTTTAAAAAATGGAATTTTATCTTTAGAAAATGGATTTTTAGTACTAGCAGTCAATTTCTTGATAAAAACATCAAATTTTTACGTGAAATTTGCATTTTCTTGCAAGAAAAACGCCGCTCAAACTCTTGTTACGGCTCTTGGTCTTGTCGAATTGATATTTAAAAATGATCCATTAATTTTATTTATTTAAAATCAGATACGGCCATTACGCTACAGGAACAGGATCAGTTCTAAGAACAAACGAAACAATCAAAGTATTATTTTCCAAAAAAAAAAAAAACAAACAAAAAAAAACAACTTAATTGGATAAATCTAATTTTTATTATAACTCTCTTCATAAAATAGATGGAAGCCGTATTCTCACACGAATACACTCACGAACCCGAGAGATTAAACGCCCTTAAAACGTTACAATTACGTTATTTCAGCCCACGAGAAGTGGCAAATCTCATGGGATTCCCCAAAAACTTTGGTAAATTCAAAATTCAAAACATCAGCAATTCAACTCAACAAATCCCGACAATTTTTCCAAACCAATCTCAGGTTTTCCACCCAACTTGACTCACCGTCAGTGTTACCAATTACTCGGAAACAGCCTCAACATTAACGTAGTCAGCAAATTACTACAAACGATTAGAAATTAGAATGTAAATAAAACTAAGAAAAAAATGTACAGAGTGGTAATGAAAAAATAAATTATGATGTTTTATCTTTCGTTTTTATTGTTTTGATTTAACTTCGCCAGAAATAGGGATTCTGTTGGAGCCTCCTGTGGAAGTTCTGGTACCATTGGTGTAAGCAGTTGACGGGGACGAGTTGGTCGTTGACGCCGGGCGCTTGGGTGGCGAACGAGGCGACGTAGTTGTAGAAGTTTTCCAGCATTTTGGTCGCGAATTCGGTGAATGAGTCCACTTGTGAGGGTGTTGTGGCTACGAATGGTGTTTGGAGTGATATTTGTGATAGTTGGTCGACTGCGATTCCAATTTGCGCGTCGTGGGTGATTTGTTGCACACCGAACGGATGTGTCGATGCTTGACCGCCTGGAAAATGAATTTTTTAGGGATTTTGTTCGGAGTTGTGTGGCGTGGCGTAACAAGATAAAATTGGAAAAATGCGGAGATTTGTGAGAAATTTGTTGGATAATTTAGGAATTCGGTCGAAATTTACCAAAAAACTTGATATTTTGGTCGAAATTTGAGGAATAATTCCAAAATTCGTTGAAAATATACAAAAACCGTTCAAAATTCACTCGCAATTCATCAAAATTTGATCAAATTCACTCGTAATTCGTCAAAATTATATCAAATTCACTCGTAATTCATCAAAATTATATCAAATTCACCAAAAATTCATCAAAATTATATCAAATTCACTCGTAATTCATCAAAATTATATCAAATTCACCCAAAATTTATCAAAATCACATCAAATTCACTCGTAATTCATCAAAAGCATATCAAATTCACTCAGAATTAATAAAAATCATATCAAATTCACCCAAAATTCATTTAAATCTTATCAAATCCACTCGAAATCATCATAAATCTTACTATATTTAACCCACTGCAAATCTCCGCACGAAACCCATAGATCACTTGTTACTCCAGCACAAACCAAACCTCAAATCACCTGGCTTTAGTTTACTTATTTTAAATATTGCGCTCGGTTTACTATTAGAAATATATCCTAAGTAGAGCCAAGATGGTGGCGCATTCGCATCGGGCCAACTGAAGAACACTAGAAAAATACACAAAATTACGTTCAAACAATACACAATTGATATTAAAAAACAATCTGTATACCCGAACCACCCATTCCTTCGGGAAAAGGCTCTGTGCCAGTCATAAACACGACGATATGATTAATTGAATCGGCATCGATGATGTTGAACAGGAATTGCGTTTCGCCCACACGTTGGAAATCCGTTTGCACCTAACGAATTTTGAGAAAAGATTAATTAAATTTGCTTTTATAAGGAAATGTAAATCGACATTTGAGTTTACCAAACGGCTCGCTATAATCACTCCGAACATTATCCCGCGCTTGTTATTTAATCGTGTTTCGGGAAAAATTGGTTAATTTGTAAACATTCCGTTGCTACTTTCGGGGTAAACAATTGCGATTAATCGATGGTTCGTGTATCGATTTATTTTCGATTTATCGATAAGTTTTTTCTATTGTTTTTATTCGGTTATCGAGTTTTTTGGAGAATCGATTCTGGTGAATGATAAATGCGATTGAAATAGAGATGATTTGATGGTCGTTTTATTTTGTTTTGTTCATATTTTTTTCAAATTGTGGGAAAATATTTCTTGGTTTAATATTCATTTTTGAGAAAATAGTATATATTTTCTGAAACGTAATAAAAGTTTGCCGCCATTTTGGCTGTATAAAACTTTACTGGAAAATGGAAAACATTATTTTATGTTGAGATTGTCTCCGATGTTGTTGATAAGACATTCTTTAGCATTTCTATTTTTTTTTTTTTTTTTGCTGTTTTATACAATAAATAATTTTAGTTTTAAATAATAACAAATTAATGCTAAAAACTATCGGCAGTGTTTGTAACTACTGCTCATGCGCATACCGCATCGCATCTTGTTTTGACAGCCCGACAGATAGTGGAAAAATGGCCGCGACACAAGCATTTGATTTGGATCCTTTATTTGTCCGTGGACTTCGACTTCTCCACTCCAAAGCTAAAGACTCGACCGAACAGCTAAAACAGATGTTAGATGATGTTTTACAGCAAAAATTATCGGGTTTCGCGCCTCTCCCGAAACAAAATTCGAATAACCCGATAAAAGTATAGAAAATAATTCAAAAAATTAATTTTAAATTATTTTATATAAAATTCCCCTTTATTTATTTCCATTTAGGCACTTGACAGCAACATAAAAGGATTATCTTTTGTGAAAAAACCGTCGCCGAAACATCTGGTTGAAGTCGATTTTCTGAACATGAAAAAATCGGACATCAAAATTAAATCCGAAAAGCGAGCTTTCGAAAAGGTGGAACGAAATCACCGGAGATTTGTGTTACTTATTAATTCCAAGCTGATTATCGATGTTTTCCGCAAGGATTTGAGACAATAAACTCGAATTTTTGATGAGAAATCGCTAATCGGCATTAAAAATCGATTTTAAATTGAAATATCGATAATAATCGTTTTTTTTCATGCAGGAAAGTCCTGATTCGCCACATGAGTCGAAGAAGGCCCGTTTCGAGTCTCCGAAGGCGTCGCCACCGCAATTGAAGATTGATTTGAAGAAAGAGGAACCGGATGAACCGATTTCCGGTTTTTCCAATTCGGACGCGGAGGATTTCGTGATGGGCTTAGGCTTGGCATGTGTGGTGTGCAGGAGCATCGAAGTTACGTCTGGAAATCAGCTGGTCGAGTGCCAGGAATGTCATAATTTGTATCATCAAGAGTGTCAGAAACCTCCCATCACAGATCAAGACGTTAACGACCCGAGATTAGTTTGGTATTGCACGAAATGTGCAAAGACGATTAAGAAATTGGTACGATTTGGAATTGTAAAGCACGAAAAACGGTGGTTTCCACTGGTCATATTGCATTGGAAAATTGAGAAAACAACTTTTTAAAATGCGCAATCTGGAGGTTTTGTTGTAAAATCGACGTTAACATATGCGAAATTTCGACATTTTGTTGTAATATCTACGTTTAATATCATAATGAGCGAAATTTCGACATTATATTCTAAAATTGACGTTAAAAATGCGAAATTTCGACATCGTATTCTAAAATTGACGTTAAAAATGCCAACATTCGTGTAAAATCGACATTAAAAATGCGAAATGTTGACGTTAATTTGTAAAATCAACGTTTAAAATGGCAAATGTTGACGTTAATTTGTAAAATCAACGTTTAAAATGCGAAATGTTGACGTTAATTTGTAATATCAACGTTTAAAATGGCAAATGTTGACGTTAATTTGTAATATCAACGTTTAAAATGCGAAATGTTGACGTTAATTTGTAAAATCAACGTTTAAAATGCGAAATGTTGACGTTAATTTGTAAAATCAACGTTTAAAATGCGAAATGTTGACGTTAATTTGTAATATCAACGTTTAAAATGGCAAATGTTGACGTTAATTTGTAAAATCAACGTTTAAAATGCGAAATGTTGACGTTAATTTGTAATATCAACGTTTAAAACGCGAAATGTTGACGTTAATTTGTAATATCAACGTTTAAAATGCGAAATTTCTACATTAACTTCTAAATGGACGTTAAAAAGACGAAATCCTAAAACCAAACTCGAGCAATAACCATCCACAAACCACCTAATCGATGACCAAACCTCCATTCTACGTATTAATAATCATCCATAACTTCCTTTTGCAGACAACCAAAACGCAGAAAAGCGGTAAAATGTCACCAGCAACAACCCCGAAAGAAATCGTCATCAACAAACCACTAAAAACCGAGACGCCGCCGCCGCAACCGGTCCCGCAGCTGTTCAAACGAAGCGAAGTGAAACCGCCCGCAGTGGCCGCCACCCCGAACACTCGCAGCACGAACCCGGGCAACAAACCCACGGGACTGGCCGGACTGGCCGCCAGTTTGAACGGCAAAAACTTGTCGGGCAAAACGACGCCGCCCGTCGGTGCCAGCAAGACGACGTCGATCAATTTGAACGCGAAATTGCCGAATGTGTCGAAAGGTAGTTCGAGCACCCCGGCCGCGATGAAGCGCGATTTGGTATTTACAAATTTATCCAACAGTATCAAAACAGGAGGGAATAACGGCGCGGGTACTTCGAGGACGGCCTCTAACCCTCCGAAATTGACCCCGGTCAGTTCGGCCAATGGGAGTGCCAGTAAAAGCACCACGTCAGCGCTGTCTGCCGACAAACGATTGCAAATTATGAAGAAAAAAGCGGAGAAAAAGTACAACGAAAAGAGATATAAGTAGAATTTATAAGTGACTTGTGTTTTTTAACTTGTAAATAGATTAATAAAATTTGTAAATAACTTTTTTATGTTTTATTATTTAGATTTAACGATTTTTTCGAGAGATTTTTTAGAGTGTTTATCGCCATTTTGGATTTGTTTGTTGATGGTTGTGGTTTCAAAATCGCTCGTTAGATGGCGCCGCTTGTCTTTAAGAAATCGGTTTTTGAGGCTTAATTTGTGCGGATGTCCGATTTTGGTAGATAGGGTTTGCATGTTGGACGGAAAATGTCCGATTGGACACCTATTGCGCGTGAATACGATCCGTTAAAAGCTGGAAGTATCGACGGTACTGATACAAGGCCGCACGATAATGGAATCGAGCGCGCCATTTTGGTAAATATGAAATTTCGTTTGTGAAAATTTGAATGGTTTTATTTCATTTTTTTTATTTTTTCAGGCGTCGTATCATACGAATAAAAAAGTTATCGGTGATGCCGAATGCACGTTATTCGTCGCAAGGTTAAATCCAAAAACCAACGATGGCAGTTTGCGTAAAGTTCGTTAAAACATGAAATAGAGCGCCGTAATTAATTGACATCTAATTTTTTATTTGGATCTTTTTTTTAAGGCTTTTTCACAATTCGGGGAGGTGAAACGAACTCGTTTGATCGAGGATTTAGTGACGGGATGTTCAAAATGTTACGGATTCGTGGAATTTGAGGACGAAAGATCGGCAGAACGGGGCTACAAAGACGGGAATAAGATGTACATAGACGGAAATGAGGTTTTCGTTGATTACGAATGCGAAAGAACGTTGCGTGGTTGGGTTCCACGAAGGCTAGGTGGTGGTTTTGGTGGGAGAAAAGAGTCGGGCCAGTTGAGGTTTGGTGGCCGGGATAGACCTTTTAGGAAACCTATTGTGTTGCCGAAAGGTGATGGTGATTTTCGCAGGAAATTTAATGATGATAAAAGTTATTTTGACAAGAACAAGCGGTTTAGAACGTCCGATGGTGGTGGTGGATACGATAGAAGACGATACTGATTGTGTGTGTATCCGTCGACAATATAAATGTTTGAATAATAAAAATATTTTTTATTTAATGTGTTGGAAGCGAAAAAATTGCATTTGCAGGTGGAAAAATGCATTTTTATGGGAAATAAACTCAATTTTTAGCTGGAAAAATGCATTTTTATGGGAGATAAACATAAATTCAGCTGGAAAAAATTGCATTTTCTCACAAAAAATTGCATTTTCTCACAAAAAATTGCATTTTCTCACAAAAAATTGCATTTTCTCACAAAAAATTACATTTTGATCCAAAAATCACATTTTATCACAATAAAATGCATTGTATCACAAAAAAATTACATTTTCTCTCAAAAAATTGCTTTTTTTTCCAGAAAAAATACATTTTCTCTCAAAAAATTCCATTTTCTATTAAAATAATTCATATTGCCGCACATGGGCTTTTATGTTCTCCAGTCAGACATAAATGACACTTCAAATTTTGGACTCGGATGGGTGTTGTAAGGAAAAATAAGAGGCGATTTGTTTTAGTCAAACTCAACACACAATGTAATAGTAATGGCATCGTTGTGGTATCGATGCAGTTTTATATACCATAATCCCTTACTCTGGATACTATATTGGCGCTCTCTGATATATGGAGTTTAGTTTTAATTTCGCTAGGCGGCGCTGTTGTTTGGAGGCATTATTAAAACCATCAAAAACTAACTAATCCCGTAACAAATCATCATCCACATTTTTATTTTTATTATTTCCATCACCAAAACACACAAAATCACGCCAAAACATTTTCAAAAACTTTTTCTTTTAAATTTCCATTAAAAATTCCCCATCAACAACAAAAACATTCAACCGAAATCCCACGAAACAAAAATCAACAAATTTTCCCGCATTAATTTCTTAATTAACCATTTCCCACTAATTTCTTTGGCAACCCCATCTCCAATGACTTATAAGGAATTGGCGTATTAAATTTCAACATCGGCGCTCTTGTTAAATTCCTCGCGCACTATTTTTAGCCATAGCGCCTGTCTCCGACGTTGGCCGTGTGCAAGTTTGTCCCGAAGTTATCCTAGTTAAAGGTAAGTAGTTTATTCCTTTAAAGCCCCGATTTTTTTCCCGCTTTATGCATCTTTTCTTTCGTAATTCTATTATGCATGCCAACTATGAACAAGAACTCTACACTCCCGCTTTAATTTTTGCACACGACCCGCTTGGGACTGGCCCGAAATGATTGGAAAGGCGTGCACCATATAACACCTGCCTAAATTTAAAATGAGTGCACATTGAGATTAATTTTGGCTTTTTTACACAAGCTTGTCCTTGTGTGTAGTTTATTTTCATGGATCTTAAAGTTGAACTATTAAAAACTATTAAAAAAGAGAGATTTTCGGGACGGAGTGACAAGGCCAGTTTATTGTGTGGCTGTGATCTATTCTCGTAGGTTTTAGTTTTTAGGCCCCGCAGAATGATAGTTTTTGTTTTAAATTTTTCGGGCCCCGAATTTAAATGGTTTGATTGAATTTTTTTTTTGACATTGAAACACGTATCCTTCGCTTTTAATTAAAACTAAACAATGTGAGGTGCCAAAATTCTTGTCGCCGGTTCGTTCCTGCTGCTAGACGACTTGCAGTTCTACTGGGAGAACTAATCACGGAGCGCACGAGTGCGGAAACGTGAAATGGAGAAAGGTTATTGAATTATTTCGCGTTCGTTTCGTTTTAATCAGGTAAGTTTGAATTAGAATAAATAAAAGAATCTGGTGGTGTTTTAATTTTGGTCTCGAGTGACGGTTTAATTGAGGATATTTATTGCGAGCTAAAAGTTTCACTTTCCAAAAAGGAACGAATCACGTGACTATTTTCAAGTTAGGGCCTTAAAGGTCGGGAAAGCATTTATTTTTTGTTTGGTAATTTTAATTCTTATATTTCCTCGGAAAGTGGGTGACTGTTTTAATAGTATGCAGCTATATTTACTGCTTAGGTAGGCTTATTTTAGACTGCTGAACAGGAAATAATCATCTCTAGGGATGTAAAAAAAAATATAATTAATACAAAAAGCAGCCACTAGGGAAGGGTGACCAGATATATGCAGGAACAAACCGGAACGAGTAGTGTTGTGTGCCTAGTTGACAAAAACACTGTCAGAAAAAAAGATTAGGCGCATTCATAAAGTAATTTAGACTAAACAGCATTTTGAACAACATTTAAACTGCTCGTCTTGATCTGACTTAAAAATGGTCCGTTTTCAGTGGCAATTGGGGAATGTTAAACATGCATTTGTGAATGCGCCTCCTGTTTAAATTGTTTAATTATGGTTGTGGCCAGTCGTGGATGGTAAAAAATATCAGGCTAATTGTGGTGTTGCAGTGGTACGTTAATTAATCAAAAGAGGGCTCTCAATTTGTCAATCCTTCCAATTTGAAAATAACTGCGAAGAGCCGAAGACACCTTTGTGACAGGCCATAAGTCCTGAAAATCTGCCAGAATTAGTTCGAAGTTGGATTCAAGATCTTGGGCTTTGTTCCCAGTGTTAACTGAAAGTGGTTTGGAGCTACTTTGACACCATAACTTAGGTCGAATTATCTAAACAATTTTTTTCGAGGGTTTACAGCTTCCACGTGAACTCCATTTTCATAAACAACAGCACATTGTACATGTTTGTGAGGTTGTTGCTCTGAATTTGAAGTGTTAAAAAAATAATTGACCTATATTTTGGCATGCTAAATAAGGCTGCTATTCTGCATGTTGTTTTTGGATGCTGAAAGATATGCTGCTATAATTTTTTTCTTTTTTTCTTTTTCTTTTTTTTTATTGTTCTAGTTTGCAAAATGAGCTGTTAATTCACATGATGTGGACATGATTTGCATTGTTTGTAGCTTTATTTTGGCCAAACAACCAGGTTGATGTGTTTATAAAGTTTTATTTAAGTGGAATTAAGGGTTTGGTCATTGAACTGCTGAAACACTATAAAATATTTTTATTTTATTTTTATCTTTTATTTTATATTTTACAGATGATTATCTTCAAAGAGGATGTTTGAATAGAGCCACTACAGACAGAAGATGGGGATTAACGAGGATCTGCCGCCAAGTTTTACGCAGAAGCCTCAACTTCGTCAGGAAGATGAAGGAAATAAACTTTTGTTTGAATGTTCACTATTGGCTCATCCATTGCCAGAGATCCAATGGTTCAGAGGAGATGTGAAGTTGTCAGAGAACTCGAGGACGGTCTTTCGGATGACGCCGATAGAGCCGCGGAAATACATGGTGGTTCTTGAAATTGACAATGTCATCGAAACTGATGCCGGAATGTACAAAGTTATGGCTAAGAACAAGCTGGGAGAAGTTTCTGCTTCTATCAATTTAAATTTTAGTCGTAAGTAGAAATATTGATTTTTGTGTGGCGGGGCGTTAAGATGGATGTATAATTGCGGTAGTTATCCAAATAGGATTTTTACGATCTAAGGAACCACTTCTGATTTAATTAGTGCGAATAAAACCGAGCCGTCGTTCCCATAAGAATGGCCGTGTGGTTTTGCTGCAGTTTCTCTTGATTCTCAGTAAAAATTGAAATCACGAGTATAATGACTGTAAAGCATAAAATTCACAGGCGCAGTCTGGTGTGAGCAGATGGCACTATGCCACAAGCAAAAGCACTTTTAGGAAATACTGAAAAGCTGAACTAATTAAGCTGGAAAATCTATCAGACAGGAAATTCCAAGTCAATACCTCACAGTTTTTTAAAATAAAATATAATCAATTTTTAAAAATATGTTAAATTTTGATAACTTCAAGGTCTGTATTTTTAATAGGGTGGGGTAATTTTGACAAATGCCCATTACTAGAAATGTCCTTAGTGTTCAAATTAAAGTCTTGAAGTCAAACATAGAAGTGGCAATTTACATTTAACTTTATTGTTTATTTTTCACTTCCTTATAGCTTGCTCGCATTTATTGGCACTCTGTCAAATATGTAACCAATTTGAAAAAGTAAACAAAAAAATCTTAAATATTTAAATGCTTCTAATAATACATGATTTGGTTAAGAAAGATATAAACTTCACACTAATCTTATTGGATTTCTCTATTTTCAGCTGCTGACGAACCTAAAGATCGGTAAGTACATTAATATTTACTTTTCAAAAAAAAAATCAAATACAATCCAATCCTGTTACACCAATAAAAAAAAAGAATTGTTCACTACAAATACATGATTTTTAGAAATAATAATACATTCGAAACTCTTAATAACGTTGGGATCCGAAAAATCGATTTGTTATAACGAGAATTCATTATATCGAAATTTTTTAACATGGTGTTCTTTGGCCAGCCAACCAAACCAGCCATTTCTAGGTATTCGTTATATCAATAATTCGTTATATCGCGATTCGTTATAAAGAGTTTCGACTGTAACAGTTAATGTGCGGCCCTTTGTCCATAGATGAGTCGCCGTTACAAATAAATACATACATGTAATAGTTAATGTATTTTAACCCTTTCACTGTCAAACCTGTAAATCTACGTTGGGTTTGACACTGAAAGTCTGTGCATGCTAAAAATATCAGAAAGTGAAAGGGTTAAGGAGGTTTTAAGTATTCGGGAAGTAAAAAAGTTTTCTTGGGGGTTTTTGAGTTTGGTGATTTTGAGTCATGTTTGGAAGGTAAATGAGTCAAAGATGGGGGATGATTGAATCGAGTAAGTGTATTAGAGTTAAGCCCATTGCTATTTTGGGTAAAAGAAGTGTGATGATATACTCATAAGCTTAGAGTGATAGTAAATTTAAGTGGGTATGTGGAAACATCGCTTTGAAAAAGCTAAAACCGGGGTTATTTTGACTTGGAACAAAAATGGCAACATGAAGAACATTTTAAAGTATTTTGAAGAGTGCATGACACTGCATTGTGGTGAATGCAGCACTCTTTGTATGGAACATTCTTCCAACACAAGTCATGCACAGTATTTATACAGGCAGAGGTGTTAAATGCCAAATTTGTTGAAATGACAATCCTGGAAACTCGTTTTGTATCAGTTAATTTGTGTTTGTCACACTTCCAACTGGCACAAAAGGGTCCAAAAAATGCATTTGGCAGATATTGTTTACAAGAATTCATTCACTCTGAAGACAAAAGAACAATGACCTGTGATGATTGTAGTTGGTGAATCCCAAAATGAAACCATATCTGCTATCACTTCCACTTGGGAATGATGTTATGCAATTTAAGTAGCTATGTTTAGCTGACGAGTTTGGAAATAGACCCACAAATGCTTCCAAAATTAATCTCAGGATGTACCAAAAAGGAAAACTGATTCATGTTTAATTTATGTTATCAACTTTAGATACATTGATGCACATGACTAGTTGGTCATGTGATTCTTCAATATTTTCTGGTTTTTATTTTGGTCGAACAGTTTGGTAAACAAAATTACACAATTGGCAAAAGTTGGAAAGAAAAAATTGAAGAAAAATCAAAAATTGTAGAATCTGACAAGCTGCAATGTCTTCGAATAGATTGAGTAATGATATTACTAGCAGGGCCAACCCTGAAATTTCATTTTCTTTCTCTCCCAATTATTAAGCTTGTACATGGTCAAACCCAAGAATACATCATTTTTGTTTGTACCGTGTATTCTGTCCGGACTGGACTACCGTCTTCACCCGAAAATAAGACCATGGTTAGGGCTGCTATTTTTGCGGAAAATAAATTTGGACCAAAATGTTTCCATAAGTGTGGATAATGCAAATGGATCATTTTAACACCAAAATTTTTGCAATTGGAGGTACGGTATTTTTTAGTCCGCAATTTCTGCAATTGGATCGTAATACCGCAATTTTGCGGACAATCCGCAATTGGCCAATATTGGTGGGTGTGTTGCAAAAACGTGCGTATTGCTTCGCGTAATACGCACGTATTAACGTCCGTCGAAGTCGAGAGATCGTTTTTGCAATACAAACACATCTTGTCAGATCAAAGACTGAGCTTTACTATCGAGAATATTGAGTTCACGAACGTCATCCACTTTAATGCCATTGTTTTTTAAGAATTTGATACTTTGACTCCCGGGATGAGCCCGCAATAGGTCCGCAATAAGTCCACAAAATGGTGGTTTTTAAAGCCGCTTTCCACCCGCAATTTCACTGTTTTAAGTCCGCAAAAATAGCAGCCCTAACCATGGTGTTGTATTCGAATATTATCGGCGACGAAATGAACGTTGCTGGGTATAGGTTGGGTCCAGCAAACCCTTCCAGACCACACAGCTGCCAAGACTGTTTTTTGTCTGATCCGTGCAGAGTACACTGTACTAGATTCCATTTTAGTGCCGCGGCACAAATGGCACAAATGGTTACATTGCAAATGGCAGTGCGCAAAACGCCCGTAATATTGTGGAAACATGACATAGTCCAAGAAATTGTTGTCATGTTTTTTTTAAAATTTGCATTTAAAATTGCATTTTATTGTATATAAAAGGACCCATATTTGTGGCAGTCTTCTTTTTGTTGTGTCTAAATCGGGCCCTGAATGCAGCCAATCAGATAGTTGTCACTATTTACGTCACAGAATTCCAATGGCGATGACCTTGATCCTCGACCATGAAGTTTACATTACGTCAGCATCCATCGCTTGTGATGTCATTGCTCCATTGGGCCAATCACAGCCTTGCGGATTGAATAAACAATTGAGAAAATTGTCAAATTTCCAGTTAATTTTAGTTTGTTTACAACGTCTTTTTTGGAATACGATCATATTTAACTCGCAGTTAAACATCTTTTATTGTTTAAATGTCGTGCGCATGCGCACTGTCTAAATCGGACGCCATTTTTGATGTTAGATCGGTTTTTTCTATCTCAATGTGTCACGGACCCGCGGATTGTTCGAGATTAAATGGGGTTTTTCAAGTTTATAATAAATCGAACGAACAACGGCGACAACATGGGCCCAAAATTCATACTTTTTGCTGTATTTGGAGATTGACATTCAAATCCGCCTCCATATACGCCGAAAGACCGTCAGAGCACAATGGAATTTATTTTCAGCCATTTAAATCTCTCGTCCGCCTTTTGTTTTCACTCGATCTAAATATACCTGCAAGTACTTGAATTTTAAGCCAACAAAGTCACTGTCAAATTGTGACTCATTTTTGGCATCTTTTGCTCCAATTTTGGCCGCAATCCTTAAACGTTTACATATATTTCCGCCGTGTTGCCAGAGGATGACGGGTGGTTTTGCCTGAGCTCGAAAATTCACTGGATTAATTGACTAAATCAGAAAAATATACGATGTACGGCTCGTCCGAAAGCAAATATTCTCGCAAATCGAGCGTGACATCGTCCAAGTATTCGTCGGACGTGCACGGTAGTTCGGAAAGGCGCAGTAGCATCGTACAAGACGTGTCCAGTTCGAGAAAGAGCAGCATTTCAAGTTCGATTAGGGAAAGCGATTTCGAAGGGAGTTTGTCGAGTAGATACCAAAGGAGCGATGTGTCGGAAAGGGATGAACGGTCAGAGAGGATTAGGATGTCAGATAAGAGTGGGCAGTATCAGAAATCGGAGGAAAAGTATGAATCGAGCAGGTAGGATTAAGATTTATTGGGTTTGAAAAGGTTTTAAAGGTTGTTTGAAGGTTCTTTAAATAGATTGTTAGCTTGTAAAGAGGTTCTGGAAAGTAAATTTATACATTAAAGGTGTGCATTCTGAGAGGTTTTTTTTAAGTGTTTTGACGTGGCAACTGAGTTGGGAGGGAGTTTGTGAACTTTATAAGAAGGCCTTCAAAGTTTAAGGGCCCTGGCTTAATGTGTTTATTTTGTCGGAAATTAATCTTTTCAGAGTTCGATCAATTTACACTGGAAAAAAATATGGCTTTAAACGTCTTTTAATTGCTGAAAAGTTAATGTAAATTTGAACTTTTAGCTTTGTAAAGTTACATTTACAAAAAGTGTAAACTTTTGTTTTAATCAATAACTTTGCGAAATTAAAAAGACAATTTACAATAAACACGCACAATAAGTTTACAGTTTTTAAATTTCAAATTTGTTGGTTTTAACTTTAAATTTAATTTGATGCAAAGGGTTTAATTCTTTTTAATTTTATAATTGATTTTACAAAATATATTATCATTCGTAAACCAATAGCATGCAAAATGCATTCTCGTGAAAGCCGATGCACTTCAGAATACACTGCAATATAATTTTGATGTATTTTTGAATCGTATTGGTATGTCAGATTAAAGTCGCTTCTGTTGCTAAAATCTAGTCCAAATTGGGCAGAATTGAGCACTTAAAAAGCATACTTTTTGTACCTTGTGCATAGGGGTTCCAGATGGTATATGCTTTGTGTGTTGAAAGCGAGATGCATTGCTGTGAAGTGTTAATGTTCTGTTGGGCAGCACTTCAACAAGGAATTCAGATGAGTTTGTTAAAGTTTGGTTTGGTTGGTGGTTTAAATTTTATTTTGCTTTTCTGCTGGTTTTTCTATATGTAGTTTACCTGGTGTTTGAGTCTATTTTTTAAAGAGCAAGAATTTTGGGTGCGTCTTTAAATTGGCAATAGATCAGATGAATTAAAGAGGGCTCTGGTTGTTTGGAGTATTTTTGATGATTTTGATTCGTGCGCTCAAAAGGAGAAACGTCAGCTGCCGCCTTTGAAAAGTCATTTAGACTAAACAACCTTTGAAGACAACATTGTTAAACGAGCATTTAAGCGACTTGTTTGAACTTGAAATTTCAAATAAAAATTTTGCCAAATTAAAATTTGTTTTATGCGCATAAAATTGCACCAAAAAATCCATTTTATGCAAAATAAAAATAAAAATATGCAGAATAAAAATAAAAATATGCAGAATAAAAATAAAAATATGCAAAATAAAAATAAAAATATGCAAAATAAAAAAATTTAGTTGAGTGAAATCAGGTGTTGAATAACAATTCAATGCCATTTCCAAGTGTTCTTGATGTAAATGAATTATAATTAGTAATTCCATTAGCAATGTGGCTAAAAAATACGTTGAAATTATATTACAATGTGTTTTGAAATACATTGGGATTCACGAGAATGCATTTTGTAATACATTTTTGCGTGATATTGGTTTGCAAATCGTAACACATTTTGTAAAATGTATTATGAAATGCATCCCAATATTATTATTTGTCAGATATGAATGCATTTCCAAATGCATTTTTTCAATTGTATTACGAAATGCGTCATTTAATACAAATAATATTTTTAATTCTGCGAAATGCTGTACATTTTGGAATAAATTAAGTGAAGAGCAATTTATTGTAAAATACATTTTTGAACCATATGGGTAATTGCAATTTTAAACACGCTTTCTAAATTTACTACAGTTAAATAGCCTAGAACAGCGTTTCCCAAACTGTGAGGCGCGAGCTGATTTTTGGTGGGGCGCAACGGCACAAATGTAATAATCTAACTAACTTGTAGACATGACGGCTCCCTAGAATAGTGCACTAAAATCATTTTTTGCAAACTTATGTAAATTTTATGTAAAATTTTATGCAAAATTTCTTTTTTTTCTTTCTTATTAGTAGTTCATTTTTGAAAAATTTAATGCATTGGTAGATGAAGTGGGGCGTGGAAGATCGCTTTGCTTAAAAATGGGTCGCGATGCTAAAAAGTTTGGGAACCCATAGCCTAGAATATGCATTTAGACTGGTTTAAAAAATATATAAAAATTTAAATTAGTATGAATATGGTTAGTGAATTAAATCACTGGAGGATGGAATTGGAAATAAATCATTTTCATTCAATTTCTGTTTATGTGGTAAAACATTTTAGCTGAAAAATGCATTTCCTACAACAGTTTCATCCAAAAATAAAAATGTGTTTATTTACATATTTTATAATGACATTTAAATTCAAAGAATGCAAGTTTTCCTTTGCCAACATGTGCAATGAACTGAGCCATTTCAACCCACTCATTGTACAAAAATGGTGCATCATCCACTTTAAACACAAATATTTTAATCCAAAAGAATTACATGAAGCAGCAAATGTAATTGCCAATTGGATGTGATAGCGAAACTGCAATGCATGCTTACCTTTTGATCTGATATGAAGGTCCAGGTTACCACTCTTTTGAGTCTGTTTTTAGTTTCAGAAGCAAGCAGACATTAAACTAATAATAAATACTTACCAACTCAACATCTGCTAAATTTTTTCCACTTAAATTACAACGAAGAAGTGCAAAAAATGCAGAAAATGTAGACAAAGAGCAAGAAAATTCATCTTTGAACTCTGCATAATTACATTGTGACTTACTTGATTGTTTGGGCCCTAGCAGTACTGTTTGAATGACACTACTATCCTGATAGTGCTATGTACCAACCATGCAGCTTACACTGTATATGCAACAGACACATAGGACACATTAGCTAGGAATGCTAGTCTATATATAGGTATGAAACACAGGTGGTGTGTACCCACTGATGTTCCAGGTAAAACTCCCCACATGGTTCAAAAATATTGCTTTTCACTTAATGGCACAAAAAAGTAGCCCATAACACCAGAATTGTAATCTAACTAGGCAAAACAACCAATAAAAGACTAAACCTTTGCCTGCTAAAAGAAACCAACAAACTATGCTAACATTGTTTGATTGATTAAAAGGGGAAAAATACTTATTTTAGCAAATAAAATAAATGTTTTATTACCAAATAAATAAAATCCATTATTCTAATCACTTTTTACACTAGCTGCATTCAAAAACTCTAAAACTTATGCAAAACTCGTTTCGTGTTTGTATGTGACGTCATTGAGAATAAACAGAACTATTTTTCTGCGTAGTAGAGCACAGTACAGTTAGGCGTAATCAGGCTCAACCAATAGGAGTTAGGACCACGTTGTATCGGTTTGGGGTATAGATGAGATGTTAAATCTATCATTCGTGCTACTGGGGAATGCATTACAAAGTAATGCTATGTAATTTCAATGTATTTTTGAACTACCGTATGTGGGTCTACCGCTTAAGTCACTGGGTTTTGAGTGAGACTCCACTTTACGCCGTAGGTCCAGACAAGGTTCCGGATTTAGTCTGATTCACACTAACAAACCCAAAGAAATCTTGTTTACTTGCTTTTTCCTTTTTTTGCACTTGCTCGATCTATTAATAAGCTGCCATTTTGAATTTTGTTGTAAAAACCAAAATAGTAAATAAGACCGCTGAAGTTTTATTTATTTTTTTATTTTTTTTATTTTTTTATTTTATTTTATTTTTTATTTTAGTCAGTTTGTGCACAAAAAATTTGAAATTTGAAATTTCAACCAAACACTTGTTCATTTTCGATATGGGAACATTCCAATATAAAGTCATAAATCTATTTTTATATGGCACTGAGCTTGTTTTTTAGCAATTCACAGTGTCTGGCGTTGTTTCTCCTGCTTGGCATTGAACAACAATCTTTTTGTTTGTCCTGGGTCAATTTAAAGCTCAACATCAGCATTGGACTTGAACGTGCACTTGCGACTTGAAAGGACGTTTTAATCGTTTTGTACCTGCTTGAATTTCATCTATATTTACCTTTACCAGGTAATAACGTTGCAGCGTGAAATCTATTTAGCAAAATTGGCGAAAATTCACGCCAATAAAAACACTTGATTGTCACCGAAAATGCAAAACCACGAGTTATGACCAACAGAGTATTTTTATAGCATTGCAAAATCGCAAAATTGTGTGTAAAAACTGTAAATCGCAGTAAAATTGCAAAATTTTCGACAAAACGCAGTAAAATTACCAAATTATTTGCAAATCGCAGTAAAATCGCAAAATTATCTGACAGAAAAATCGCAAAATTATCTGCTCATCTCAGCAAAATCGCAAAATTACGGTATCTGTAAATCGCAGGAAAATCGCAAAATTATCTGAAAATTACAGAAAAATTGCAAAATTATCTGAAAATTACAGAAAAATCGCAAAATTATCTGCTAATTTCAGCAAAATCGCAAAATTTTGTGTAAAAATCGCAGTAAAATCGCAAAATTATCTGAAAATTACAGAAAAATCGCAAAATTATCTGAAAATTACAGAAAAATTGCAAAATTATCTGAAAATTACAGAAAAATCGCAAAATTATCTGCTCATCTCAGCAAAATCGCAAAATTATCTGCTCATCTCAGCAAAATCGCAAAATTACGGTATCTGTAAATCGCAGGAAAATCGCAAAATTATCTGAAAATTACAGAAAAATTGCAAAATTATCTGAAAATTACAGAAAAATCGCAAAATTATCTGCTAATTTCAGCAAAATCGCAAAATTTTGTGTAAAAATCGCAGTAAAATCGCAAAATTATCTGAAAATTACAGAAAAATCGCAAAATTATCTGAAAATTACAGAAAAATCGCAAAATTATCTGAAAATTACAGAAAAATCACAAAATCATCTGCACAACGCAGCAAAATCGCAAAAATTCTTCCCCATTTTATCCTGCAACCAGGAATTCAACTCATCCTTGATTGAGTTTACTCACCCATGACGCAAAATTTGCACACGTGACCTAAAACATTTTATAAAAAACAAACAAAAAAAAACAATGATAATTCCGACAAAAGATAAAAATAAGAAATGCAATAATATTTCGCGTGTGCGTGTGCCACTCGCGGAGAGACGAATCACATCTTTTCGCTGTCACATATCATTTTTCCTTTACCCAAAGCAGCTGACTAACTATCTGGCAGAGTGCTCTGGAGTCCCACTTCTCTCACGCCCTCTCGTCTCCCATATTAGGAACTCCACGGGCCGGGATACCTCAGTGGAGTTTGTGCGCATCGCATCTCCACTTCATTTCCTTCTCCCTGGATTTTTATTCGACATTTTTCTTCCTCTACATGTATCTATACATTTCCTCGCGCTAGGATGTATCTAAACGTGCTCTTAGTTCGATTACTTCGTTCAGTTTCCTAATTAAACGAGAAAAGCTGTAATGGCGAATAGGTAAAAGCGTTGTTACTTTTTTTCCTTCCTTTTTCTTTACGTTTTTATTAATAGAAACTCGTCAAAGTTATGCATGCATTTTGCTTTACATTTATTTCTCGTGAATTTGTTGAATCAAAATGGGGTCTCTGTTTATATTTATTTCTTGCTAATTTTAAACCGGAAGTGCTGATTTTTTTTTTTTTTTTGGATTTTTTGGATTTGGATTTTTTTTTTTGTTTATAAAATATTTATTTTTGTTTATTTTTATTTTTTATTTGTTTTTAAAGGCAAATTGATGGATTAGCACCAACTTTCCAACAGAAACCGGCAATAAAGCAGGAAGATGATGGGAAGCGGCTTTTATTCGAATGTCGGATTCTTGCCGATCCGAAACCGACTCTTTCGTGGTTTCACAACGGCAATTTGGTCACACCAGCAGGAAGATTTAAGGTTTGATATAACGTGGTGCAGTGCCAGATTAGGCCCGCGACAATAATTGTTGGTCGGTAAAATCAAAAATTTGCGAGGTGGGCCCTGAGATTTCGACTGTCTATGGGCCTCCGCGGGGTTTAATCCAGCACTGTGTTATGTATACCATCATATTTGATTGCTGGAGAGCATACATCTTTTTTTCCTCGCATTGTTTCTTGTGGGAAAAGTGTCAGGGAAAGTTTCATAAACGTTTTAATATATAAAAGAAACAAGTTTAAAAAAGGTTCGTTGGGTTATTTCAAGTGGCAAAGCCAAATGGCTTTCCTAAATAGGTTCTTGGCATCGAGTTTCTGCTTTCGGATGTTTTTCGGAAAGTTATCGGTGGTAATGCAAATTAAATGTTCATTTAATTTTTATTTGTTTATTTATTTATTTATTTATTTATTTTATTGGTTGTTTTTTTTTTTTTTAAATTGTAATGGTGGGAAATTTTTTGAATAATTGGAATTTTTCTTTCTCCTGTTTGGATTAGATTTATTTTTAATTTGCACGGAATGTTTCTTCATGTTTGTGTATATACACTTGTCATGATTTGAGGTGTTAAGTGGAGCACCTGCAAAAAGGGGACTATTTTAAGAAGCTGGAAATTTATTTCATTTGGAGTTAAACTTTGGCTTGGATGGAAGGAATTATATAAATGCTAGCTCAAATTTTAACTAGGGATGTTTAATTTCTTGCCAGGTTTTCGGAGGTAATTTTTACTCCGGTAAGAACTACCTAAAGGGTTGACCGTGGTGTGTCGTGAGAAAAAAAGAAAGTTGTTTAAAAATATTTAAATTTACTTGCCGCCCCCAAAAACAAAAATAGTTCTTTTGGATCCACCCTTGAACTGTGGAAGCCTCCATTGTTGTAAACAAAACATAATGACATTGACCATTATTATGAAAATGGGTCTACTCTACTAACCAACAAAATTAGCTTCGCTAACATTTTGCTCAGTGCTTTTTCTTTCTGCAACTTTCTGTGAACGTTTACACATGTATGTGTAGTAAAAATACGTTAGGCCTACGTACCAACGACATTTGGTATCGAAATCAATGTGAAATCAGCTAAAACCACCATTTTTGGGATCAGAATTTGCATATTAGGCACCATTGCAAAGATTTGAGCAAAAACCTCTTTCCTAACCACCATTTCATTTGTTTGGCTGAAATGGATCAACAGCCATTTTGTTGTTCCAGATAATCAAAGGGCAGTATGGGTAATTCTCGTATGACGTCATGTTTACCAGAAAACTAACGTCATGTAAACGCAAACGGTTATCCAGATAAATAAAATCCGAATATTCACTTATCTGGAAAACTGTGACCATGTAAACATGGTAACTGTATTGTTTGATCTAAAGAGCGTAAACTATAGCATCGTTTGCGATATTGGTGTTGACTGATGACATTAAAAGCGCTGGTGAATGCCGTTAAGGCGTTTTTACGGGCTGTTTGTCACTGTAGTGCTTTACATTGGCAATGCTTAATGCCAGGCAAGTTGATGGATCACGTGGTGTTCTTTGGGAGAGACCATTCTGAAATTAGTGCCCTCTTGAGATGAGTAGTTGCATCTTGCCAGCTTCTTCTTTTGTCTCAGATATTAAGGGATCATTTTTGGTTTGTTGCCAGCACTAATCTGTATGGATTCAATTTATTTATTTGGGTTTTAATACAGTTGGGGAAGGGTTGCGCGTTATTTTAGATTTTTATGATATTTCGGCAGCTGATGTGAAATGAACCCTAACTCACTAGCTGCGTTCCAAAAGTCATTTGAATTTGAATTAAACATCATTTTAAAAATGAATTTTTTTCAGTTACGACAAAGGGGAAAGTGGCATCTGATATTTTTAGCCAAAGATGTTTAAATGTGTTAGGATGGCCCTGAAAAAGCCGTGGGTGGTGGATGGAACTGACGGTTAATTTATAAAAAGCCGTTGGAAGAAGTGACTAGAGTGACTCTTACTATCGGAAAACTAACCATTAGATTTATGCTCTGTACCAGGGGTCGGCAAGTAATTTTAAGTGGGGTCCGGATACTATTGAAAATTTTTATCGAGGTCCAGAAAAAAAACACTTAACTGAAATTGAGGAAATGTTGTCGTGAGTCAATTTAATGTAACAATAGTTGTGCATGCTGATGTTTGGAAAACATTTTCAAGCAGACAATGAAATTCTAATTCAGGAATTTAAACATCAGCCAATTGCCACACATGATTGGTTTACGGCTTTAACTCACTCGGTTAATGAATGAATGCAAGTTTAGTAGGGCTTAAAACAGACATGGCGAGACAAAGCACATAAAGCAGCTCTTAATCAAGGGGCTGCTATGATGAGGTCAATGAACTGGTTAGCTTTTAAGCCTCTCTCACTCTTAAAGGGTTCCAAATTTATGGAAAAATTAAAAAGTGGATTTTTGTGTAGATATTTTCTCAATCATTGGACAAGTGAACTAATCAGGGATATTATCCTAATCTTAAGTTTACAACAGACGGCACGGTACCCGGCTGTACAGCTTTCTTCACTTCACATTTTGGTGTTGACGACTTAAAGTGCAAAGCTGGTGGGTGTAAGATATCTGTGAAACCAACACCCTTCTGACACTTACAGTTTGCGCCCGGTATCTTGATACTAAATTCGTACTGCACATCCCATTGTGCGCAGACGATTTTCTAATTCCAGTTGTTATTTAGCAGTATTAAGCCTAATATTAGGCCTAGTAATGCTTAAAGAAGGTAAATTAACAAAAATATTTTGATACTACTCTGTAAATTACTTTTAATATTGAGTTTATTGTTGTTTATTTACTTTATTTTAGCATTATTAAGCCTAATATTAGCAACTGGAATTAGAAAATCGTCTGCGCAGAATGGAATGCGCATTACGAATTTAGCCAGTGTTGTGTCTCGTTCACTAAATTGTGAACGCGTTCAAGTTTGCGTTCATGACCGTGTGAACGCGTTCACGTTTACGTTCACTCTAATTTTTTTCAAAGTGAACTAAGTTCAAGTTCATGAACTTGAACCAATAGTGCGCTGCGATCGTTGCCAAAGATGTAAACCTATACAAGAAAAACTAACTGCTGATTGTAGAGTGGTAGAGTGGTTTTTCACGTGGTTTATGCCTGGTTTTGGTTTTTACATAATGGCTGCCACTTAGGGTCGAATTTCCAATTGTTCTAATGCTTGCAGGTAAAGCATCCACTACCAAAAAATGTGAGTAAAATCAGAAGTGTTGAAAGAAGTGTGTCTACTTCGTTAATTGGGTGGGAATGAAGGAATTTAATTGCTGTTTATGGATACTACACCCAAAAAGCACGTTTTTATTCAGGATTTATTTCATGTTAAGACGCCTCACAAGCAGAATAAGGGACATTGGGTGGAAACTAATTAGCATTTTAAAGTTGAGTTGTGGAATCATTTGTAATGGCCGGCTGGTTTATTACATCCGCTCCTGCACGATGCCAAGACTTTAAAAATGTTCAGACAAAATAGTTATTTGTTCCAACATACCAGAGCGAGTGGGTAGGCAATGCGTGGAAATTAAGATTGATGGTTGGCAAAGAATCTGTCAGCAATTCAACCGATTTAAGCAAATCAAACGTATTCATTTACCTTGCAAAAATCAACTTTATTTTGTTTTATTTTCAGTCAACCATTACTGCAGAAGGCAAGAATGTCTACTTTTCAGTTTTGGAAGTAGGCAAAGTGACTGTAGAAGATGCAGGGAAGTACAAAGTCACAGCCAAAAATGAACTGGGTGAAAGCAATGCAACTATTTCACTCAACTTTGACAGTAAGTATACCAGGCGTAGATTACATTGAGATATATTAATATTTACATAAGCAAATAATTGCATCCTTCACAACTTTAATATTGTTTTAAATTTGGGGGACCGTAAACTTACGGTATAGGGCATGATGTGTAAAGCCTAGTTCACATGCATGCGTTAACGCACCAAAGCTGCTTTGTCCACATGCGTTGCGTATGAACTAAGGGGCCGTTCATAAATTACGTAACACACCAATGGGGGGAAGGAGTTTCAAATTTTGTTATGAGTCACTACTAAGGGAGAGAGGGGGGTTTCAAATTTTGTTACTTTCCATGTATAAAAAAAATTTTAATTTTAAATAATCAAAATATAATCATTTTTTATATGATTTTTGGAAAATTTGGGGGGGGGGATTTCAGTTTTGTTACGTAATTAGGGGATGGGGAGTTCGGGAATCTGTTAGGACCATGGTTCAGAGAGGGGAGGGGGTCTAAAAATCTCAAATATTGCGTTACGTAATTTATGGACGGCCCCTAATTAGGTTGCTTCGTAAACGCGCGTTGAAGCGTTGAAGCTGATGCAATAACGCATGCACGTGAACTAGCCTTTGGCGTGTAAATGCAATTTGATAAGCTGCTCTGCTTATAGTCCACACCCTCGAGATTTAAAAGTGGCTTAGATAAGCCAAGTCTATTTTAGAGTATTTCTGTTGCAAGAATATTTGCCACCCACCCACTAATTGAATATGCATACCCTATTACTCTACTTTGTTTGACTATATCTGGGGATATAATTGGCTCATCTTTTTTATGGCATGCCGTAAAAGTCTAATTACTGCCAGATAATTGGGGCTTATTTTATATCCAACTTTGCTGGATAATTTGAATTAACCGCCATCCTGGTCGGACTAACGAAAGACTAAGCAAAGTGGGTTGTTCGGTATTTATTTCAGTGCTGTGGATATGATTAATACCTTTTGGGGTCTCTAAGGTCAGACCGGTTAGCAAACAGACAATTGTTAGGTCCTCAAATGCACTTTCCCAAAACAAAGAGAAAAAAGAGTGAAAAAATTAATTAGTGACAAAAGGATGGAAAGCTGGGCTCCCAAAACCATAGGCAGGGGCCAAATCTGCCTTTTGGGTAATCTGCCATTGATTAAGTGCATAAATTAGAGAATAAGTGTGCAGTAGTTACCAAAAATGTTTCTTTGGTGGAAGACTAGTGCTCGGTGTAAATGCAAGGTTGGGTTTTTAAGAAATTGTCTTACAGACGGCTGGACTGGGTACAAATTTAGTACCGGGAAATCTGGATGGGTCGGGCCACAGGGACAGGTTATGGTGGGCCAGGGAGGGGGCCATGGTGGGCCTGCCAAGGGCCATCGGGCCACAGGCCATCGGGGAATTCCCGGTAGCCCGCCCGGCCACTCCAGCACTGCTTACAGATTGTGGAATGTCTCAGCCTAATAATACCTTGGACGAAAACTACTGGACTGGTTAACGATGACCATGTTTGTACAGATTTGAAGTCATCTGACTAATTCTCACTGTTCATCACTGCTCTGGCGGCCCTTTGTCCATAGATGGGTCGCCGTTACAAATAAATACATACATGTTCATCACCGCTCAAACAGTGCTAAAAGAAAACACGAGCCAAACTCATTTTCTCATCTTCTTTTACAACAGGTGATGATGCAAACATCCCAGATGAAGGAGTCAAACCGACTTTCACAGATAGACCCGTTATCCGACAGTCCGATGATGGAAACAAAGTCATCTTTGAGTGCCGACTTGTTGCAGACCCCAAACCAACCATTACATGGTAATTGGAAATAAAATTGAGCACAGAGTTTTCACTTTTCATTAAAATGTGTGACAATTTGCAGGTATCAAGGCACAAAGGTGATAAAAGAAGGCGGAAAATACAAAATGAAAATCGAAACCGACACTACGAAACACGTGGCAACGATGGAGATTTCTGGCGTCGAATCGGCCGACGGCGGCGAATACAAAGCCGTGGCGAAAAATAAATTAGGCGAAGGCACAGCGAATATTAATTTGAACTTTGAAGGCGGTGGCGACGATGATAAACCCAAGTAATTAAACAAATTGATGGTTTTATTGCAGTGTTCAATTTGGATGTGTTTTGCAGAGTACCCGACGGAAAGGCGCCCCGATTTCCCAAGAAGCCTACCATCAAACAAGAAGGGGATATTTTAATCATGGAATGCATTTTGGAATGCAATCCTTCGCCTGAAATTCAGTGGTATCGCGGAACTACTAAAATTAATGAGAGTAAACGACACACGATTAAGAAAACTAGCATAGGCAAAGACATGTATTTACTGAGCTTAGAAATAAGGGTGAGTTAGGCAGCACCATAGCTAGATTTTCGAGCACTCCTGATTAAGGCCTTGGGAAAAAATTTATTCTATACTCTTGTTGAACTCAAAAAGGCCCCTAAATCCCATTGGTCGAGCCATTTTACTGGTATAGTGATCCAAAAAAATAGACCCAAACACCAGAATTGCATTACAATGTACAGACATTGTAATCGATTGCCTAGGTAACGGCCAAAATTTCAAAATTATATGCTTTTCAGACAAAGCAATCAATAAACAGAACAAACATGAGTTTTACATTTATATGTGCATAAAACTGTATTACATAAATGGAAATAACATTTTTTAATAAGAAAAATCAAAATTATATTAACTTAAATGGTTATAACAATCACAAAAATAGATAAAAGTCCAAACTACTTCTCCTAGTGGTAGTATGCAGTCTGGAGTTAGTAGTGATGAGGCTCGACCAATGGGATTTGGAGGCCTTCTTGAGTTCAACACGAGAGGGTTCTCTAGGTACCCTTTTATCTGGTACAATAACTACTATTAAACGGACATACCATATTGACGCGCATTTACCGTATTACCTCACATTAAGCCGCATGCCGGTATAATTCGAGTTATACCAGCATGCCGATAAACATCGTTTATAACGGCACGCCGGTGTAAGTGAGTACGAATTTTTTTTTAAAGGATTTAGCCAAAACAACCCAAAAAAATCATTTTTAGATGTCCAAAATGAAGGAAATTTGTATAACATTTCCCAAATTTTAGTAGTAATCTTCAGAATATCAATAAAACTTAAATTTCAGATCCAAAATCCAATATAATTATTTATCTGGGCTCAAGAAAAAAAAGTTTTTCACTTATACCGGCATGTTTCGTTTTATATCGGCATGCCGGTATACACTTTTTGGACAAAATTTTAAAAACCTGCTAAACCCATGCCCAACGGCATGCCGCTTTATGTGAGGTAATACGGTAAGCCTAGTTCACATACTAGTATGCTAGCGTTAACGCACCAAAGCTGCTTCGACCACATACGTTGGCCGAAGCGCATTGTGATTTTGTGCGATTTCGTGCGTTTTGGAAAGAAACACTAGCACGAGATGTTTATTACCTTACTGGTATTTCATAAGGTGAATGTGATTTCTAAGTTCTATACATGAAGGTACCAACCAGGTGTTTTGGTTGTGCAAAAAATGGGGCTGCAAAGATTAGGGAAGCCTGAGAGGAAAAAATTATCTTTTTGAAGTATGTACTTCAACATCTTTTCGAAGGATGGGGAGGACAAATCAATAACTAGCATGTATAAATTTGGAATATTCAGTCTCCTTGAGTAGCTATGGTGCCAAGAAATAAAAGTTGCTTTCACTAGAGGACAATTGTATCAAGAACTTATTCATTTTTTAGGACCCAACAAATGATGATGGAGGCAATTACAAGTGTAATGCAGTAAATGATATTGGCGACAGCAATGCTAATATAGCACTTAACTTCCAAGGTAAGCAAGTGAATAGTTGAAAGACTATAGTTCAGAGATGTAATTGATATTATGTGAAATTGTAGGCGGAGATGAAGGTGTAGCCCCAACATTTATTGGCAAACCAAAAATCATTCCAAAGGATAATGGAGCTTTGGTTATGATGGAATGTCAAGTGAATTCTAAACCTGCACCAGAAGTGACGTGGTACAAGGGAACAACTGTGGTCAGAGCGTCTACTAGAATAAAAACTACCATTACACCCAGTGGTGATAGTTACACTGTTGTCATGGAAATTAAGGTAATACTATTCCAGGCCTAGTCTTGTGTCAGTTTGCTAAAGCTAGGTTTACACTTGTGTTCACACGAGACGCAATGCAAGGAAAAATTAGTCAAACGCAACGCAGAATCTGTTCACACTGTAGGGCACGTGTGAACAGAGCTGAAACAATTGATTTTGCGTCTGGCCAATCAGATGGTTTCAATGAAACCTGGAATTGCATCTAGTTCTAGAACTAGTTCCAGAATCCGAAATTGGCGGCTTGTTTGCATTGGCCGGAAGACCTTTCCTTGCATTGCGTCGCTACTTCAACTTGGTGTTGAAGCAGGAATTGGCGTCAACATCAAGAATTTTTGGACGCAAGCAGCTTGCAGTGGCCTGTGGCCTGGTGGCTCGTGGCGGGCCCACTGTGGACTCTCCCTGGCTCATCGTAGCCTGTCCCTGTGGCCCAACCCATCCAGATTTCCCGCTACTAAATTTGTACTCAGTCCAGCCCGGAGCAGCCGGCTTCTTTTCTTTATTTTAGCACTGCCATAATGTTGTTTTGATGGTCTACTTGCTCGGGATAACATTTTGCTTTGTTTTTATAGGACCCTTCTGGTTCTGACGGTGGAACTTACCGATGCAATGTTAAAAACATGTACGGCGAAACCAATGCGAATCTAAATCTTAATATCGAAGGTGAAGCCAAACCTGAAGGCACAGCACCCACCTTTGTCGAAAAGCCCAAAATCATATCCGAAGATAATGGCAAGAGGGTTGTTCTTGAATGCAGAGTTCGTGCTAAGCCTAAACCGACCCATGTGTGGACTAAGGACGGAAAGCCCATCAAAGAAACTTCAAAATTGTCGATGAGCTTCAAACAAGAGAGCGAAGAAATTTACATTTATCAGATTATTTTAAAGGATCCAATGAAAGCCGATGGTGGACTATTCAAATGTAATGTCAAGAATGAGTTGGGCGAACTGAATGCTAACCTCACGTTGAATATTGAAGGTTTGAAAATAGCTGTTGCTAGCATACCGCAAGCTGTAATTGATTATCAATTTTCAATATTTTAGAGATACCGGTGGTACGCGAGAAACCTAAGATTATCAAAGTGGAAAAGAAGAAATCGGTTATTATCGAGTGCATCGTTACATCGCCGATGAAACCAGAAGCAATTTGGTACCGCGAACAACAAATTGTCCGTGAAGACAGAAAACACTTTATACATATCAAGGAGGTCAAAAGGGGAGAGTTTCAGATTCAATTGGAGATTGAGATGCCCTCGAATGAGGATAAGGGCACGTATAAATTGATAGCGAAGAACGAAAAAGGCGAAGCCATATCCCAGACCGTAGAGTTTCACGAAATAATCGGTAACTAAATTTATATGGGGGTTGGTAGAGTTTATTAAATTGTTGTATTTCATTTTACAGAAGAGAAGCAGGAAGAAAAGTAAGTTTCCATCGTAAAAAAGATGAAATTTATTAACTATTAGACCCAGAGTGGGCAAAAACAGCGTAATCGAAGAATTCATTCGTACATTAGAACACAGAAATTAAACAGCATTGGGCCTAGTCAGTACTTGGATGAGTGATATTGCTGGGAATCCCAGTTGATTGCCATCCTTTTGTGATGTTTCTGCAATGGGGTTTTCTGTAGTTTTTCTGGGTTTCGATGCAAATGCAAGGTTGGGTCCTCAAGAAAGTTTTTCCATAGATCTTGGCTTACATGGCCCAATGGAAAAACTTTCTCGGAATGCAAAAATGTCCCAATTTAAAAAAACAGATTAATTGCTTCCAATAGGAGAAGCTTAATTGGTTTAATTTGTGCCTAATTCCTCTCACAGGCATTCTGTTAAACATTTAAAAATTAGCTTTTTTTATAGTCAGATTCTGCAATCATTGGTTCAACTTTCTAATTGGTCGTTATACTTTTTAAATAGGAAAAAGGGTGACAAGCCAAAGATTGGTCAAGGACTTATCTCCATTTCTGTTAATGTGGGTGAGGATGTTGAATTCGTTTGCAAGTTAACGAAGAGCGATCGAACTGTAAAAATAGAATGGACTAGGAATTCTAAAGTCATAAGAGAGACTACAAATATAAAATCATCTTTTGATGGCTTAACTGCAAGACTGATCATGAAAAAAACAACTATCGAAATGGTTGGCACATACTCCATTGAAATTACCAATGAATTTGGTAAAGACACATCCTCTGCAGAGCTGACAGTGAAAGAAGAAAAGAAGGAGCCTGAGAAAAAGAAACCTGAAGAGAAGAAACCAGAAGAGAAGAAACCAGAGGTGAAGAAACCCGAAGAGAAGAAACCCGAAGAGAAGAAACCAGAGGTGAAGAAACCCGAAGAAAAGAAACCCGAAGTGAAGAAACCCGAAGAGAAGAAAGCAGAAGTGAAAGGAAAGAAAAAGGATGAATTCATAGTGGATGAATTAGCTGATATGAAAGCAGCTCTTAAGAAGAAACCAGAAGAAAAAAAAGCAGAAGAAAAGAAGGCTGAACCGGCTAAAGTAGGCTTAAAGGCTCCTGAGTTAAAGACACCTGAATTGAAGATACCTGAAATAAAGACTCCTGAAATAGTAACGCCACAGATTATTGAGCCTCCCAAGAAAAAAGAGGAGGAAAGGAAGAAGTCTTTAGTCAAAACACCGAAGAAGAAGGATTCTTTACCTGAAATTCCATCAATTGAAATTGCTAAAGAAAAGTCTCCGGAACCTGGATCAAGAAGAGGTTCAGGTGCTGGCAGAAGACCATCTATTGTAGTTGCTGATGAGGTTAGTTTGAGTACATTGTTTTCTAATTGCATAGGCTGTAAATTCATTGTTTGATTTACAGAAAGGATTAATGGTAGACCCAGAAGGAAAAACTAAGAAACTGAGACCTGGAGAGGTGGTGGATTTCAGACAGGTAATATATTTATTGTTGTAAATTGGGTGACATTGTAACAAATACTATATAAATTACAATTTAATTTGATTGGTGTAAGATTAAAAATATGTCAGCATAAGCTGCAATCCAGGGGGTACGACATTCAACCGAATCTCTGACATGGGCTTTCGAATCCCGTTCCAGATCCCCGAATCTCCGAATCTCGAATATTTACATTTTATAAAAATTTTGAATTTTTTGTCGAATATTGGACAGAAGTTAAAATATTTTTGATTTTTTTATTAAAATAATCATCTACAGTGCGCGCCAAAAAGATGAGTGCACCCCATTTTGCCTTCATTTTTCAGCAATGCGCGCGTGTTGAGTGTTGAAATTTTAAACAAAGGTGCAAAAT
The DNA here is from genome assembly GCA_949358305.1 of Strigamia acuminata. Lineage (NCBI taxonomy): Eukaryota > Metazoa > Arthropoda > Chilopoda > Geophilomorpha > Linotaeniidae > Strigamia > Strigamia acuminata. Next base: position 28,704,493 of record OX442314.1, on the reverse strand, counting down.
CATAACAAAATAAACTGCTGAAACAATTGGAGCGATTGAGAAACAAACAAAAAATTTATTACAAAAAAATGAAAATAGAGGTGCGACAAAATGATAAGTGCACTACAATCAAACTTCAACAATAAGCAAAATAGTTAAGGCAATCAACTTGCGTGTGTAGATGGTGATAAATAGGTGATGTTGGATGAAAACTGTCCAAGCAGATTTTGAAATTGACCATTTTTAAAGCCTCCACATCACTCTGAACGCCCCGACCCTTAAATTCAGGAAATATGGAATTTTATTGTAATAATGAATTTCTGAAAACACTTTTTAGACTAGTTGAGGGTTCCTGATTCATAATTTCATAATATTTTTTATGTTGGGACTCAATTTCTGTACTAAAACACAACTTGAATGGAAAAGTTGCACACTGACAGGACTCAGCACACTGCCTGCAAAGAATCATAAAAATTGCCCATTTGATTATAGCAAGAAAACAGAAGGTTTTAGGTGCATTAATAAACTCATGTCGTGGTTTGGGATGCCAATCACTTCTCAATGCATCTAGATTGAGTTTTTTTTTCATCCAAAACCACGACAGAGTTCATTAATGCACCTAAAACCTTCTGTTTTCTTGCTATAATCAAATGGGCAATTTTTATGATTCTTTGCAGGCAGTGTGCTGAGTCCTGTAAATTTTTAAGCCACATAAAAGTAGTATAAGATGAGCAGGAAACCTGTATTCTATTAGAAATTAAGCCTGCTGCTAGCCTAGCACTGGTTACAAAAGCATAATTCTGTCATTTGGCTCCAGTCAGTGTGCAACTTTTCCATTCAAGTTGTGTTTTAGTACAGAAATTGAGTCCCAACATAAAAAATATTATGAAATTATGAATCAGGAACCCTCAACTAGTCTAAAAAGTGTTTTCAGAAATTCATTATTACAATAAAATTCCATATTTCCTGAATTTAAGGGTCGGGGCGTTCAGAGTGATGTGGAGGCTTTAAAAATGGTCAATTTCAAAATCTGCTTGGACAGTTTTCATCCAACATCACCTATTTATCACCATCTACACACGCAAGTTGATTGCCTTAACTATTTTGCTTATTGTTGAAGTTTGATTGTAGTGCACTTATCATTTTGTCGCACCTCTATTTTCATTTTTTTGTAATAAATTTTTTGTTTGTTTCTCAATCGCTCCAATTGTTTCAGCAGTTTATTTTGTTATGATTTTGCACCTTTGTTTAAAATTTCAACACTCAACACGCGCGCATTGCTGAAAAATGAAGGCAAAATGGGGTGCACTCATCTTTTTGGCGCGCACTGTAAATCTTTCCGAATCCCAACCGAATCCCATCCGAATCCTATGGAAGATTCGAATTTCTGACACGCAGATTCTGATTGTCGTACCCCCTGCTGCAACTGGTGCCGGGTAACCGAATAGACAACAGTGACGCACCAGGATTGGTTGACTCAGTCATGTGATTGTAGTCATCCGCAATGTGAATCTCTCAACCAATGGGAGTATTTCAAGTACTTTTCGGAATAGAGTTTAGTTTTATTTAATTCGACTGAGGGTTGTTCAGTGCTGAACTAGCCTGGTGGCCTACCGGGAATTTCCGTGGCGGTCTCACCATGGCCTGTCGTTGGTCCGACCCATCCATATTTCTCGATACTAAATTTGTACCCAGTCCAGCCCTGGGGTTGTTTCGATGTACCGTCGCTTAAAAAACTGCGGCTGGTTCAGTAGCTTTCAGTCGCAGTGGACGTGCGCATAGCATTTGAACAGCAAAAGATGTTTAATGGCAATTTTAGACTGACTTTTGGAATGCAGTTAGTAGGACTGCATAAAAATATGGAGCCATGGACTCCATACATCTGGATTTTGAAGTTCCAGACGTTAACTGTAGAATATTGTAGTGTAGTTAAATTTTGGATTTTATCAATATTTTTGCACTAACACTTATCAAAACCCTGATTTTTACTTTAAGGGCAAACTTTTAGGCGCTGAAGGAGAAAAGGTTAGTGGCCACCACGCAGTATAGACATGTAATCGTGTGTGTCCACTTGATATTTAGATTTGTGGGTGATAATTTGTATCAAACTGTTTTAATATTGTTCTAGATGAATAGTTTTTCAATTAGGTTATAAATTAGTGTCCAGTGTGATTTCCAGTTTATTATCATCATAGAAATCGTCTGTTTTTAGATCTGTTTATCATTTTTGTTTGGTTTCTGTTTCTAGTTTACTTGTTATATCAGTGAAATTTATATAGAATAGTTAAGAGTAGATTTTCTAAATATGGTAAACTTTAAAAATACTAATTACAATATTTTTTTTTTAAATCTCTCTTATGGTTCAACAGAGAAGAGGAAGTGTTGACACACGCAGACTTAGGTAAAACTACCGCAGGTTTTCCAATTTACCAGAGGGAATCAGAAAAGGAAGGAAGTACACTGTACTTTGTGTTGCTCGGACATAGGACCGGTCCCAGAAAGTTGTCTGGCTTAACAGGCTGTCTAGATGGGAGAGGGAATTTAACTTTGGTACGGTATACGGTAGGTTGCGTACAACAAACGTATTCGGACCATTGTCCGGCCTGGAAAGAGTATACCGTACTTAACAGTGGAACAGCTTAAATGTTGGAATGTCAATGTCTATATTCAGAGTATAATTATGAGCATTAGTTGTTTACATATTGTTACGCGTACGGCCCGTTCCGATATCTGTTTGTAAGAAATGCCACAAAAGAGCGGGAAATCTATTAATGTGCTATGTTTGACTTTTGCACTTGTATTTAAGCACGTCCCGCACGAAAGAAACATCATCGGACATTCTGATTCCCTCAAATATAAAAATGCTCGCTTTCAACGTAATTATTTCATTCAGTGCGGCTGAACTGATAGACAAACCATCTACACCTCTTAAACCATCTCCTGAAGAAGGTTGCCCAGCTCAAATTGTTGGGTTTGACGAAACGGTTTCTGCAACTGACGGTACAACTTAATGACAGGAATCAGGAGATAGAGCATCATTACTAACTGCGCACGTTTGAATGTTATAGGACAAAATGGCTATATTCCTGTCCAAGTTGAAGGCAATCCAATACCAACTGTTCAGTGGTTCAATTCAACTGCAGGAACAGAAATTATGGACGAAGGCAGATATAAATTCTTGACTGAAGGTGACACCAACACTGTCACGCTCTGCATTCGTAAGACCAGGACTACGGATGAAGGAAACTACAGACTGCTCATTTCAAACATACATGGGTCTGATTCTGCTGAAATAACATTATTTGTTAGTGGTAAGTAATCCAATATTGTACTTCCTCGATATCAGATATGGACAGAACGGTAAACTTAAAAGTGCATTTTTATGAGTGCATCTATAGTCGTCGCCTGGTATCTTGGTGCCAAAATTAAACTGACCAATACCTGATAAATAGGTAGGTCAGACACACACATGGTGCTACTTACGGTTACTGGATATTTCATACCATGTTGGTTTCAGTCGAGAGAGCACTTATAATCGGCCCAAGTTAGCAGAAAATCATGGTTTGGGATGATTACTTGATTAGTTGCTTAGTTGCTTATTTGATGAAATGATTATTCTCGGGATTGGTTGAATCCAGTCACATGACACATCAAGTAATCGACTAATCAAAGTAATCATCCACGCAACATTGCTTGGGCCTCCGGTATTACCGCTCCATACGACACACTTCTTGTTCTGAGGGCTTCAACTTGATTGAAGTATTGGTCGATCGTTTCGCTCGTAGCCATCTTGAAATATGATAATTCGTCGATCAAAGTAATCAACTAATCGTTCATTTAATGAAACCCCTTAGTATATCTTCTAATTGCGCCCCAGTGTGCAATTTGCAAAAAAAATATTTTTCCCGCGCGCAATTGGAAGCCCCCATCACTATTCACTTGTGTGTTTAAATTTGACATCAAGATACCGAGCGTGGAATGTGGTGATCCCAAAGCCAGTGGCGAGTTTAAGCATAGACTTTATGCAATAAAGATGAAGGATTCTTGTTTGTTGTAATACAAATTGCATTTCTACTACAGAGGAAGGTGGAATGGATTTCCGTACCATGTTGAAAAAACGTCGTTATACCAAGTGGGGCAACGACGGTGGTCCACCGGACTGGGGTGACCTAAAGGAAAATCAAAGCGAACTAGAAAAACAATTGAAAAAGGAAAAGGTAAGATTTAATACTCACTATTAAACACCATATTAGAATAAAAAGCAGAAAAGAAGTCTTAAAATCCAGTAATAGTAGGAAGAAATGAAAAGAAAAGAATTTTTGATATGAAATGATGTAAAATAAGGATTTCTGTTGTCCTGTTGCAATTCGTTTTTGTCCTTTGATTATTGTTGTTGTTGTTTTGTCTTACAGTGTTTTTTCAATAATATTTCATATTTGAACCTGTACACCAACCAATCACTAATCACTCAAAGTTTCTCATCAGAATGACATTTCCCGATACCAAGTGCAATAAATCCCTTCCCTCACAACACCTGTCACTTTCCCCAGTTTTTATTTGTCAAAGTTGTGTCTTGTGTTGTGATTTAGGAACTACGGGTAAGGGTACGCCATCGGCAATGTTCCTTAGCAGAATTTATTCCTGATTGGCCGGTACTTCAACCACTGTCCCGCCGGGGCCGGCTTGAGGTTTGATTGACAATACAAACATTTTTCCTCTACTTTCAAGATCCAAACACATGTCAGGTTTCCACTAGTTCATTTCCTATAGTCAACAGTCAGCAATTTGCTTAATTACCTTATTCTGTCAAAAAAATATTCAATTGATTTTCACAAAACACAAATTTTCTCGCATGATGTTTTGGCCTTTAGATTGTCTAGAGGTATTGCAGTCTATCCAGCAAGTACAGTGCTAAAGCCCAAAAGTGGATTTAACTGAATGGACAGTCAACGACAATTAGAATTTACATTTTTTAGTTTAATTAGTTTAATTCTCGGATCAGAATGATTTTGAATTTCCATCTTTTATAGATTTGGATGTTGTTAATACGTGGGTTATTTTGCAGTCCACTAGATGTCCCCAGAATGTCAACTGGATCAAGTGGGATGTCCATTGGACATCCAGAAAATTTAGACATGACATCCGTTGGAAGTCCACTGGATGTCCTAACTGCAAAAATTGCATACCCGCAAAAAACCACACAGCTGCAAAAACCAAAAATTTCAAGAAAATAAACCCTAAAAACTTCACAATTCAAGAAAATAAACCCTAAAAACTTCACAATTCAAGAAAATAAACCCTAAAAAATCCAAAATTCAGGTAGAAAAAAATAAAATTAATTTTTTTTAAATAAAATAAATAAAATTTGCAGATTTGCAGTTTTCTGCGGTTCTTTGCGGTTTGCGGTTAACCTTCCCATAGCCAAGCCTAGTTTCCACCATTGCTAGCTAAGGTCGGTCAAATCGGCCTTCTTTTAAAATGCTTCTGTGCATGTGCAGAATCACATTTTTCCTGGTGCAATCGCATTTTTTCTGGTAAAAGCACATGTTTTAAAACTAATTTTAATACGCCACCTAGTGCAAACAGATGGCAAAGCAGTGTACGGCGCTCCCATTAAGGGTGTTTTATGTTAAAAATATTAAATTATCTTAATAATAATTGAAAAACTATTTGTATTTAGACATTATAAAATAAGAAAAAAAAGTTTTTGAGGAATAAAAGTTAACCTCATTAATTAATTATCAGAAAAAAAAGAATTACAGTGATTTTTCCACTTCTGTAATTTTTTTGACCCACCATGGCTATGGGAAGGTTAATCATATTGCAGTTTTTTATAAAAACCGCAGTGCAATTTTGGAAATAAAAAATTTGCGGTGCGATATTTCGCACTCGTGAACAACCCTGCTATAGCCACCCAAGTGTTTGTTGGGGCACACAGTGAGGCACTGAACGGAAAAGCCGGTATCTAAGCCTGTTTCAGGCAGTGGTAGCTTTAACACACCCCAGGCAAGCTTGGAAAAGCAAAAACCAAAGCAAGCATGGAAATTTAAAACCCTCGGAAAATATTGAAATGATTTGTTTCACTGTGTTTTGCTTTGTACAGTATGACCCAGTTAAGGTGAGGCGAACGCAATCTGAGCAGGGAACTTGCCGTCCTGTCAGATACCAAGGCTACTAGAATACTATAAGGTTGCGCAACTTGGAGAAAAAAGCCAACAATGTTGTGCATAGGTCTGCGCACAACGTCACTGGAGGGCCCTTGCTGTTACAGATTATAATCACTGGCCATTCATGACGTCACAGATTTTTAAATTAAATTTAATTCACACGCATGAAATTAGTCTCAATTTTATTTTATTTTATGTTAACTTAAAATTTGAGTATTAACTCTCGGTATTAAATATCCCTAACAATCTGATATCACATACTGTATACCAGTATATTTTAGTACTTTTACATACGTCACTTGACCCTTTGATGACGACACGCTTTTCGACCAATGACGGCAAAGTATCCAAGTTGCACCCACCTGGTGTCTGGCCGCAAAGATTCCTGAAGCATCTGCAGTTTGTAAATGTGCAAACGGGATATCTGGGTTCGAGGGTTCTTTTTCAACCAGAAATTTGGGAGGCGGAAGTAAAGACTATTAATTTTCCAGACATATTGTCGATCATCTGTAAGGCCAAAACAGATTGCAGCAATTTCTTGCCATTAAAGCCAAAACACTAAATTCTTCACATTTGCATGTTACACCAACTGTTTGGGTCACAGTTAAGTTTTCCATGTTACTAACCATTTGTTTCGGCATTAGTTCGTTTTGTATGTTTAAATGTTTCAACTAACACTTGTTTGATTTAGATGAGAACTATGTATGTTGACAAATGATTTTTTCTTTTCAGTCTGCATGTTTTTTGTTTGTGACACTAACAAGTGTTGGTGATTTTAGAATTTTGATTTGCGCCGGCCATCAACGGACCGTCGACAGTCTTTGGCTGATATTATACCCGACTGGCCAACCTTGCAAAAGGTCATCAGAGAGCAGGAGGTTCGGCAAATTTAGAAATAAGAAATTAGAACAAAAAAAAAATTAGAGTATGAAATTAATTTTAAGTTGCAATTTGCATATATTTCACTTCAACTTTCACCGTTCAAACATCTTTGACTATTACGTCTATATCCTGTCTTCTTGTCTTTTTTGCTTTTCTCTGCGTCTTCAAGAGCTGTTAAAAGCCAGTTCTCTCGACATCTTCACCTAATTTATTTTAACTTTTACCCTTCTGGATAAGGGCTTTGCAAATAGAAGCACATAAATAGAAGTATGCAATTTCTTAAATTAGAAAAAATATAATTTTTATTTAAATACTATGTTTACATGAGAGGATTAATTACTACCGAGGATTTCTTTTCTGGGCTAATGGGCTGTCCAGATGGGAGAGGAAATTTAACATTGCTGGGTGTGTCTGGACTGTACAGAGTACACTATTTTACATTGGTACATTTTTGCAAATTGGTGCCTTTGAGCGCCTAAAAAGTGCATTTTTTGTATTCAGTCCGGTCAGTGGGGCCTCCATGTATACAAAAATGTAAATATTTATCAATCAAATTAAACAATTGAACTATTTCAGAGAAAAATTCTGGGAATCATGACATCTACTTGGTGTGCATGCATAATGGTGTAATATTTATACCATGTTCATTACACTTCCACGGTGTGGCGAAATGTTGATGACATTATTTTGGCTAAACTCTCTTGGGTGTAAAGTACACAAACATCTTAATTATTTCTAACAATTTCACAACAGCATAAGAAAAATTTATATAAAAAAGGTTAAGAGTGGCCTGTTAATTTAGCCATTCAATGGAAAACTCTCATGCAAAATATAGTCGTTTTATTTATGTTTTGACTAGAAAAAGCCAAATAAACTTATTTATGTACTTCTGATACCATCAGTTTTCTGCCTCCTACTCTCTGTGCAGACCACTGGAGAATAATTTTTATTTTTCTGAATACAGCAAAACTAGACTAAAATAAGCTGATCCCAGTTGCAGGTAGTTAATCATTTCTAGCACACATGCCTAAAATTCATTTTTATATATATTTTTTATATTTCAGTTTTATTTTATATTATTTGTTGAGTGTTTATTTTTGTAAGCATGTTAATTGCATGATTTTGTGTTATTTGTTACATGTATTTCACATGTATTTATTCATTTTTTATTTTATAATTTTTTTTTTATATTAGTAATATTTTATTTATTGGTTTTTTAAAAAATATGATGCATGCCCATTGGAAAAGTTCCAAACAGTACATTTTTTTTTACCAAAAAATTTAATTTGGATAATCTTTGACCTTTGAAAATATTCCTTTATTAAAAAACATCATTTCTAAACAAATAAACAGAAACAAGAAACATGGATGAAGCCGCTTATTGACATCACGGTCAAACAAGGCAAAGAGAAGAAAGTACGCTTTGAAGGTGTTTTCTCCAAACCAAACTGCAAATCAAAATGGTGCAGAAACAAACAAGAATGTTTCATGGGTGCTAAATACCACATCAAAAGTGAGGGTGATACTCACACATTGGAAATCAGCAACCCCAAAGTGGAAGATTCTGGCAAATACAGTGTGGAATGTTTGGGCATTGCATCTGTTGCTTATCTGCAAGTATTGGGTATGTATTGTGTAATTAATTTCTAATTGGTTTGACTTTTATTGACAATATTCATTTATTTATGCAGAACCTGACCCCAGTTACACCTTCACCAAGAAGTTGCCCAAGAAACTTGAAGGATACTGTCACAAGGAGACATTGTTGGAATGTGTTGTTTCCAGTTACAAAGCAATTGTGACTTGGTGGAAGAAAGACAAAAAATTAGAGGTATAATAATTCATATATAGCTACATCCAAAAGGATATGAGAAATTGTTTCAGAGCTGTTGAGAATGTTTCGACTACGACGTGCTTATTGCTGATTTTTGTTAACGCTTCTGACATCTCTTGCTAAAAACTCATTAAAGTCAAAAGGATTGATGGGCCACTCATGGAAAATCTGGATGACGCTACCTTAAGATGGAAACACAAGAGAGCGGTTAAAATTTGAAAGCTTGCTTTTACTTGAAAAAGCGGCTAAAAACTCGCCCGCTTGAGCAAACACAAGCTTGCGTTTTTATTCAAAGCTTTTTTTGAATCGAGCTTTTACTGACCCGCTCCGATCAAACTGAGTTCGATTTACCAGCTTCAAGCTTGCTGGTGTTTTGGTCATGTGACTTTGACAGCCAATCAGAATCGCGAGGAAATTTTTGGAGAAGATTTTGGCGGTAATTCTGGCAGCTACCTAGCTAGCTTGAGTTTACCGGTTAAGCTGGTAAGCCAAAAGCGGGTCAAATGAGCTTGTAAATGACTCCCTTTTTAAACTTGTACTAGCAAGCTTTGGAATTTTATCCGCTCCCTTGTGTTTCCACTTCAAGTGTCCGCTGTCTGTTATCTCGTTATCCATGCATTAATTTGAAATGAAAACGCTAAAAATAGTGATTTTTTGTATCTTCATTTTTATCACAATTTTTCAACAATTTCAGCATAGTGAAAAGTATGAAATGGAAAAAGACACGCTTGGCAGATGTACTTTGCACATTAAAAAGAGTCAACTTGATGATTCTGGGATATACTACGCAAGAATTGACAAATCAGAAGCAAAAACCCAATGTGATCTATTGATTGTAGGTTAGTAATGGTGAAGAAAAACTGTTTGTTGTCAGTGGAAGAAATGCCTGTTTTTTGGATCTAACTTGATCTATTTCCTTTTGTAGAGCAAAAGTATGATTTCTCTAGGGAAATGAAAAGTCTTAAGGTTTTCGAAAAGGAACAGGCAACTATGGAGTGTGAGGTTGATGATAGAGATGCTCCAGTTACGTGGTTCTTGGATGACAAAGAACTTGTACCTGAACCTGGAAGGTATCGGTCGTTAACGACTTAACGGTTGTTCGGAATAACTACAGTTGGAATTATTTTGTGTGATTTCAGAGTGGAGATTATTGTGGAGAACCGTAAAAGAAAAGTGTTAATAAAATCTGCCAAAGTTACTGATGAAGGTAACTGGACTTGCAAAACCAATGCTGCAACTACTAGCGGGGAGCTTATCGTTGAACGTAATTATACACTTTTAACGTTTGTTATACCAATGGCAGCTTCAGATGTAAGCCGATATGTTGACAGGATACCGTGTACTCAATTAGTCAATGTACCTTTGACATAATTTGGGTAATTTTTGACAAATTCGAGAAATTTTTGATAAATTCGAGAAATTTTTGATAAATTTGAGAAATTTTTGATAAATTCGAGAAATTTTTGATAAATTCGAGAAATTTTTGATAAATTCGAGAAATTTGTGATAAATTCGAGAAATTTTTGATAAATTCGAGAAATTTTTGATAAATTTGAGAAATTTTTGACAAATTCGAGAAATTTTTGATAAATTCGAGAAATTTTTGATAAATTCGAGAAATTTTTGATAAATTCGAGAAATTTTTGATAAATTCGAGAAATTTTTGATAAATTCGAGAAATTTTTTATAAATTCTAGAAATTTTTGATGAACTCGAGAATTTTTTTGGTAAATTTGAGAATTTTTTGACAAATTCGAGAATTTTTTGACAAATTCGAGAATTTTTTGACAAATTCGAGAATTTTTTGACAAATTCGAGAATTTTTTGACAAATTCGAGAATTTTTTGACAAATTCGAGAAAATTTGACAAATTTGAGAAAATTTTAAAAATCTTTGTATGCGACTCCTTGAACAAAGTCTGTATTTGGAAATGCAGTGTCGACATTCCCGACATTCCGAGTACTAGCTGTTGTTCAAATCTTCCTTTATTACAGGGAAAGAAATTGTGTTCATAAAATATTTTTTTTTATATGCAGCTTTGAACAATTTTATTAAAAAACTCCAAGACACCCAAGCTTTAGAAAGGCAGCAAGTTATCCTGGAAGTTGCCTTACTTGATCCCGCAGTCGGCGTGGAATGGTTTAAAGACAACCAGCCGCTTAAACCAAGCGACAGGTATTTCTATTTTTATCACAAAAATCAAAACTCATCTAATAGTCACATAATTTCTCTTTCCTAGAATTGAAATTACAAACGACAATAATGGCCGTCACTCAGTTATTATCCACAACGCCCAACTAGACGACGAAGGCGAATACAGGTGCAAAGCGCACAATTTGAAAACCCAGGGACGACTTTCAGTAGGCGAGGGCGAAAAACCACCAATCATTCAATTAGAAGACCGCGACATTAAGGGCCCATCCGGAAAACCCTTAGTCATACAAGTACCATACGTTGTACATGGAACGAGAACTACGCCGGTCGAAGCAAAACTTCTTCGCGACGGAAAACCAGTTTCGCCGAAAGATGTGGAAATTATTGTACGAGATGACAAGATTGAATATAAACTGAAGAAACCAGATAGGAAAGGATCTTCAGGACCATACCAACTAGTATTATCTAATTCTCAGGGAGAAGATAAAATTGATATCAAAATAAATATGTTAGGTACGGCAGGAGACCAGTGTGGCATGCTTTATCCTTATTCCTTACCGAGCTTTCGGGCCCAAAGTTGAATTTCCCCATATTTATTTACAATAGGTGCGTTCAATATAAAATGGATTTCCGAAATCGTGATTTTCTTGATTTTCTGAATTCAAGGAAATCGGATTTCAACTTTGAACGGCCTTAATTTTTTTGGAAATCCAACTGTTGCGCATGCGCAATTTGACTTCCTGTTTGAAATTTAAAAACTTTCGGGCGCCTTTGATAGCTCAAACGTGGTCGAAATATCACGATTTTCCCAATTGCAATTATTAAATTGCAAACAAAAATAACTGCTCTGATCGCTCTACAGTATGTACAATTCAAGATGGCTGAAAATCAACTTGGAAATCAAGGAAATCAAAGAAAGCGACCCTACACGTCGCTTTCGCAAAATCGGATTTTCTGAAATCCGTTTTTAAGACGGAAAAACCGTCACTTTCGGGCTCCCGAAATCAGCGAAATCAGCGAAATCCATTTTATATTGAACGCGCCTAATATATTTCTTTTCACTTAATGAATTTCAAAACGTATAGCATTTTGTGGAATTGAGTATATGATCTGTACATTAAATAATGCATTTCGTAATACAATTGAAAAAAAAAATACATTTATATTTGACAAATAATAATGCATTTTACAAAATGCATGATTATTTTCAAACCAAAATTGTAAAGTTATATTTACAGTTATAAATACAGACTTTACATTATATTTACTTGACTTTCCGGTAATCTAAATATGAAATTTCAAGCAGTGCAACACGCAAAAACGTATTACAAAATGCGTTCTTGTGAAACCCAATGCATTTCAAAATACATTGCAAAACCATATTGTCCAACACACATTGAATTGGGATTAATTTTAGATAAACCCGATCCACCCGACATATTGGAAATCAAGGAAGTCTTCAAAACAAGTTGCGTGTGCCATTGGAAGCCGCCCAAAGACGATGGCGGAGTTCCGGTCATGCATTATGTGCTAGAAAGACAAGACCTGGCTGCAAGGGGAGGATGGGTTGAAGTTGCACAAGTTCAAGACACCACTTTCAAATGTATTGATCTAGTTTTCAAGAAAGAGTACAAATTCAGAGTGAAGGCTGTCAACAAACAAGGAGAGTCGGAGCCATGCAATGCTCCAAGGACCACCATTGCTAAGGATCCTTGGGGTAGGAATTTTTATCTTTTTTTTTTGGTTGAAAGGAAAATAATTAAATTTGTGTTTCAGATGAGCCTGGTAAACCTGGAAAAGTTGAGGTTACTGACTGGGATAAAGACAGGGTTGATCTGCAATGGGAGAAGCCGGAGACGGACGGCGGAGCTGAGATTTTAACTTATGTTATTGAGAAGAGGGATAAGTTTTCTAAGGAATGGATTAAAGCCAAGGAGGTGCCAGTAACTGATGAATTGGCAACCACTGTTGATGGACTCAAGGAAGGCAATCAGTACGAATTCCGGGTCCGTGCTGTTAATAAGGCAGGACCGGGAGAACCGAGTGACCCAACACCGCCAATCATTGCTAAATCTAGATTTGGTGAGTATGTCGATATATTTTGTTGAGCACATTTGACATATTTTGACAAATTTTTGACAAATTTTTGAGAAAAATTTAGACAATTTTTTGACAAAATTTAGACAATTTTTTGACAAAATTTAGACAATTTTTTGACAAAATTTAGACAATTTTTTGACAAAATTTAGACAATTTTTGGACAAAATTTAGACAATTTTTGGACAAAATTTAGACAATCTTTGGACAAAATTTAGACAATTTTTTGACAAAATTTAGACATTTTTTTGACAAAATTTTGACAAAATTTTGACAATTTTTTGACAATTTTTTGACAAATTTTTGACAAATTTTTGACAAATTCTGACATTTCGGAAGAATTTTTGCAAATTTTAGAATTTTTTGTCCGAATGTTTGACAAATTGTAACAAATTTATCCATTCCAGTCAAACCATACATAATCGGCGACGAACTAACAAGCCTGGTAGTAAAGAAAGGCCAGACCATCAAATACGAAATAAACTTCGGCGGCGAGCCACCCCCAACTGCTCAATGGCAACTCAACGAGAGAAACATCGAAGTCATCGACGAAAGAGTCACCATCGAAACAACCATCAAAACCACCATCATCAACGTCAAGCGCGCCGTGCGCAACGACAGTGGCATCTACCGACTAATCTTAAGCAACTCCTCAGGAACCTGCTCCACATCCGGCGATGTCATAGTCCTAGGTAAAAAAGAAAAGAAAAAAAAAAAAAAAAAAAAAAAAACCACCAAAACCCAAAATTAATCCTTATTTTCTAATCAGACAAACCATCCCGCCCTGGCGGACCCCTGGTTGCGGAAGAAGTGCGCCAAGACCACGTCAAACTCAGCTGGAAGAAGCCGGCGGACAGCGGCGGCTCCGACATCAAGGGATACGTTGTGGAGAAAATGGACATGGATACCGGCAGATGGATGCCGGCCGGCGAAGTTGGACCGGACAAGACTGGAATCACAGTCGAGGGTCTCCAGAAGGGAAAAGAATACAAATTTAGGGTCAAGGCGATCAATAAGGAGGGAGAATCCGAACCCCTAGAGACCGAAAAACCAATTCTGGCAAAGAATCCTTACGGTAACATTTGTTTGTTTTTTGTGATTTTTTGTGATTTATTTTGTGTTTTTAGATGAGCCGGGTAAACCGTCGCAGCCGGAGGTCGTGGATTGGGACAACACGCGCGTGGATTTGACGTGGAAAGCGCCGGAATCCGACGGCGGAAGACCGATATCGCATTATGTCATTGAGATGAAGGATAAATTCGCGTTGGAGTGGACCGAAGTGACCAAAACCGACGGCCCCAAGACCGAGATAAGCGTGACGGAGTTAAAGGAGAATACGACCGTTCAGTTCCGTGTCCGGGCGATTAATAAGGCCGGTGTCAGCGAACCGAGCGAGCCGACGAATCCGCATATTGTTAAACATAGAAATTGTAAGTCCGAGGAAAAACAAATTTTTTTCGCAAAAATATTTTAGAGAATCTCATTAATTAAGAAACTAAACTCTATTCCGAAAAGTACTTGAAATACTCCCATAGGTTGGGAGATTCATAACACCAGTATAAATGCATTGCGAGAAATAGTTCCCAAAATGCAGCAATTTGCCACTAGATGGCGGTGTTTCTCGCTTAATATGGGGAAAATGGCTGCCCTGCACTACATCAAGCTTGTGCCGGAAAGCCCAAGCAATAATCATTCAAATGACGTCATTGTTTAACATTGTGATCGGTTTTGATCGTTATTTTTATTGTTTTGTCATTAAGAATTTATTAAAGCGATGTGTAATGTCAAATTTGGTTACTACGGGCGCCATGTTATTTCACTGTTATTTGCATTGTTTAAGTGATTGAAAATGGGTCAATTTCAAAGTAGAATAGGCATGTTTTGTTTTGTGTTTTACGTTGGATTTAAGGTTGATTTTGACGATTTTTTTGTTGTGATTTAGTGAAACCTCGCATCGATCGAACTAATTTGCGCAACATTACGATCAAAGTTGGTCGCACGCACAAATACGAAGTGGATATCATCGGCGAGCCTCCGCCGCAAGTGCAGTGGATATTCAACGAGGTCAAAGTGAGTTCGGAGAACATCAAGATAGAGGATAAGGAATACCATTCGGATTTCACTATTCTCAACGCGAAACGCAAAGATTCGGGGAAATATACGATCATCGCGAGCAATGCGTCCGGAAAAGACTCCGTGTCGGTTGAACTCACCGTGTTGGGTACGAAAAATTCACTAATATTCAAAATTAGTTTTTAAAATTCTAAAAAATTCAAAATTAGTTTTTAAAATTCTAAAAAATTCAAAATTAGTTTTTAAAATTCTAAAAAATTCAAAATTAGTTTTTAAAATTCTAAAAAATTCAAAATTAGTTTTTAAAATTCTAAAAAATTCAAAATTAGTTTTTAAAATTCTAAAAAATTCAAAATTAGTTTTTAAAATTCTAAAAAATTCAAAATTAGTTTTTAAAATTCTAAAAAATTCAAAATTAGTTTTTAAAATTCTAAAAAATTCAAAATTAGTTTTTAAAATTCTAAAAAATTCAAAATTAGTTTTTAAAATTCTAAAAAATTCAAAATTAGTTTTTAAAATTCTAAAAAATTCAAAATTAGTTTTTAAAATTCTAAAAAATTCAAAATTAGTTTTTAAAATTCTAAAAAATTCAAAGAAAGTGAAAATAATGTTAAAAAGTTACAAAAAAATTCATAAAAATTCCAAATATTTCAGAAAAATTCTAAAAAATTCAAAATAATTCATAAAAATTCAAAATAATTCAAAAACAAATGAATAAAAGAAAAATGTTTACTCTAGGTAAACCATCCCGACCGGAAGGACCCCTGAAAGTGAGCGACGTGCACAAAGAAGGTTGCCAACTGAAGTGGAACAGACCTAAAGATGACGGCGGATCACCAATCCAGCAGTACGACATCGAGAAAATGGACGCGAAGACCGGCAAATGGTCGCGGGTGGGCAAATCGGACAAACCGGAGTTCGAAGTGACGAATTTGACGCCCGGCAAGGAATACCACTTCCGAGTGTCGGCCATTAACGAGGAGGGCGAGTCGGAACCGCTGCAAACGTTGGACCCGATCATCGCTAAGAACCCGTACGACGAACCGGGCAAACCGGGCGCACCGGAGCTGGTCGACTGGGACGATAAGAGCGTGGATCTGAAATGGGCCGCGCCGAAAACGGACGGAGGGGCGACGATCGAGAAGTACGTCGTCGAGAAGAAGGACAAGGCCAGCAACACGTGGGAGAAGGTGGCCGAAGTTCCCGGGGATAAATGCGAGGGCAAAGTCGAGGGGTTGAAGGAAGGGACGCAAACGCAGTTCAGGATTGTCGCCGTCAACAAGGCTGGGCCGAGCGAGCCGAGCGAAGCGACCGGAATGCATATGGTCAAACATCGGCGATGTAAGCAAATTGTTTGTTTGGTTGTTTGTTTTGTAGCTGAGGTTGGGTTTTGCGCTTTTTTGGTGACGTTTTAGGTTTAATGGGTGTATATTTTACGCAAAAGTTAATTTTTGACAAAATACGTGCAATTTTTAAACTGAAATGTGTAATTTTTTATGCTGAAATGTGCAATTTTAAATGGGATAAGTAGAATTTATGATTTAAATTGCAATTTATTGCCCGAACAATGCGCTATTTTACGTGTAGACTTAACATTAATGCATTTTATGTTCATTCAACACATTTTAGATTGAAAATAGCAATTGTAAATATAAAAAATGCTTTTTTACGCAGAAAATTGTGATTTTTAGGCAGAAAATTGCGATTTTTAGGCAGAAAATTGCGATTTTTAGGCAGAAAAATGCGATTTTTAGGCAGAAAATTGCGATTTTTAAGCAATTGCGATTTTTAAGCAGAAAATTGCGATTTTGAGGCAGAAAATTGCGATTTTTAAGCAGAAAGTTGCGATTTTTAGGCAGAAAATTGTGATTTTCAAGCAATGGCGATTTTTAGGCGGGAAATTGCGTTTTGTAGGCGGGAAATTGCGATTTTTAGACAGAAAATTGCGATTTGCGCCGGAAAAAATGTATTTTCATGCATAAAAATGAAAGTTTAGACCCAAAAAAATGCATTTTCTAGTAAAAATACGTTTGACGATGAAAGAAATGCATCAAAATCGAAATCTTTTAAGCTCAGTTAAAAACACGATACACCGTAATTGAATAAAAATGTTCCCGAAATGCTGCTTTAGCGACTCCACTCCTTAAAATGCCACCGATCCATCTAATTATTCACCAATCCATTCCAATTGCAGTGAAACCGAGGATCGATCGCACTCACCTGAAGAGCATCACGGTGAAAGCGGGCAAAATCGTGAAATACGACATCAACATCCGCGGCGAACCGCCGCCGAAAGTGACGTGGCAGAAGAACACGAAAGAGATCGACTCGGGCGACAACGTGCGCATCGAAAACAAGGACTACAACACCAAACTCACCATCTCGGACGCCTTGCGCAAAGACTCCGGCAAATGGCTCATCATCGCCGAGAACGAGCACGGCAGGGACGAAGCCGATGTCGAGATAGTCATCCTCGGTTGTCCGAGCAAGCCTGGCGGACCTCTGAAGGTCTCAGACGTCACCGCTAAAGGCTGCAAGCTCAAATGGGACAAACCGGAAGACGACGGCGGCAGACCGATCCAGCATTACGTCGTTGAGAAGATGGACACGTCGACCGGTCGCTGGGTGCCGGTCGGACGAAGCACCGAACCGGAAATGGACGTGACGGGACTTCAGCCGGGAAAAGAGTACCAGTTCCGGGTCAAGGCGGTCAACGAAGAGGGCGATTCGGAGCCCCTGGAGACGGACAGACCCACTTTGGCGAAGAATCCTTACGGTAGTCGTCATTTTGGTGTTTGGAAATTTTTTTTTTTTTAATTTTTTAATTTTTTTTTTTTTTAGATGAACCGGGTAAACCGGGCACGCCTAAAGTTGTGGATTGGGATAAGAATTTTGTGGATTTGAAGTGGGATCCGCCGCATTCGGACGGAGGTGCGCCGATTACTGAATATATTGTGGAGAAGAAGGAGAAGTTCTCGTCCAATTGGGAGAAGTGCCACGAAACGATCGGGCCGAAGTGCGAGACTCGAGTCCCTGATTTGAAAGAGGGAATGCAATATCAGTTCAGGATCCGCGCCGTCAATAAAGCCGGGCCGGGCGATCCCAGCGAGTCGTCGGAAAGCGTTATCGCCAAACCCCGACACCGTAAAATATACGATTTTTCATTTGTTGATAATTTTATTATTTTTTAATTGCGATTTTTAAGCAGAAAATTGCGATTTTTAAGCAAAAAATTGCGATTTTTAAGCAGAAAATTGCGATTTTTAAGCAGAAAATTGCGATTTTTAAGCAGAAAATTGCGATTTTTAAGCAGAAAATTGCGATTTTTAAGCAATTGCGATTTTTAAGCAGAAAATTGCGATTTTTAAGCAGAAAATTGCGATTTTTAAGCAGAAAATTGCGATTTTTAAGCAGAAAATTGCGATTTTTAAGCATTGCGATTTTTAAGCAGAAAATTGCGATTTTTAAGCAGAAAATTGCGATTTTTAAGCAATTGCGATTTTTAAGCAGAAAATTGCGATTTTTAGGCGGGTATTGCGATTTTTAGACAGAAAATTGCGATTTTTTTAACTGTAGTTATCAGTTATTGTAATTTTTAATTCACATTTCGGTCAATAATTAAGCGCCATTTTTGATGTGCAGTTGCGCCCAAGATTAATAAGGAGAAATTGAAGCCGATCACAGTCCGCGCCGGTCAGTTCATCAAAATGGAGGTGGAGGCGATCGGCGAGCCGCCACCGACGATCACTTGGAACCATTTGGATAAGAAATTGGAGAATTCCGAGCACAACAAGATCGAGAACGTCGAATACGCCTCGAAGATAACCATAAGCAACGTGAGTCGCAAACACACCGGCAAATACGTCATCAAAGCCGTGAACGACTCGGGACAGGACGAAGCCGTCGTCGAAGTGAACGTCCTCGGTACAAAACACAAATCGCATTCCCTATTATTCCCTATTACTCATTCGATCGTTTTTAGACAAACCGGGAAGACCAGAAGGCCCCATCGACGTGACTGCGGTGCACAAGGAAGGATGCAAGTTGAGTTGGGTCAAGCCGAAGGACGACGGCGGTTTGCCGATCGAGGGCTACGTCGTGGAGAAAATGGAGGCCGGCACGGGGCGTTGGGTGCCCGCCGGACGCTCGGATAAGCCGGAGATTGAGCTGAAGAACTTGGAAGCGGGCAAAAAGTACCACTTCCGGGTCAAGGCGGTCAACAACGAGGGCGATTCGGAACCGTTGGAGACTGAGAAAGCCACTTTGGCGAAAAATCCGTTTGGTATGAAAAGAAAATTTATTTTTTTATTTTTTTAAAAATTGAAAAAAAATTGAAATTTGATGTTTTTAGACGAACCGGGTGCACCGGGCCAACCGGAAATCATCGACTACGACAAGGATCACGTGAAGTTGAAGTGGGAGCGACCGATGCGCGACGGCGGCGCTCCGATCAACGGATACATCATCGAAGTTAAAGATAAATTCAATAATTGGCGAAAGGGGGCCGAGATTCCGGGAAATGTGACCGAAGGGGTGTGCAGGGGTCTGGAGGAGGGACAGAAATACGAGTTCCGAGTGCGGGCGCTGAATAAAGCGGGCCCGGGCGAACCGTCCGAGCCGAGCAAAACATTCACCGCAAAACCGAAACATTGTTAGTCGAAGAAATTTGCATTTGCGACCTATTTGTTAATTTATTTTTTCTATTTTTAGTGAAACCAAGAATCGATCGCACCAATTTGCAGAACGTTGTGGTCAAGAGCGGTCAGAGCATCTCGTTCGACGTGAACGTGATCGGCGAACCGCCGCCGAAGATCACGTGGCTCTTCCACGACCAGGAACTGGTCACGTCCGAGCACGTGACGATCGATAACATCGAGTACAACACGAAATTCTTCATGCTGAAGTCGCTGAGGAAGTTCAGCGGCAAATACGTCATCAAGGCCAGCAACGACTCGGGCGAGGACGTGGCCGAAGTGGACGTGACGGTGATGGGCAAGCCGAGCAAGCCGAAAGGACCGCTGGAAGTGTCGGACGTGCACAAGGAGGGATGCAAGCTCAAGTGGAGCAAGCCGGACGACGACGGCGGCACGCCGATCGAGTACTACGAGATCGAGAAGATGGACGCCGATACGGGTCGGTGGGTTCCGGCCGGGAAATCCAAGGAACCGTGCGCCGAAGTGACCAATCTGCAGCCGGGAAAGAACTACAAGTTCAGGGTGAGGGCGGTGAACAAGGAAGGCGAGTCGGAGGAACTGGAGACCGAGAAAGCGACGTTGGCGAAAAATCCATTTGGTTTGTGTTTTTTTTTTTTTAAATAAATTAAAAAAATTTGGATTAAATTTTTTTTTTATTTTTAGATGAGCCATCGAAGCCCGGTCAACCGGAGATCACCGATTGGGATAAGGATCACGCGGATATTAAGTGGGAGAAGCCGGCGACGGACGGAGGCGCGCGCATCGAGAAGTATGTCCTCGAGAAGAAGGAAAAGGGAACGAGGAATTGGGTGAAGGCGGCCGAAGTACCCGGCGATAAGGACTCGGGAACGGTGCCGGGACTGGAGGAGGGTCTGGAGTACGAATTCCGGGTTGTTGCCGTGAATAAAGCGGGGCCGAGCGACCCCAGCGACCCGAGTCGCACGCTGGTTGCCAAACCACGATTTTGTAAGTTGGAAAATTAAATTAAATTAAATACCGTATTTTACAAGATTAAGAGTCGCCCTCGTTTTGTAGCCACTCCGGCTACTATTCGAGGGTTTTTGTAACCAAAAAGGAAATGGTTAATGAAACATTCGTCGATGATTATGGTTATTTGGATAGAAAATTTAAACAAAGTGAAATTTTAATGAAAAAAGTGAAATTTTAATGAAAAAGTGAAATTATAATGAAAAAAGTGAAATTTTAATGAAAAAAGTGAAATTTTAATGGAAAAAGTGAAATTTTAATGAAAAAAGTGAAATTTTAATGAAAAAAGTGAAATCTTAATGAAAAAAGTGGAATTTCAATGGATAAAAGTGGAATTTCAATGGAAAAAAAGGAAATTTTAATGAAAAAAGTGAAATTTCAATGAAAAAATGGAAATTCCAATGAAAAAATTGAAATTCCAATGAAAAAATTGAAATTACAATGAAAAAATTGAAATTCCAATGAAAAAATTGAAATTACAATGAAAAAATTGAAATTCTAATCAAAATATGTTAAACAATTGTAAAAAGAGCCGCGGCTCACCGTTTTGAATAAGAGCCGCGGCTCTTATTTGGTAAAATACGGTAATCTTTATTTTTTTTTTTTTTTAATTTAATTTCTTGGTTTTAATTTTCTTTAGTGGCGCCGCGAATCGACCGCAAGAATCTGAGCAGCGTGACGATCCGCGTCGGACAAATGCTGAGATTCGACGTGGACATCAAGGGCGAGCCACCGCCGGACAAGAACTGGACGTTCAAGGGGGAGGCGCTCAAGGCCGACGAAAGACTCAAAATTGACTTCGAGGAATACAGCACTTTGTTCGTGTTGATGAAAGTGAAGCGAAGCGACACGGGGCCGTACACGATCACGGCCAAGAACAAATCGGGCACGGACGAAGTGATCGTGGACGTGACGGTGCTGAGCAAGCCGTCGCAGCCGACCGGTCCGTTGAAGGTTTCCGACGTGCACGCCGAGGGATGCAAACTGAAGTGGGAGAAACCGGAAGACGACGGCGGGGAGCCGGTCGATAATTACGTTGTGGAGAGAATGGACACGGAAACCGGGCGGTGGGTGCCGGTGGGGGTGAGTAAATCGCCGGAAATCGAGGTGCAGGGCCTGCAGCCGGGGAAGGAATACCAATTCAGGGTTAAGGCGGTGAATCCGGAAGGCGAGTCGGAGCCGTTGACCACCGATGTTCCGACGTTGGCGAAGAATCCGTTTGACGAGCCCGGGAAGCCCGGGAAGCCGCAGGTGAAGGATTGGGATAAACATCACGCGGAGATTCAGTGGACGAAGCCGGTGACGGATGGCGGCGCGCCGGTCACGAGTTATATCGTTGAGAAGAAGGATAAGTACAGCACGAAGTGGCAGAAGGCGGTCGAGATTATTGGGGATAAGTGCGAGGCGACCGTTCCGGATCTTGTGGAGGGCATGGAGTACCAGTTTCGTGTGCGGGCGGTTAATAAAGCCGGACCGGGCGAACCCAGCGATTCGAGTCAGACCATGACGGCCAAACCTAGATTCTGTAAAGATTTATTTTGTTATTTATTCACTTTTGTGTTTGTTGATTTTTGGTGATTTTTGTTGATTACGGCTGGTTTTTGCTGCTTTTTAATGATTTTTGCTGATTTTAAAATGATTTTTCTTGGTTTTTGCTGCTTTCTGATGATTTTTGCTGCTTTTTAATGATTTTTGCTGCTTTTTAATGATTTTTGCTGATTTTTGCTGTTTTTAAAATGATTTTTCTTGGTTTTTGCTGCTTTTTAATGATTTTTGCTGTTTTCTAATGATTTTTGCTGCTTTTTAATGATTTTTGCTGCTTTTTAATGATTTTTGCTGCTTTTTAATGATTTTTGCTGCTTTTTGCTGTTTTTAAAATGATTTTTGCTGTTTGCTGCTTTTTAATTATTTTTGCTGCTTTTTAATGATTTTTGCTGCTTTTTGCTGTTTTTAAAATGATTTTTGCTGTTTGCTGTTTTTGAATGAATTTTGCTGCTGTTTTGCTGTTTTAAAAATGATTTTCACTGTTGTTTTTGTTGAATTGATTGTTGCTGCTTGCTGCTGATTAATTGTTTTTGATAATTGTTTTTTTATTTTTCTAATTTTTTGTTGGTTTTTGTAATTGCTGATTTTTGCTTATTTATGTTGGCTTTTAATGTATTTTGCTGATTTTTGCTGTTTTTTTACTGGATTCTGTTGATTTTAGCTGATTTCAGCAGATTTTAGCTAATTTTTGCTGATGTTAGTTAATTTTTGGCTGATTTTTTACTGGTTTCTGTTGATTTTAGCTGATTTCAGCAGATTTTAGCTAATTTTTGGCTGATTTTTTACTGGTTTCTGTTGATTTTAGCTGATTTCAGCAGATTTCAGCTAATTTTTGGCTGATTTTTTACTGGTTTCTGTTGATTTTAGCTGATTTCAGCAGATTTTAGCTAATTTTTGGCCGATACTAGCTAATGTATTGTGAATTTTTGTACTGGCTGATTTCTACTAATTTAAAAAAAAATATTTCTAGTGAGACCCAGCATTGACCGTACGCACTTGAAGGACATCACCATCCGAGCCAGTCAGTCGTTCAAAGTGGACGTGAAAATAACCGGCGAACCACCACCGACCACAACCTGGTTCCACAAAGACCAGAAAATAAGCAGCTCGAAAACCGTCATCATCGAGCGCGAAGATTACCGCATCAAACTCTGCATCAGCTCCGCCACGCGAGCCGACAGCGGCGCCTACCTCCTCACGGCCGAAAACAGCTCCGGCAAGGACGAAGCCGACATTTTAGTCACGGTGCTGGACAAACCCGCCAAATGCGAGGGTCCCCTGAAAATCAGCGACGTGCACAAAGAGGGGTGCAAACTGGAATGGAAGAAACCCTTGGACGACGGCGGCGTACCCATCGATTTCTATGTCGTCGAGAAACTGGACGCGGAAACTGGTCGCTGGGTGCCTGCCGGTCGCTCCAACGAACCCAAAGTGGAGATCACCAATTTAGTGCCGGGGAAAGAGTACAAATTCCGTGTGGCGGCCGTCAACATGGAGGGAGAATCGGAGCCACTAGTAGCCGAACAATCCATCATCGCGAAGAATCCGTTCGGTCTGTCTAAAAAGAATTAATTAAATTATTAGATTAATTAATTATTATTGAGAGCCAACATTTGCTTTACATTTCGTTGATGGTTGGCTAAATCACTTATAAATCTCTGATTAATTCAAAATATCAGAAATTTTGACTAAATCTTGAAATAAATCTGTAAATCTCAAATAATTAAATCTCTCAAATCGTAAAATTAATCTATTAATCCTAAATAAATCAGTAAATCCTAAAATAAATCAGTAAATCTTAAAATAAATCAGTAAATCTTAAAATATATCAGTAAATCTCAAAATAAATCTTAAAATAAATCAGTAAATCTTAAAATAAATCAGTAAATCTTAAAATAAATCAGTAAATCTTAAAATAAATCAGTAAATCTTAAAATAAATCAGTAAATCTTAAAATAAATCAGTAAATCTTAAAATAAATCAGTAAATCTTAAAATAAATCAGTAAATTTTAAAATAAATCAGTAAATCTTAAAATAAATCAGTGAATCTTAAAATAAATCAGTAAATCTTAAAATAAATCAGTAAATCTTAAAATATATCAGTAAATCTCAAAATAAATCTTAAAATAAATCAGTAAATCTTTAAATAAATCAGTAAATCTTAAATTAAATCAGTAAATTCTGAAATAAATCAGTAAATTCTAAAATAAATCAGTGAATCTTAAAATAAATCAGTAAATCTTAAAATGAATCAGTAAATCTTAAAATAAATCAGTAAATCTTAAAATAAATAAATCCCAAATGGATCTAAATCTTTTCAAATCTAGAGATTTATAAATCTCAGCGAAGAAAATTGCGAATGTCGCCTCCGTTATTAATTAATACTCCGTATTATTTTATTTTATTAATTTTTATTACTTCTTATTAATTTTATTGTTTTTGATTTTTTTTAGACGAGCCAGGTAAACCGGGGGTTCCGGACATCGCTGATTGGGATAAGAATCACGTTGATCTTAAGTGGACCCCGCCGACTAAAGACGGTGGAGCGCCAATCACGGGCTACATCATCGAGAAGAGAGAGAAAGACAGTCCGAAATGGGTGAAAGCGGCCGAGCTGACGGGAAAGGAGTGTGAAGGAAGAGTTCCTAACTTAGAAGAAGGCGTCGAGTACGAATTCAGGGTTAAAGCCGTGAATGCGGCCGGCCCGGGCGAACCGAGCGAGAAGAGCAAACCCGTTGTAACCAAACCGAGAAAATGTAAAAACAAAATTACCGTACTGCCTCGATTTAACGCCGGTCGTATCTAAACGCCGGCTCCTGATTAAGCGCCGGGCAAACTGAGGACGAAATGGCAATAAACGCCGGCCTTAAATGAACGCCGGGTTTGTTTAAACGCCGGGTTGAAACGTTTTTTAAACGTTTTGAGAGGTCTTTTGGTCGAAACATCGAAGAATAGCTAGCAATGAGTGGCTTTCCAATTTTTTTTTTCGGGTAGACGCCCGGCGCGAATAATCGCCGGGCTTTGAATGAACGCCGGGGGGGTCAACTAGAAAAAATGAATAAACGCCCCGGCGTTAAATCGAGGCAGTACGGTAATCTTAAATTTTTTTTATATATATTTTATAATTTTTTTCGATTTTTTTTTAGTGGCTCCAAAGATCGATCGACGCAATTTGCGGACCGTCAAAGTGCACGTCGGCGAAGAATTCATGTTCGACGTCAAAGTGTTGGGCGAGCCGCCACCGGTCATCAGCTGGGAGTTGGACAACAGGGATATTGAAGGCTACCCCAACATCCGAGTGGTCACTGTGCCCTACAACACCAAACTGTACAACGACAAAGCGGATCGCAAAGCGACTGGAGTCTACGTCATCACGGCGACCAATAAGTTTGGAAGAGACGAAGCGCGCGTCGAAGTCAACATTTTATGTACGTCCCGACGATTTTTAAATCGAATTAAATGACTCGAATTATTATTATTATTATAATTATTATTATTATTATTATTATTATAATTATTATTATAATTATTATTATTATTATTATTATTATTATAATTATTATTATAATTATTATTATTATTATTATTATTTTTATTATTTTTATTATTATTATTATTATTATTATTATTATTATTATTATTATTATTATTATTATTAATTAATTAATTAATTAATGAATGAATTAATTTGCAGCTAAACCCAGCCAGCCGCAAGGACCACTCGAAGTGTCCGACGTGAACAAAAATGGCTGCAAATTGAAATGGACCAAACCGAAAGACGACGGCGGGGAGCCGATCGAAGCGTATTTGGTGGAGAAACTCGATCCGGACACGGGCGTTTGGTTGCCCTGCGCACGGAGCGTCGATCCGGAGGTTGAAGTGACGGGATTGACCCCTGGGAAGGAGTATAAGTTCAGGGTTAAGGCGGTCAATAAGGAGGGAGAGTCGGAGCCGTTGGAGACGATGTTTCCCATTGTTGCTAAGGATCCTTTCTGTAATTTTGGGTGGTTTTGGGGTTTTTGTTTTGGGATTAATTTTGTTTTTGTTTTTTGAATAGCGGCTCCTGATTCGCCCGGGCGGCCGGAGCCGGTTGATTGGAGTCCGAGTCATGTGGAGTTGAAGTGGCAGGCTCCGAGTAAAGATGGCGGCGCGCCGATTACGGGTTATTTGATTGAGAAGAAGGAGAAGGGAGCGGCGAAGTGGGAGAAGGCGGAGGAGATATTTGGGACGGATTGCAAGGCGTTGGTGCGGAATTTGCAGGAAGGGAAAGAGTATGAGTTTAGGGTTGCTGCTATTAATAAAGCGGGACCGGGAGAGCCCAGTGATGCGTCGAGACCGGTCATCGCCAAAGCTAGATTTTGTAAGTTGGGATTTTTTGGGTTTGGAAATTCAAATTTTGGATTTTTGAAATTTTGTATTTGGAAATTGAAATTTTGAATTTTAGGAATTTTGTATTTGGAAATTCAAATTTTGTTTTTTTGAAATTTTCTATTTGGAAATTCAAATTTTGAATTTTAGAAATTTTCTGTTTGGAAATTCAAATTTTTAATTTTAGAAATTTTCTGTTTGGAAATCCAATTTTGAATTTGAGGAATTTTCTATTTGGAAATTCAAATTTTGAATTTTAGAAATTTTCTATTTGGAAATTCAAATTTTTAATTTTAGGAATTTTCTATTTGGAAATTCAAATTTTTAATTTTAGGAATTTTCTATTTGGAAATTCAAATTTTGAATGTATATTTGTGAGAATTCGATTTTGAATGGATATTTGTGAGAATTCAAATTTGAATTTACATTTGTGAGAATTCAAATTTCGAATTTACATTTGTTAGAATTCAAATTTTAAATTTTCATTTGTTAGAATTCAAATTTGGAATTTACATTTGTTAGAATTCAAATTTGGAATTTACATTTGTTAGAATTCAAATTTGGAATTTACATTTGTTAGAATTCAAATTTTGAATTTACATTTGTCAGAATTCAAGTTTTGAATGTATTTTTGTGAGAATTCAAATGTTGAAAGTGTATTTGTGAGAATTCAAATTTAGAATTACATATGTAACAATTCAAAACTTGAATGTGTATTTGTGAGAAATCAAATTTAGAATTACATTTCTAACAATTCAAATTTAGAATTACATTTGTAACAATTCAAATTTAGAATTACATTTGTAACAATTCAAATTTAGAATTACATTTGTAACAATTCAAATTTAGAATTACATTTGTAACAATTCAAATTTTGATTTTCCTTTTGTCAGAATTCAAGTTTTGAATGTATTTTTGTTAGAATTCAAGTTTTGAATGTATTTTTGTTAGAATTCAAGTTTTGAATGTATTTTTGTGAGAATTCAAATTTAGAATTACATTTGTAACAATTCAAAATTTGAATTTTTAAAGTTTTTTAAAAAAAAATATCTTATGAATTTCCTTAGTGGCGCCTAAAATTGACCGCAAGAACCTACGGGAAGTGAACATCAGCGCGGGCACCTTACTCAAATTCGACGTGAACGTCGAGGGCGAGCCCCCACCGACCATCATCTGGTTATTCGGCGGCCAAACACTAAAGGAATCCGATCACGTGATGATCGAGAACGTGGAATACAACACCAAACTGATGGTGCGCAAAACGACGCGCGCGGACAGCGGCGATTACACAATCTCGGCGACCAACAGCAGCGGCAAAGACACCGCCGTCGTCAAAGTGATTGTCCAGGACAAACCCCTCGCCCCAGAAGGGCCGTTGGAAGTGTCCGGCATCCACAAAGAGGGCTGCAAATTGAAATGGAAGAAACCCAAAGACGACGGGGGAACTCCGATCGAGTGCTACGAAGTGGAGAAGATGGACCCGGAGACGGGAGTGTGGGTTCCGGTAGGCACGACCAGAGACCCGTCGATGGATGTCACCGGGTTGACGCCGAACAAGCAGTACAAGTTCCGGGTTAAGGCGGTGAATAAGGAGGGCGAATCCGCACCGCTTGTTACTGATGCACCGATTACAGCCAAAAATCCATACGGTAGGTGTTAGAATAGGGAATAAATGCGGCTTCACTGTAATGTTAAGTTTGCTCGGTATATTTTTCTTGGAAATTTGTTTTAGATTTTTGGAAAAACGAATTAACTTTTATTTTTGTCAAAATATTGTTGTTTTTCTCGAAGTTCAGTTATCTTTCCTTTATTTCCGTAACTTTTTCGATTTAACATTACTTTTCTCGAATTAACGTTACTCTTTTTGAATTAACGTTACTTTTCTCGAATTAACGTTACTTTTCTCGAATTAACGTTACTTTTCTCCAATTAACGTTACTTTTCTCGAATTAACGTTACTCTTCTTGATTTAACGTTACTTTTCTGGAATTAACGTTACTTTTCTGGAATTAACGTTACTTTTCTGGAATTAACGTTACTCTTCTTGAATTAACGTTACTTTTCTCGAATTAACGTTACTTTTTTTGAATTAACGTTACTTTTCTCGAATTAACGTTACTTTTCTCGAATTAACGTTACTTTTCTCGAATTAACGTTACTTTTCTCGAATTAACGTTGCTTTTCTCCAATTAACGTTACTCTTCTTGATTTAACGTTACTTTTCTGGAATTAACGTTACTTTTCTCGAATTAACGTTACTTTTCTGGAATTAACGTTAGTTTTCTGGAATTAACGTTAGTTTTCTCGAATTAACGTTACTTTTCTCGAATTAACGTTACTTTTCTCGAATTAACGTTACTTTTCTCGAATTAACGTTACTCTTCTTGATTTAACGTTACTTTTCTGGAATTAACGTTATTTTTCTTGAATTAACGTTATTTTTTTTCGAATTAACGTTACTCTTCTTGATTTAACGTTACTTTTCTCGAATTAACGTTACTTTTTTTGATTTAACGATACTTTCTCAGATTAAAGTTACTTTTCTCGAATTAACGTTACTCTTCTTGATTTAACGTTACTTTTCTGGAATTAACGTTACTTTTCTCGAATTAACGTTACTTTTCTGGAATTAACGTTACTTTTCTGGAATTAACGTTAGTTTTCTCGAATTAACGTTACTTTTCTCGAATTAACGTTACTTTTCTCGAATTAACGTTACTCTTCTTGATTTAACGTTACTTTTCTGGAATTGACGTTATTTTTCTCAAATTAACGTTATTTTTTTCGAATTAACGTTACTCTTCTTGATTTAACGTTACTTTTCTCGAATTAACGTTACTTTTCTTGATTTAACGATACTTTCTCAGATTAAAGTTACTTTTCTCGAATTAACGTTACTTTTCTTGATTTAACGGTTATTTTTATTTTATTTAACGTTACTTTTCCTGAATTAACGCTACTTTTTCTCTAAAAATTCCGATATCTCGGGAAGACATCATTCTTCCAGTAAAATCACAAAAATGTTCTCCTAAAAATACAGTAATTTCTATTCACCTTTAAAATTGTTGTAAAGGGGCCTTTAGTTCTAACCAGGGAAAATGAAAACTTAATTTTCTGAACTTACTCTGAATTTTCCAATATTTAGACGAACCTGCCAAACCTGGTACTCCGGAAGTGGTGGACTTCGACAAAGACCACGTGGACCTCAAATGGGACGCCCCAAAAGAAGACGGCGGATCCCCAATCACCGGCTACGTGATCGAGAAAAAAGACAAGTACGGCAACTGGGAGAAAGCGGCGGAAGTGCCCGCCGACCAGACCGAAGCCACCGTCGGCGGCCTCGTGCAGGGCCAACCGTACGAATTCCGGGTGCGCGCCGTCAACAAGGCCGGACCCGGCGAACCGAGCGACGCGTCTCAACAGATAGTCGCCAGACCCAAAAATCGTAAAATATCGTAATAATTATTCGCTTTTCAAAGTGATTTGAATTCGCGTTTTGCAGTGGCGCCGAAGATCGACCGAACCAATCTGATCAAAATCCGAATCAAGGCCGGACAGTCGTTCAACTTCGACGTGAATGTGATCGGCGAACCTCCGCCGACAGTTTCCTGGACCCTCAAAGGCATGAAAGTGACAAATACCGACACGGTGACCGTCCTAAACGTCGAGTACAACACGAAACTCACCGTCAAAAAGGCCACCAGGGCCAACAATGGCAAATACTTGATCACAGCTGAAAACTCCAGTGGACAAGACGTGGCGGACGTCGAAGTGACAGTTTTAGGTTTGATAAATTTTCTGAGTAAAGATCGATATTTTTGAGTAAAAATCGATATTAATGAGTAAAAATCGATATTAATGAGTAAAAATCGATATTTTTGAGTAAAAATCGATATTTTTGAGTAAAAATCGATATTAATGAGTAAAAATTGATAATAATGAGTAAAAATTGATAATAATGAGTAAAAATCGATATTAATGAGTAAAAATCGATATTAATAAGTAAAAATCGATATTAATGAGTAAAAATCGATATTAATTATTGATACTTTTTGAGTAAAGATCGACACTTTTTGAGTAAAGATTGATACTTTTTGAGTAGAGATTGATACTTTTTGAGTAAAGATCGATACTTTTTGGGTAAAAATCGATACTTTTTGAGTAAAGATCGATATTTTATCAATATAAATCGATACTTAAGAGTAGAAATCGATAGAAATCGATATTTAAGATTATAAATCGATATTTTATGAGTAGAAATTGACATTTTATGAATAAAAATCGACTTTTTCCTACTCAAAATCGGTATATTCGGATTAAAACTCGATATTTCGATCCAAAAGCTATTTTAGACCTAAATAACAAACATTAATCCAACGTTCCTTTAACACAGATAAACCTAGCGCTCCTGGAGGACCTTTGAAAGTGAACGATGTCCACGCCGAGGGATGTAAACTTGCCTGGAATCCTCCCGAAGACGACGGCGGATTACCCATCGACCATTACGTGGTGGAAAAAATGGACACGGCCACCGGACGATGGGTGCCTGTGGGAGAGACCACCGGCGCCGAGACGGACATGAAGGTGGACGACTTGCAACCGGGAAAAGAATACAAATTCAGAGTCAAAGCCGTCAATCGCCAAGGCGAATCGGCCCCTCTGACCACCACTCAGGGAACCATCGCCAAAAATCCATTCAGTAAATCCAACAATTTATCATTTGCATCGACAAAAGTCGTGACAAATTTTGTCAATTTTCCTTGTTATTTCTCTGATTTCTGTTATATTTCCTATGTTCTACTATTCCCATGTTATTTCAGACCAACCGGGCAAACCGGGCGATCCGAAGATCAAGGATTACGATAAAGACCACGTGATTCTGCAATGGACACCGCCGGCTACCGACGGCGGCTCGCCGTTGACCGGTTACGTTGTGGAGAAGAAGGACAAGTACGGGAACTGGGAGAAGGCGGCGGAAGTGGGCGCCGATGCCACGCAAGCCAAGGTGCCGGATTTGACCGAGGGGCAGACGTATGAGTTCAGAGTGCGCGCTGTGAATAAGGGCGGACCGGGCGAACCGAGCAATGCGACTTTACCGCACGTTGCGAGGCCGAAAAACAGTAAAGTTTTGATTGATTGGATTTTTGATTGATTTTTGATCGATTTTTTTGTTTTGTTTGTTTTTGTAGTGGCTCCTAAGATCGATAGAAACGCATTGTACGATATTAAGGTGAAGGCGGGTCTGAATTTCGAGTTGGATGTGCCGGTTTTGGGTGAACCGCCGCCGACGAAGAAATGGGTGTTGAACGATTTGCCGGTTCAGCAAGGCGACCGCGTGAAGATCGTGAGCGAGGATTACAAGACGAAGTTCTCGGTTAAAGAGGCCAAAAGGGAGGATAGCGGCACGTACACGTTGACTGCTACTAATATCAACGGCACGGACACAGCGACGGTCAAAGTTACCGTGTTAGGTATGAAAAGAACATCGAAATTGGTTGGATTTATTTAAATTTGGTTAAAAGAAAATACCGTAGTCGAAATTGTTTTAAAATATTAAAAAACTAGTCGAAATTGGTTATAATGGTCGAAATTGGTTAAAATTTGTCGAAATTGGTTAAAAATGGTCGAAATTGGTTAAAATTTGTCGAAATTGGTTAAAATTTGTCGAAATTGGTTAAAAATAGTCGAAGATGGTTAAAAATGGTCGAAATTGGTTAAAAATGGTCGAAATTGGTTAAAAATGGTCGAAATTGGTTAAAAATGGTCGAAATTTCTTAAAAATGGTTGAAATTGGTTAAAATTTGTCGAAATTGGTTAAAAATGGTCGAAATTGGTTAAAAATGGTCGAAATTGGTTAAAAATGGTCGAAATTGGTTAAAAATGGTCGAAATTGGGGTTAAGAATGGTCGAAATTGGTTAAAAATGGTCGACAAATTGGTTAAAAATGGTCGAAATTGATTAAAATGGTCGAAATTAGATAAAATAATTGTGCAAATTAGTTTAAAAAATACTTTTTTTATCACCTAGATGTACCGAGTGCTCCTGAAGGTCCACTCAAAGTTGGAAACGTGACCAAAGATGGCTGCACGCTTTCCTGGAACCCGCCAAAAGACGACGGCGGTGCGGACATCAACCATTACGCGGTGGAGAAATTAGACTCTGAAACTGGTCGGTGGGTCCCGGTCGGCGAGGCCATCGGCACGCAAATGAAAGTAGACAACCTGGTCGAGGGTCACGACTACAAATTCCGTGTCAAGGCTGTCAACAGACAGGGCGAGTCCCAGCCTTTGACCACCAGCCAATCAGTAACGGCTAAAAACCCATTCGGTACACAAACCCATCAAAACCAACCAAAAAGTGCAATCATTAATTGAATGCTAATTTTTTAGACGCGCCCGACAAGCCGGGGACACCCGAAGTCACCGATTGGGACAAGGATCACGTGGACCTGGAATGGCGGCCCCCGAGAAGGGACGGCGGCGCTCCGGTCGAGAAATACATAATAGAAAAGAAGAACAAACTGAGTCCGAACTGGGAAAAGGCTGCGGAGGTTCCCGGAACCGCCACGAAGGCGACCGTGCCGAACCTGACGGAAGGAGACGAGTACGAGTTCCGAGTCGTGGCCGTCAACAAGGCCGGCAAAGGGGAACCGAGCGATCCGTCGAAATCCGTCATCGCCAAACAACGATATAGTGAACATTTTTTTTTTATAAATCGATTTTTTTTTATATTAATCGATTTTTTTCGATATTAATCGATTTTTTCAATATTAATCGATTTTTTTCGATATTAATCGAATTTTTTCGATATAATTGATTTTTTTCGATATTAATCAATTTTTTTGATATTAATCGATTTTTTCGATATTAATCGATTTTTTCGATATTAATCGATTTTTTCGATATTAATCGATTTTTTCGATATTAATCGATTTTTTTCGATATTAATCGATTTTTTCGATATTAATCGATTTTTTCGATATTAATCGATTTCTTTATATTAATCGATTTTTTTTATATTAATCGATTTTTTTCGATATTAATCGATTTTTTTATATTAATCGATTTTTTCAATATTAATCGATTCTTTTCGATATTAATCGAATTTTTTCGATATAATTGATTTTTTTCGATATTAATCAATTTTTTTGATATTAATCGATTTTTTCGATATTAATCGATTTTTTCGATATTAATCAATTTTTTTCGATATTAATCGTTTTTTCGATATTAATCGATTTTCTTCGATATTTATCGATTTTTTTCGATATTAATCGATTTTTTTCGATATTAATTGATTTTTTTCGATATTAATCGATTTTTTTTTATATTAATCGATTTTTTTCGATATTAATCGATATTTTCATTTTTAGTGGCTCCGTCGGTGGACACCGCCGCGTTGAAGGACCTGAAGGTTCGCGTGGGCAAGCCGATCAGTTTCGCGGTCCCCATCAAGGGCGAGCCGCTGCCGAGTGTGATGTGGAGCGTGGACGACAAATCCGTGTCGCCTTCGTCGAGAATCGATATCATGATAATCGAGCAGAAGGCGACGTTCGATATCGGGTTTTCACTGCGGACGGATTCCGGGAAATACACGCTGACGTTGAAGAACTCAAGAGGGGAGATCAGCGCTTCGGCCAAGGTGACGGTGCTGGATCGACCGTCGGTGCCCGAAGGTCCGCTGCTGGTGACGAACGTGACCAAGGAGTCCGCGACCGTTTCGTGGATGCCGTCGAAGGACGACGGCGGGTCGCCGATCATCCATTATTTGGTTGAGAAGATGGACGTGAAGCGTGGGACGTGGATGGAAGCTGGGACTACGACTAGGTGCACGAAAGATGTCACCAAGTTGATACATAAGAAGGAGTACATGTTTAGGGTGAAGGCTGTAAATGAAATTGGGGAGTCGGACGGACTGGAGACGACGACGGGAACCATTGCTAAAAATAAATACGGTAATGACGTTACTAAACTATTAACAGCGCTTCAAAGTGGCATTTTTAAACTGAAATGCAAATTTTTTGGTCTAAAATGCTAATTTTTGGTCTAAAATACTATTTTGTTGGTCTAAAATGTAAAATGCTAATTTTTTCGTCTAAAATGCTAATTTTTTGGTCTAAAATGCTAATTTTTGGTCTGAAATGCTAATTTTTTGGTCTAAAATGCTAATTTTTGGTTTGAAATGCTAATTTTTGGTCTAAAATGCTAATTTTTGGTCTAAAATGCTAATTTTTGGTCTAAAATGCTAATTCTTGGTCTAAAATGCTAATGTTTGGTCTGAAAATGCTAATTTTTGGTCAAAAATGCTAATTTTTTGGTCTAAAATGCTAATTTTTTTAGTTACAATGTTAATTTTTTTAGTTACAATGCTAATTTTTTGGTCTAAAATGCTAATTTTTTTAGTTACAATGCTAATTTTTTAATTTAAATGCTAATTTTTTAGTTTAATTGCTAAAAAGTGCTACAGTGCTTAGTTTGAGATTGAATTTTGTTTTGTTTTTTAGACGAACCGGACGCACCCGGCAGACCCCAAATTACAGATTGGGATAAAGATCACGTGGATATCAAATGGACCGCACCGAAAGCCGACGGCGGCGCACCGATCTCCGGTTACATCATCCAAAAGAAAGAGCGCAGCAGCCCGAACTGGGTGAACGCTGTCGATGTGCCGGCCAGCAAAACCGAAGGAACAATTCCCAACCTGGTCGAAGGCACCGAGTACGAATTCCGAGTGATCGCCAAAAACACGGCCGGATCGAGCGAGCCGAGCGAACCGTCGGATGCGGTCATCGCCAGACCACGACGCCGTAATTAAATTAAATTTATTTTAACCAAAATCAATTTTGTTTTACATTTTTGTCTTCTAGTGGGGCCCAAAATCACGACTCCGCTCAAGGAAATCAAGATCAAAGCGGGAAACATCCTCAATTTGGACATTTCGTTCGTCGGCGAACCGACACCGGAGGTTAAGTGGTTCATTGATGACAAGGAATTGAAATCGGGGCTCCGCACCACCATCAGCACTATTGGCGACCACACGGTTCTCCATACAGTCGATGCGCAGCGTAGCGACAGTGGAAATTACACGCTCAAGCTGAAGAACGAGCACGGGGCGGACGAAGGCAGCTTCAAGGTGATCGTTTTAGACAAACCTGCCGCGCCAGAGGGACCGTTGGAGGTGTCCGATGTGAATAAAGACAGCGTGGCGCTTTCGTGGAAGGCACCTAAGGACAGCGGAGGCAGTGAAGTCACGTAATGAAAAAATTAATTTTTTAAAAATGATTTTTATGACTTTAAATGATTTTTAAATGATTTTTATGACTAATTATGATTTTTAAATGATTTTTATGACTTCTTATGATTTTTATGACTTTTTATGATTTTTATGACTTTATGATTTTTATGACTTTTTATGATTTTTATGACTTCTTATGATTTTTATGACTTTTTATGATTTTTATGACTTTTTATGATTTTTATGACTTTTTATGATTTTTATGACTTTTTATGATTTTTATGACTTTTTATAATTTTTAAATGATTTTTATGACTTTTTATAGTTTTTAAATGATTTTTATGATTTTTAAATGATTTTTATGATTTTTAAATGACTTTTATGACTTTTATGACTTTTAAATGACTTTTATGACTTTTAGATGACTTTTTTTATAATAATTTTTAGTGCGTATGTTGTTGAGAAGCGCGATGTGACGCACGGTGGTGGATGGGTTCCAGCAGTCGTGTACGTGGATCCGAAATCGACTTCATGCGTCGTGCCGAAATTGATCGAAGGCACTCAGTACGAATTCAGAGTTATGGCCGAAAACAGTCAGGGAACCTCCGAACCATTGACAACAACGAAACCCGTTTTGGCGAAGAATCCATTCGGTAAACAATAAATTCATCAAAATCTAAAACAAAAATGTTTATATTATTCGTTTGATTTTTGTTTAGACGTTCCGAGTAAGCCTGGGACACCGGAAGCGGTTGACGCGAGTCGAGACCACATTAAAATTAAATGGTCGCCGCCCGCGCGCAATGGCGGGTCGACGATCACTGGTTACGACGTCGAACGACGTGACACTAAAGCCAATCGTTGGGTTCGCGTCAATAGATCTCCGGTGCAGGGAACCGAATTCGACGACGATCGGGTGACTGACAGCCACCGATACGAATACCGCGTAATAGCACGTAATGCGGCCGGGTGCAGTGATCCGAGCGATCCGTCACGACCGATCGACGCTAAACCTATGAAAGAGAAACCTAAAGTTCATTTGGAAGGCATTCATGGAAAGACGATTAGAGTTCGGGCTGGAGAGCCACTCACGATCAATGTGCCGATATCCGGTGCGCCCATACCGACCATCGATTGGGCTAAGGAGGGCAAATCGATGGCACCATCTAATAGAATGGAGGTACCTGTGTGATTTTTGAATTTTTAATGCTTCTTGTTGAGAATTCAAATTTTGAATTTTTCTTGTTGAGAATTCTAATTTTGAATGTTTCTTGTTGAGAATTCAAATTTTGATTTTTTCTTGTTGAGAATTCAAATTTTGAATTTTTCTTGCAATTTTTATTCTTGAAAATTCAAATTTTGAATTTTTCTTGCAATTTTTATTCTTGAAAATTCAAATTTTGAATTTTTCTTGCAATTTTTATTCTTGAAAATTCAAATTTTGAATTTTTCTTGCAATTTTTATTCTTGAAAATTCAAATTTTGAATTTTTCTTGCAATTTTTATTCTTGAAAATTCAAATTTTGAATTTTTCTTGTTGAGAATTCAAATTTTGAATGTTTTTTGTTGAGAATTCAAAATTTGAATTTTTCTTGTTGATGAGAATTCAAATTTTGATTTTTTCTTGTTGAGAATTCAAATTTTGAATTTTTCTTGTTGAGAATTCAAATTTTGAATGTTTCTTGTTGAGAATTCAAAATTTAAATTTTTCTTGCAATTTTTTATTCTTGAAAATTCAAAATTTTTTTAGTAATCTTTCTTGTTGAAAATTTAAAGTTTGAATTTTTCTTGTAAATTTTCTTATCATTATTCTTGTTGACAATTCTAAATTTGAACATTATTGTTGACAATTCTAAATTTGAACATTATTGTTGACAATTCTAAATTTGAACATTATTGTTGACAATTTTGGATGTATTATTTTTTTTGTTAAAAATTGAAATTTTACCTTTGACTGTTTAGAATTGCTGAC
The DNA here is from genome assembly GCA_949358305.1 of Strigamia acuminata. NCBI lineage: Eukaryota > Metazoa > Arthropoda > Chilopoda > Geophilomorpha > Linotaeniidae > Strigamia > Strigamia acuminata. The sequence continues at coordinate 28,666,506 of OX442314.1, read as the reverse complement.
TTTTGTTTGAAAATACAAATTTTAAATATTGAATTCCCCAAAATTTTCCACTATCTAATTTCCCAGACAACAACAACAGACGACATGGCCACCTTGCACATCCCCATCTCGCAACGTGACGACAGCGGAAAATACACAATCACCGCTTCCAACGCCTTCGGCAGCGATGCTGGCGACCTGACAGTCATCGTGCTCGGTAAGACGAAACTTCCAAATCAACACCATCACCAAACTCATCAAAACCAATTTCACCCCACAGATAAACCCGGCGCCCCGCAAGGCCCGCTCCACTACGACAACGTGACGAGCAACAGCGTCACCTTGAATTGGAAACCGCCCGCTGACGACGGCGGGTCCGAGGTGACCGGTTACGTCGTAGAAAAGTGCGAAGTCGGCACCGACAAGTGGAGCCCCGTAGGCGGATATTGTCCGTCCACTAATTTCACCGTCAAGGGCTTGGACGAGGGAAAACATTACATGTTCCGCGTCGCCGCCGAAAACATGTACGGGGTCGGCGAACCGCTCGAAGGAAGATCGGTCATCGCAAAGAATCCATTTGGTATAAAAATTTATTTATTTATTTATTTATATATTTATATATTTTTATATTTAGATGCTCCCGATGCACCGGGACAACCCAAAGTGACCGATTACAACTCTTCGTCGGTGAGTCTTCAATGGACGCCGCCCGAGAACAATGGCGGGCGACCAGTGACCGGATACTTGATCGAAAAGCGAGAACGCGGCGAAGATTGGGTCAAAGTGAACAATTCGCCGACGCCCGGCACGCAATTCACGGCCACCGGACTGACAAGCGGCGGACGATACGAATTCCGGGTTCTGGCGGTGAACGACGCCGGACCGGGCAAACCCAGCAGACCGACTCAACCGGTCGTAGCCAAAGACCGCAAATGTAAAATCTCCCCCAAAAAAAATGATTTTAATAATAATTTGTTTATTTTTTGACCATCCAGTCGCACCGGACTCACCGGACGCGCCGAAAGTGGACAAAATCACGCGCGATTCCGTGACGATCTCGTGGAACAAACCACCGAATGACGGCGGAAGCAAAATCCAAGGATACCTCGTGGAGAAGAAACCCAAGGGCGCCACCGGCTGGGATCCGGTCAACACCGTGCCGACGGCGGACCTCTCGTTCACGGTCCCCAAGCTGACGGAGGGCGAGGAATACCAATTCCGAGTGGTGGCGGTCAACGACGTCGGCGAAAGCGAGCCGAGCAGACCGTCCAAGGCGGTTCTGGTCGAAGATCAGCCGGACAAACCTCGCATCGACACCTCGGGTCTCAAGGACATCACCGTGAGGGCCGGCGAGGACTTCACCATCAATTTGCCGTTCACCGGCTTCCCGCTGCCGGTCGCTGAGTGGACGAACAACGGGAAGGAAGTCACGGACAAGGATCCGAGGATTACGTCGCGGGTGACCGATAAGAACGTGTTGTTGGCGACGGAGAAGGCGAAGCGGGGCGACACGGGAACGTACAAGTTGTATCTGAAGAACAAGTCTGGGTTTGACACCGTGAGTTGCCGGGTCACAGTGCTGGATCGGCCGGCGCCGCCGGAGAATATTAGCGGGCAGGACATCGAGGGGGATTCGCTGACGTTGAGGTGGCAGCCGCCGAAGGACGACGGCGGGGCCGACGTGACGAATTATGTGGTGGAGAGGCAGGAGGTTGGGACGAGCGCTTGGATCAAGGTGGCGAGTTATTGCACGGGCAATCAAATTCGGGTGCGCAATTTGACGGTTGGAAGGGAGTACGATTTCCGCGTGATGGCTGAGAATATGTACGGGACGAGTGATCCTGCGGTCACTTCGGAGCCCATTAGGGCCAGGCATCCGTTTGGTATTTTTTGGGGATTTTTGTGGTGGTTTTGGGAGTTTGTTGATGGGTTTTTGTTGTTGTTGTAGATCCACCGGGTCCGCCGGGAACTCCGCGCGCGATTGAGACGAGTGAGGATGCGATTACGATCACTTGGACGAAACCGCGCAATGACGGTGGAAGCGCGGTAACGGGATATAGCATTGAAAAGAGAAAGGTAAGTTTTGATTGATTTTGTGTTTTTTCGTAGGGTGTTTAGAGAAAATATGCGTTTGTGGGCATGAAATTAAGATTTTTAGGCCAATTGCAGACGTAAAAATGGATGTTTAGTTTAAAAAACGGCATTTTTATGCAAGAAAATATTATTTTTAGATTATAAAAGGTTTTATAATGCAATTTTAGACACAAAATGTCATTTTTGTGCAATTTTGGACAAAAAATGCCATTTTTTTGCAATTTTAGACACAAAATGAGTTTTTGGGCAGATTATAGCTATTTTAGGCCGATTTAAGCCATTTTAGGCCGATTTAAGCCATTTTATATACTCAACAATGTATTTCTTTAATTTTTACCGAAATATTGTTGCAAACGTTGATATTTATTAAAATGATTGTTGATTGGTTTACTTTGACAGGTCGGCGACGACAAATGGACCAAAGCGTGTCCTCAAACGGTGGCTAATTTGAATTACCGCATCACTGGATTGACTGAGAACCACGAATACGAATTCCGCGTTTGCGCCTACAATGCCGCCGGTGCCGGTGCCTGGAGTTCGAATTCGGACGGCATATTTGCCCGACCCCCACCATGTATTATCTCAAATCATTCGATTGATACCAAAAAAATATAGATATTGAAAATGGATTTTGTTTGTTGCAGTTGCGCCAAAGATCAGCGGCGATTTGACCATTCGCGACATAATCGTCCTGGCGAGAGAAGAGTTCAACATCAACGTTCCGTTCACCGCCAATCCGAAACCAAAAGTCGTTTGGACCTTTGTGAGTTCAATTTTTATTTTTATTTGTGGACGTTTAATTAAAATCTGTCGATTTTTATTAGAATGGACTCGAGGTTTATTCGGACGAGCGAATTATATTCGGTTTTAACATCGCCGGGGCAACGTTTACTAATAAATGCGCCAGGAGAGACGAATCTGGAAAATATACAATTCGATTGTCGAACAACGAAGGGTTTGATAGTGTTACTTGTCGTGTTTTAGTCGTTGGTAAGGCGCTTTTTGTCATTTGTTTCGTTTTTTTGGGTATTGAGAAGTGTTTTTTTTGTTGTGTTTTTAGATAAGCCCGGTCCACCGACCGGTCCTTTGGATGTTTATGATATCACGCCAGAGACTTGTTCTCTCTCTTGGAGACCGCCAATGGACGATGGTGGAAGCGTTATCACGAATTATGTTGTGGAGAAACTCGATCCAAATACGAAGGTAATTCGAAGATTAGTAGTTTATTCGTTGTGGAACTGAATTTAAAGGCTATATTGTAATTAAAGGGATGGGACTTTGGAATACAAACTAAATTTACTTGGTCATTTTTCACGTATTTTATGAAAAAGAGGAATTCTCAGAAAAATGTACGATCGTGGACAAAAAAAATTGTCGTTTTTTTCCTATATACACGATTGTACACATTTGCGAGTAAAATTAGCATTTTTGAAGTAAAATTAGCATTTTTGAAGTAAAGTAAGTATTTTTAAAAGTAAAATTAGCATTTTTAAGTAAAATTAGCATTTTTTAAGTAAAATTAGCATATTTAAAAGTAAAATTAGCGTTTTTTAAATTAAATTAGCAATTTTTAAGTAAAATTAGCAATTTTTAAGTAAAATTAGCAATTTTTAAGTAAAATTAGCAATTTTTAAGTAAAATTAGCAATGTTTAAGTAAAATTAGCAATGTTTAAGTAAAATTAGCAATTCTTAAGTAAAATTAGCAATTTTTAAGTAAAATTAGCATTTTTAAAGTAAAATTAGCATTTTTTAAGTAAAATTAGCACTATTTGAGAATTTTTTGGGAGAAATAAAGAACATAATCGTACTGAAAAATATAAAAAATATTCTTTTATTAGTTTAAAATATTTTTTCTCCCGTTTAAACTTTTGACACAACTCTTTGACCTGCAGCATTAAATCGTAGCCTTTTAAACCGTTCCAACTTTTTAATCACCAAAAACTAATGAATGTTTATTTCATAATCAAAACTCAAAGACGTGGACGAAAATGAGCAGTTTTGTTCGAACCTGCCATTACGACGTGATCGGTCTGGAGCCGAACAAAAAATACAACTTCCGCATCCGCGCCGAGAACCAATACGGACTAAGCGACCCGCTAGACCTCGACAAACTAATCACCGCCAAATTCCCATTCAGTAAAATTTTAAAAAAAAATAAAAAAAAAAAAATTAATAATAACCAAAAAATTAATTTCTAGATGTGCCCGACGCACCCGGTCAACCGAGAATCACCGACTGGAACGACACCTCCGTAAACCTGAGCTGGAACCGACCAACCAGCGACGGAGGCAGCAAAATCCAAGGATACCGCGTCGAGTACCGCGAACCGTCGGACGCTCACTGGCGAACGGGCAACGAACAATTGATGAAGGAAACGCAGTTCACGGTCCACGGGCTGACCCTGGGTTGCGAATACGAGTTCCGCATCAAGGCGAAGAACGCGGCAGGGTTCAGCAAACCGAGCCCTCCGACGGCCACGTTCAAGCTGAGGACGAAGTCGGGCGTGCCCGGTCCGCCCGGGACGCCGACCGTGGTCAAAGTGGGCAAGAGTTACGTGGATCTGAAGTGGGACGCGCCGCGAACGGACGGGGGAAGCAAAATCACCGGATATTACATCGAGAAGAGGGAAGTTGGCAACATCGCTTGGATCAAGGCGAATGATTACAATGTTCAAGATCGCGAGTACACTGTTATGAGTTTGATCGAGAATGGGAATTATGAATTCAGAATATTCGCTCTTAATGCAAATGGGAAAGGTGAACCGAGTCAATGCAGCACGCCCATCAAAGTCTGCGAAGTTGTTGGTAAGTTGTCAAAAAATGAGAAAATGGGTAAAAACAACATAACCTGAGCAAATATTGAGTAAAGCATAAAAAACGTGGAAATGTTGTGTAAAAACCACGAAGACATCCATCATTTAACGTTAAAACATTGGAAATTTATCTGAAAAATATTAAATCGCATCGCGCTTTGCAGTGAAGCATCTCGCTTTGCAGTGAAGCATCTCGCTATGCAGTGAAGCATCTCGCTCTGCAGTGAAACATCGGGGGTTGCTTCTTAGCCCGATGCGATTTTTTTTTAAAAAAAAAACCTTTTGAACATCAACATTTGGTTTGCAACTCTAATTCCAATTCGATCTATTTCCAGACGGAGAGAAACCAGAATTCATCCGCACACTAGTGACAAAATACGTGAGTTTGAAGACGTCGGTAACGTTCGACTGCGAGGCCAAAGGCAAGCCGATGCCGAACGGTCGATGGTACAAAAACGGACTTCCGGTTCTCCACAGCAACAGAACCAAAATCACCGAATCGAACGGCGTATTCAAACTAGTCATCACCGAAATCTGGGAATCGGACGAAGGCGAATACACCTGCCACGCGACCAATGCGGTCGGCTCCGAAACCACCTGCGCTCGTCTACGAATTTCAAGTAAAGAAAAATATATAATTAAATTAAATTGGATAAAATTAAATTTTGTTCTACAGCGCCACCTAAAATCGAGCGACTACCCGGTGATTTGTCGTACCCCGAAGGCGACAACGTGAAGATCAAGATTTACTTCAGCGGCACCGAGCCATTCGGCGTCAAGTTCCTGAAGGACGGCGCTCCCATCGGCGAGGACCCGCACCTCAAGTTCACGGTGTTCGACGATTATGTCATTCTGTTTATAAAGGAAATCAAGAAGAGCGACGCGGGCAGATATAGAATCGTCGTGAAAAACGACAGCGGCAAAGACGAGGCCGATTTCACCGTTTCTATCACGGGTCTTCCTGGTCCTCCTCAGGGACCCCTGAACGTGAGTGACGTGACTAAACACATGGCCACCTTATCGTGGAAGCCACCCGCGTTCGACGGAGGCTGCAGAGTCACCCATTACGTGGTGGAAAGGAAGGACATCACGTCCGCGCTATGGGTCATTGCTACGACCATGTGTAAAGTAAGCAAATTTAATTAATGTGCGGTCTTTAGACAGTTTTAAGTAGTTTTGTACACGCTAATAGAGAGTTTGCGGGATGCATTTTTCCGTTACAGTTAAACACTGTACGGTATAAAAATAGTGTAAGGGAAAAATGATAAATTAAGTTTTTGCGGGCTCCACTTTTCCCTTATCACTACCCTATTTCAGCCAACTACTGACAGTTAGTAATTTTGGGCCTAAAAATTTAATTTGGGGACGTAAATGTGCAAATTTCTGCATAAAATTCCATTATTATGCCTATAAAGTATGGTTTTGGGCCTAAAATTCAATTTTGGGCCTCACGTATCATTCAATCTACATACCTGTGACTGTGATGTGTTTGATCGGGACAACAAAATAATCGCCATTTGCAATGGGCGGAGCTAACAATATAGTGTTCTCAATTCTGATTGGCTGCGCTATATTTTAATTTAGTGTTGAAAACGATACACTAAAGAATTTTCTCTTACGATATGGCACTAAAATAGTGTAACGTAGAGAAAAATAAGGGAAAAATGCATCCCGCAAACTCTCTAATGTTAGGTGGTAGCAACATAATTTTGGTTTTATTTATTTATTTATTTATTTAATTATTTATTTATTTATTTATTTAATTATTTATTTATTTATTTATTTAATTATTTATTTATTTATTTATTTAATTATTTATTTATTTATATCTTTTCAGGATACAATGTTCATCGTTCAAGGGTTAACCGAGAACCAGGAATATCTGTTCCGCGTGTTTGCCGTCAACGAGAACGGTTACAGCGTACCGCTAGAAGGAATCAATCCCATCAAAGCCAAATTACCGTTCGGTACGTTAAGGAATGAATTTATCGTTTTAAAATACAAAGTCATGTCCGACATGAACGTATTATTTTCATGACTCGCTGTGATTGGTTGAGAGATGCATTGTGATTTAGATGAAATTAGAACTAGAACTAGTTCACACGGTGACGAACGCGAACTTGAACTAGTTCGCGATTTGGTGAACGAGATACAACACTGAATGTAGGTTTGGGGGGGGTCAAGGGGGAGGCAGGCGTAGAAGAAAAAAACATCGTTTTGAGAAAACGTGCTTGGAGGAAACGAACCGACGTCAATAGAACTCAACCAATAATATCGCGTTATTAAAATAGCCACTGCCTTTAACCCTTCCAACCCGAAAGAATTTGTTTCCCATCTCTCCCTAAGATGGGCATTATATGACCCAGATTCTGCGCATGCGCAAAATCCGGGTTTTAGGGAATTCCGAACATCTAGCCAATGGGGTTAGATTGTCTATTCATGTAGTGAACGCCATATGGACGTGGTGGACATGATTGACATTAGCGGAGCCTGCTGATGATCATAATTTTTGACCTTTGGACTCCTAAGATGGGTCTTTTTTGACCCAGTTAAACTTTGAGTTCAAATTACAGAAAAACTTAAAAAATTAAAAAAATTTCAACTGTGGTATGGTGTCTAGTGATGTTTCAAAGGAATAGTCAGCAAAAATCAGATAAAAAAAAAATTTATTTGTTATAAAAAAAATGATTTTTTTAAAACGGGGTCACAAAATGACCCATCTCAGGGTTGGAAGGGTTAAAATAAATCTTATTTCATCTTTTTGTGCTTTAAGATCCTCCGGGTCCTCCAGGGATCCCCAAAGTGACCGAAATCGGGGGTGATTTCGTCAATTTGGAGTGGGACAAGCCAGAAAGAGACGGCGGGTCACGAATAACCGGTTACTACATCGAGAAGCGAGAAGCCGGCATGCAGACGTGGCAGAAGGCCAACCATTACAATTGCCTGACGACGCAAATTAATATCAGTAATTTGATCGAAGACCGCCAGTACGAGTTCCGAGTGTTCGCGGCCAACGAGGCCGGATTGAGCGAACCTTCGTGCGCGTCATCGTCCATTAAAATCGTGGATCCGCACGCCGCGAAGCCGCCGGAGTTCATTCAACAGTTGAAGCCGGTGATGGCCGTCGAGAACAAGGCTGCGCAATTGCAGTGCCGAGTGGTGGGCAACCCTGCGCCGGAAATCTCTTGGTATAAGGGATTGAGGGAGATCTCGCACGGGTATAAGTACCAAATGCTCAAGGAAGGAGATTTGTACACGCTGGCCATACATCAAGTGTTCGGCGAGGATGCGGATGAATATGTGTGTCGCGCGGCCAACAGGGGTGGCGTGAGGACTTCACGAGCGGAATTGACAATCAAGAGTAAGTGGGTTAATTGGAAATAATAATTGGTTGAAGGAAAAGTGAAGTTTTTATACGTAATACGTTTTGAGGCTCGGAATGTACACTTTTTAGATCGTAGTCGTCCATTTTATTAAGCCAAAAATTGCATTTTTGAGACCAAAAAGTGCATTTTTTAGGCCAAAAAGTGCATTTTTTTAGGCTAAAAAATGAACGTTTAGACTTAAGATGTACTTTTTAGACTTTTCAAAGCACTTTTTAGATTTTTCAAAGCACTTTTTAGACTTTTCAAAGCACTTTTTAGACTTTGCAAAGCACTTTTTAGACTTTTCAACAAATTTTAGGCCAAAATATGCAGTTTTATACCTTTTAGGCCAGGATATGCAGTTTTATATCTTTTAGGCTAAAATATGCAGTTTTAAATACCTATTAGGCCAAAACGCATATTTAATATTCAGAACTATACATTTAATGCCCAGAAATGCATATTTTATACCTAAAATGCCCTTTTTAGATGAATAAATTCAATTTTTAGACCAAAAAATGCAATATATGGACCCAACGATGCAGATACATATTTTAGACTCAAAACTGCATTACCGTATTTTAGACCCATCAAGCCTCTTTGTATAAGCAAAATCCACTTTTTACCAAAATTGTGAACTCTTTAAGCGAAATAATGCCAAATATGGGTCCTTTCGGTGATAAATGCAAATCTTAAGCTCTCTATCTTTGTTTTAATTTTTATGCTTTTCCTTCTTCAGCTGCTCCGAAGATCCGAGTTCCACCGCGGTTCCGCGAAATGGCGTACTTTGACAAGGGAGAGAACATCACAGTTAAAATCCCTTTCACCGGCAACCCGAGACCAAGAATCAAGTGGAGCCGAGACGCAGAAGAAATCGAAAGCGGCGGTCATTACCACGTGGAACTCAAGGAACGACACGCCGTCCTAATTATCCGCGACGTGGCCAAACTGGACAGCGGACCGTACACGATTTACGCCGAAAACGAGCTCGGCGTAGACCAGGCCGTTATCAACATCCAGATAAACGGTACGCAAACTAATTCTCCTTAATTAAATTAAATTAATTTAAATTAAATTATTCGTTTAATTTTTAGATAAACCGGATCCGCCCAGATTCCCGTCCGTCGACATGATTTACCACGATTCCGTCGGGCTCAGCTGGAAACCACCGGCGTGGGACGGCGGAAGCTCGGTGACCAATTACATCATTGAGAAACGCGAGCAGCCGTTGCAGACTTGGATCAGATGCGGAAATACGCGATTGACCGCCCACAACGTGACCGGTTTGGCGTCGAGCAGACAGTATGATTTCAGGGTGTTTGCGGAGAACGTGTACGGACGAAGCGATCCGAGCGGAGTGACCGCGCTCATTCAAACGAAGGAATCCGAAAAGGATAAGGTCAAGAAGAAGCCGTACACCAGTAAGATTTGTTTGCATTATTTTTTGGCTGTTTTTAAATGGTTTTTTGTTCTTGGCTTTAGTTGATGCGAGTGGAAAGAAGATCCGTGGAAAGGGAGAAAAAGTTGACAATTACGATGCATATGGTATGAAATCTGGATGAGAATTTTTGAAAAATACGTATTGTTTATGTGTAAAAATGCATTATTTATGTGTAAAAATGCATTGTTTATGTGTAAAAATGCATTGTTTATGTAAACATGCATTGTTTATGTGTAAAAATGCATTGTTTATGTGTAAAAATGCATTGTTTATGTGTAAAAATGCATTGTTTATGTGTAAAAATGCATTGTTTATGTGTAAAAATGCATTGTTTATGTGTAAAAATGCATTTTTCTTGTGTAAAAATGCATTTTTCCTGTGTAAAAATGCATTTTTCCTGTGTAAAAATGCATTTTTCCTGTGTAAAAATGCATTTTTCCTGTGTAAAAATGCATTTTTCCTGTGTAAAAATGCATTTTTCCTGTGTAAAAATGCATTTTTCTTGTGTAAAAATGCGTGTTTAGTGTAAAAGGGAATTAATCCGATTTTATCGATTTTAGTGATCGATATTTACTCGAAATTTGTTCCTCAACCTGTGGACATCAAAACAACGAGTGTTTACGATTATTACGACATTCTCGAAGAAATTGGAACGTGAGAAGTTGCATTATGGGTGCAATTGACGAGTTATTTAATAATTTAATTGTAGTGGTGCTTTTGGGGTCGTTCATCGATGCCGCGAGAAGAAGACCGGGCACGTTTTTGCCGCTAAATTCATTCCCGTATCCCATCCGATGGAGAAAACGTTAATTCGAAAGGAAATCGACATCATGAACCAGTTGCATCATCCAAAATTGATCAATCTTCATGACGCTTTCGAGGACGACGATGAAATGATTCTCATTTACGAATTGTAAGGACAAATCGCTAAAATTTAGTTCTAACTTTTTAAATTTTCTTTCTGTAGTATGTCGGGCGGAGAATTGTTCGAACGAATCACGGCAGACGACTACAAAATGTCGGAGGCTGAAATCATAAATTACATGCGCCAGTTGTGTGAAGGCATTAAACACATGCACGAAAAGAATATTATTCATTTGGATATCAAGGTAAATTAATTGTCAAAAACTGCAGAAATTGCAACAATATTGCAAAAATCGCAAATATTTGCGAAAAATCGCAAATAATTGCGACAAATTTGTAAATAATTGCGAAAAATCGCAAATATTTGCGAAAAATTGTAAAAAATTGCGAGTAGTTGAAAAACCTTTTACACATTTTGATTTTTTAGCCGGAGAACATCATGTGCCAGACAAAGAGAAGCAACAATATCAAATTAATCGACTTTGGATTGGCGACGAAACTCGATCCCAACGAAATAGTTAAAATCTCAACCGGAACTGCTGAATTCGCGGCGCCCGAGATAGTCGAGCGAGAAGCCGTCGGTTTCTACACCGACATGTGGGCGGTCGGCGTCATGGCCTACGTGCTGTGAGTTAATTATAATTACTTAATTATTGATGAAGTTAAAATTACAAGAAATTTATTTTTGTTGCAGATTGAGTGGGTTGTCGCCGTTTGCCGGAGAAAATGACATTGAAACGTTGAAAAACGTGAAAGCGTGCGACTGGGACTTCGATTCGGATGCCTTTTCTAAAGTGTCGGATGAAGGCAAAGATTTCATTCGGCGACTCCTCCTGAAAAACAAAGAGTAGATATTTGAAGGAGAAAAATGAATGTGAATTTTTAATATTTATTTATTGTTTAAATTCTAGGAAGCGATTGACGGCTCACGAGTGTTTGGAGCATGCTTGGCTCAAGGGCGACTTGACTGGCCGAACGGATGCCATTTCAAAAGATAGACACATCGATTATAGAAACAAAATACGGGCAAAATATGTAAGAAATTCGGATTTAATAAGGATAATCCAACTAGGAATTAGGATTTTGGGCAAAATTAAATTTTTAGGCAAGAAATTATACATTTTGGTGCAGAAATGCAGAATTTTGGTGAAAAAAATGCAAAATTTATTTGAAAAAATGCAAAATTTATTTGAAAAAATGCAATATTTCTTGAAAAATTGCAAAATTTCTGTGCATAAATGCAGATTTTTGATAAAAAATGCAGAATTTTGTTGAAAAATGCAGAAATTTTGTTGAAAAATACAGAAGTTTTGTTGAAAAATGCAGAAATTTTGTTGAAAAATGCAGAATTTTGTTGAAAAATGCAGAAATTTCGTTGAAACATGCAGAATTTTTGTAGTATTTTTGCATCCTTTAAAAAAGGACTTGCCAAATCCTTATTCCATTGGATTAATCATCAACAACTGTTTAACTAATTAATACCAACATTTGCAGGATAACTGGGATAATTTCAATCTCCCCATTGGTCACATCGCCAATTACAGCTCGCTCCGAAAGCTCCACGAGGAGAAATATCGACTTCAAGATTACATCATCGGTAAAACTGTTCCCCACTTGAACACCCAAACCGATCGTTAAACACATTCCCCAATATTTATTCCCCAGATCGGCGTCAAGCGGCGCCCCGATTCGTCATCCGACCCCACAACGCGTTCACGTTCGAAGGCCAGAGCGCGAAATTCTACTGCAGGGTGATCGCCACCGCGCCTCCGACCGTCTACTGGTACCGCGACAACATGGAGCTGCGCCAAAGCGTCAAATTCATGAAACGATACTCTGGCGACGACTACTCCCTCATCATCAACCGATGCAAGCTGGAGGACCGCGGCGAATACATCGTTCGCGCCGAAAACAGCTGGGGATCGCGCGAGGAACCCGTTTTCCTCAACGTGCAAGCGATACCCAAGGAAATCCCCATGTTGAAACCCGACTTAATGCCAACACAGTGAGTTTTTCTGCTCTTAAACGCTTCAAACCACGTTAAAACCATGTTTAAACGTAAACAGGAGGCGAAGACAGCAATTGGACTACCATTTGTGGTTGGAAGTTCCGGATTCCGGTCCGTTTTTCACGTTCTTGTTACGGCCGCGCGTCATTCAAGTCGGAAACAGCGTCAAACTCTTGTGCTGTTTGGCTGGCAAACCGATTCCGGACGTAATTATATTAAAATTATATATTTAATGAATTTAAATTAAATTAATAATTTTTTTTTTAGGTGAAATGGTACAAGGGGCACCACGAAATCAACAAATACGAGTTCACGCAGACGCACTCGGACGGCGTGGTCACCATGGAAATACTTAGCGTGAATTTGAACGACGCAGGTAAATATTCGTGCGTAGCGACCAATACTTTGGGCGAGGACGAAACGCATTGCGAAGTGATCGTCGAGGATCGCCGGTTCGAGTACAGATTGCCGACGGAAGCGCCCGCGTCGCAGCCCGCGAGCAGGCCCGCGCCGCAGCCGGTCTCGAAGCCGGCGTCGAAGCCGAGCAAGGCGGACGACACGGTGAAATCTGCGGCGAAGCGGCTGCAGAAACCGTACGGGAAAAAGGAGGCGACGAGTCCCGCTAGATCGCGCAGCGCTACCAAAGAGCTGGAACGTGAGTATATGTCGAAGGGGTTTGGGTTAGGTGAGGTTTTGAGGTTTTGAAGTATGTTTTGTTCAGTTCCGCCCGATGATTCCATGATGTGTCCGCCGGAGTTCGTGGAAGAGTTGAAGGATCTGAAGGTGAAAGACGGCGAACCGTTGTTGCTGAAATGCGACGTCAGAGGCGATCCCGATCCGCAAGTGGAGTGGTACAAGGATGGAGAGGTGAGTGGAAATGATGACGATTTAGGGGCCCCGAACTGACCAAACTCTGAAAGTCGTGAAAATGTAAAATACCTAATGGAAATAATCTAGAAAATTTAAAAAAAAAATAAAAAAAGTATATATTTGGGGCCCGGTGCTCCATCACAAATGTAGGGCCCCGTTTTGACCAGTCTCTGAATGATGTAAAAATAGGAAAGTACAGTAATTTGGGGCCCGGGGCCCATTACAAATGTAGGATCCCGTTTTGACCAGTCTCTGAATGATGTAAAAATAGGAAAGTACAGTAATTTGGGGCCCGGGGACTTAGAAAAAAAACAAAGGACCCATTCTATTCAAAAGCGATAATAATACTAGTGTGTAAAACCAAAAAATGAAATGTTTTTTGTCCAAAAATTTCAGTTGCTGAGTTCTTCGGATATCATCGATCTGAAATACAGACAAGGCATTGCCAGTCTGAGCATCAACGAAGTGTTTCCGGAAGACGAAGGAGTGTACGTGTGCAGAGCGAAAAACTCGATGGGCCAAGCGGAAACCAGAGGAAAACTCACGGTCGAACGTAAAAACTCGCTCGTTTTCACGAAATTAAAGCGGAAACGGATACCGGAAACTTATTTGCTTTCTACTTTGATTTTAAGCGATGGAACAGAAAGCGGCGGCCGCGGCTGGCAAGGGCGCAGGCGCGGACAAGCCGCCGAGGATTGCGGAGCACATAAGCAGCAGGGTGGTCAAAGACGGCGAAGCGGTGGTTTTGGCATGCACCATCAAGGGATCGTGCAAGTTCGAAGTGGTTTGGCTTCACGACGAGAAGGAAATTAAACCGAGCAAGGACTTCCAGTACGAGACGGCCGGCGACGTTTACAAGTTGGCCATTGCGGAGATATTCCCGGAAGACGGCGGCACTTACACTTGCGAGGCGTTTAATGACGCGGGAGAGGCGTTTAGTAGTTGTACACTTATAGTTTTGGGTGCGTTTGGTTTTGGTTTTAGTTTTCTTGTGCTTGGATTTGATTAAGTTTATTTTTTTTTTGGTTTTTTAGTTCCTAACGAAGAAATGAAGGGACCGAAGATAGTGAATTTCCCGCAGTCGATGACTGTGGTTGAAGGAAAAGAGGTGAAGTTTATTATTGAGTCTGAGAAACCTCCGAATAAAGGTGAGTTGGGTTTGTGGTGGTTTTGGATGAGGTGTGGAGCTGGGGAAAGTCCTGATTAGGGCGATTGATCAATTTGTGTTTTTATAGTCACGTGGAATAAGGATAACAAGCCGATCGACGAGGCTTCGAGTCGATTTAAATTTACGGCCGAAGGAAAGAAGAAATATTCGATGGAACTTCCGAATGCACTCATAACGGACGTTGGTCAATATTCGGTCATTTTGGCAAACAAAAAGGGAGAACAGAGTAAAGCTACTTTCTCACTCAATGTGTTTACTCAAGATGACATTTGAACACGCCTCACTTAAAGTGGTGTAAAATTTGTACAGGTGAAACAAAAATTCATATAAAAATTTATTTATTTTTTTAATTTGTTTTATTTTTCTTTTTTAGATACGAATATTTTCCGAGATGTTCTGAGAGAAAATATTCTCCAAAAGAACTTTGTAGTGTTTTAACGCAACTTTTTTTTGTTTATTTTCTTTTATTTGTTTAATTATTTATTTTGCTGCTTTATTTGGGGGAAATTGCCAACTTTTTTTTTAATTTTTATTTATGATTTGTTCCTTTTTCCCTATTCAATTTGTATATTTTTAATTTCTTGAATAGTTAAAAATATGCAAATGGCTGACTGTAGGATTGTTTTCAATATTTCCTTTACTTGACTGAATAATAGCTATGTATTTACGATTAGAGAAACGAAATTTAAACATGTAAAAACAAAAAAAAATTTATTTTATGTAGATATTTATCCTTATCAATAAAATGGTTTTACATTTTATACATGTTTTTATTTCACTTCACGCGCAACTAACTTGTAGGTGTAATTTGCCAATATGGAGAAAAGGTTGACGGTAATTGGCATCAGATGGCGTCCTGATTAGTTATTGATTTAATTCAATGTTCATATGGCCCATTGTGCACTGATATCAGAAGAATTTAAATTGTTGCAGAAAAATAAATTCAATCTGATGGTATCATTTAAGAAGAATTTATCACTACATCTGCTCTGCTGCATAAAACATCAACCAACGAGGAGAATCGTTACAAAACCGCGATCCTTCAGCCAACCAATCGTGAAGCACGTAACAAACCACATTTTACTTTTGATTGGTTGTTACTGATGACAATTTCTGGCGCCATCTTCTTGACATACAGAGCCACGGTGTAAGAGAACAGGTGTTGAAGCGACCATACAAAATAGCCTTGAACCGTTGAGCCCATAAATATTCAAGTTCTGTCGTTTGCCACCACGCGGTGCTGGAAAACGTGGTCATTGAAATCAATGGCGTGTATAATTCTATCAGTTTACTTTTCTGACTATGCAGTAAATATTATATTTGTTATTATTATTATTATTACTCATGTCATTTAATTTTTTTTTTTAATTTTTGTACTCTGGGTGCTCCTTGTTGTAAGCAATAGCTGTTGGGAGCACCCTTTTATATCCATAAGAAATAAATATTATTATTATTATTATTATTATTTTATTTAATTCTATGATCTCGGCAGCCTTGGGTTGTCAGCTTTTAATATTTTTAACGAATTTAACGATTTTAAACAAATTTTTAACATGGTTTTACAAGAATTTTTTTGATTTTGGTACAGTATAACTTTACTCCTCAAATACTCAGCTGTCAGTTGTCAGCTGTCGTTTGTCAGCTGAACTGATTTATATGATTTTCAACAAATTTACGACTTGATTTTAATCAGATTCTCCAATTAAAAGTTGAGGTTTTATGCTTAAAAGTGTCATTTTGGTGTTTTATGCTTAAAAAACAGCAGAAATAAAATAAGAGAAAATAAACCAAATGATAATTTTAAACTATTTTTTTCTTGACATATGACCTATGATATATGATCAAAACCTTTTGTTTGATATCCACCTCCAGTCATCCAGTCTACTGCTAATTCATTAAATGTGAACTTTGTAAAAATTCTTTTTGTATTTCTGTTGTGCATTCTTCAGTTCAAGAAGCTGAACTGGTTAATATCAAAACTAAAGGCTGGCTTACCGATCCAAATATTAACATGTACAAGTTAATTCGAGAAGCTGAGAATGTATTTCAGAAACACAAAAGCAATATTGATGTTTATGAGAATTGCATGGATAATTTAGTTTCATCTTCTCATCTAGCATTCCCTTGTGGTGAGCATAAAGATTTTGTAATATCATATACAATACATTATTATATATTGTTAAGAATGTGACAGAATCTTAAACACATTTCACCAGTTAAAAAGCTGGCAAAAGAGAAGAAGAAAACATCCAAATTGTGTGAAACATAACTGCAATTTGGATTTATCTTTTACACTTTACTCTGTTTGCATTTATTACTAGCAAAAATACTTTTTTTTGTGTAAAATAAATAGTTTAAAATAAATGGTTTGAAAAATTAAAATTTACTGTAGCTGCATTCAAAAATTAAAATAACAATTTTAGTTTAAGTGTATTTTAAGTTTTAACTTGGGTTTAAACAGGAAATGATGTCATTTTTGGTTTAAAATTGAAGTAAAACTCAAAATATTTTAGTTTTTGAATGCAGCTATAGTTCATTACTGCATTTATTAATAGCAAAGATACTTTTTTGTGTCAAATAAAGAGTTCACGGTAAGATGAATGTTTTTAAAAATTAAAATTAACTCCAAGTGTAATTTTAATACCTAAATTAATGTTTGCTGGAATTAAAAAAAAAAGAATGACATTCCACTAAAACATTTCTCATTGTTAAGTGCATTTCCACATACCGGCAGCTGGTTTAAAATACATAAAGACTACAAAACAATGACCACGTTTTTCAGCGCCACACGGTGACAAATCTCAAACTAGAATATTTATCCGGCCACAGCTAGGGGAGTCGCTTCAACACCTGTTCTCTTACACCGTGTACAGAGCCATTTACCGGCGAAAAGAAAACAATGGAGACTTTCATTATGAAACCGCGGGTTTAATGCAGGGGTTCCCAAACTTTTTAGCATCGCGCCCCACTTTTAAGCAAGGCGATCTTCCGCGCCCCACCTCATCTACCGGTGCATTAAATTTTTCAAAAATGAACTACTAAAAAGAAAAAAAGAAATTTTTATATACTATTGCATACAATTTTATACAATTTTACATATAATTTTATGACCATGAAGGCTTATTTATCAGCTATTTATCCAAAATAGAATTGAGCAAACAAACTGGAATGGATTTGAATTTGGCAGTTGTGTATTGTCTATATAGAATAGACTCTTCTAGGCGACAAGACAAGTGCACTATTCCAGGGGAAGGGCATCATGTCTATCAGTTATATTGATTGTTAAAAATTTTTTTAAAAATTTTTTTTGTGAGCGATGCGTTGCGCCTCACCAAAAATCAGCTCGCGCCTCACCAGTGAGGCGCGCCTCACCGTTTGGGAAACTCTGGTTTAATGTATTAAAAATGTTGTTCGTTTATTTGTTTTTATCTAATTTATTTGCTTATTTATTTATTTTTATGTAAACAGGATTTTGAAAATGTTTGGATCTCCTCTCATCTGATGTGGCATAGCAGGTTGCGAAGATGGGTTCGTGAAATGAAGAAAAGTCGATTTTTAACGATTATGAGCAATTCAATTGATTAATTTTTCTCGTTTAGGAATTGACGAAATGTTTCGTGGACGATTATGACGGGCTGACGACGTTTAAACCGCGAAGGTAGGAAATATACTCACTTGCAATTCACTCGTGTATAATCGTCATTTGCCATAGTTTTGTTTTATGTGGCATTTTTTACCCTCAATTAATCGAGTGCTTTTGCCGGCGCGGTGGTGTGAGCCCCTTCGATGGCCTGGTCGCAGATCGGGGTTGAATTGTTGAATTTGTAAGGGAATAATTGATTTTAAAATTTTATAAATTTAATTTTTTTACACGTTGTGGGAAACGTTTTCGGTTGCGCGATTGAGTGACTCCTGGACGGATTTTTGAGGGGATTTTCTAGCCAATACGTGTTTGATTTGCGTTGATCAGAGGGATTTCGATTGGGGATGTTCGCAATCAACATTTAGAATACTAAAGTGAATTTTAGAATGTTAAATCTTTATTCGTGAATTAATTCAGAGTTGTGAGTACATTATCACACAGTTTTTTCTGTGCTTAGAAAACATCAATAATTTCTGTTAACTTATTAGTGAACATGTAAATATAGATATTGGGCGGAAATGTTTCATCAAAGACATAAGTTTATCAATCAATTAATATTGTTTCTTTTAACTTTTTATAAATTTTTTAAATTGATGTGAAATGAAGAAAACGTTGGGTTAAATTTCCGTGCACATACAACACTAATTAGAATTTATAAATGTTTTCAACAATGTGCTAAATGTGCCAAACATTAATCTCTTTATCTTTCTATTAATTTGATAAACACGAGTCATTACACCGGATTATTTTGTGCGAATGCTTTAACATGAATTATTGCAGTAATATCAGAACAGCGTAATAACGATTAAAATCTTATGGTAATCAGGTGGTAATCGGAAAAAGAGCAATTTAAGTTTTCGTGCATTCAAAACAATACGATGGCTCCGTAAGGAAACATGAGCATTTCTAAGGTGAATAAAAATACATTCAGATGTAGTAAATTTGAATTACAAAGTCGTAAAATGCAAAACTGACTTCAAGTCAAATTGAACAAATAGGGTTAAACAGCAAAGGTTTATTTTGTAAATAATTGCTTTATTGATCTTGCATTAAGATGAATAAGTCTTCAACCAGAGCAAATATCGAGGCCTGTCCAAATGGAAATAGGCCTTCCAGTAGTGAATTTTAATCCATAGGTGCATACAATCAACAAACAATGGGTCCTCGACTTAAAAACGGGTTTGGGGAAAAGAAATCAGTAATCAACATGATCAAGGTTTAATTTGATGCAGCGAAATATTTAAAGAGTTAATAAATTATTATCTTTGTGCATGAATAAATTGCTCGTGATTTTCGTGAGAATTGTATGTTTGGGAATTTAGTTGCATCACTCAATTACAGAAATTGCTTTAAAATGTTGGTGTACATTTATTTGAAAATTTGAAGTAACACTTACTGTATTACACATTATTACATATTACATATTGCACATCTCAATGATATTAATACAACACAGTTAATTCGGTTTTTGCAGATATTTAAAAACCAGTCTTTCCATTTTTCTTGCAACACTCAATATTGACAGACCTACTGATAAACTTAATATGTTTCCGATGTCACATATGAATGAGATAAGGTCGTATTGAAGCTGATCAATAAAGATTTGAATTTTGTTTGTTGCGAAAGTATGGGCTATTATACTGTACGCAGGATCACTGGTGTATGTAACATATTGCAAGCTAGAGTACTTAGATTCTATGCAGGGAATGTGACATTGGCATTCATCTTTTACATTTGTGTCGAGAAATATCTTTTTGTAGATAGAATCAGCTGTTTTTGCCGATTGCGATGTCAGACACATGGGATAGTGCAGTTGATCTATGTACGGTAAACTGGAGAGAAAAAAATTTTGTTAGCCATGGAAAACAGTCAAACCCACTGGATCATGGCTTATGATCCAGTGGGTTTGACTGTTTTACAAATATTCTTTTTGTTTTTGGGTTAAACGTGTGCATAAATTCTTTTCAAAGTGAAGTGTGTGTAAGTTGTGTGTCTGTGTGTGTGCTCTGTTACTACTACTACAAGTAAATTGATCAGAAATTCTGTGTGAAAGAAGTGATGAAATATTTATTTTAGTACTTATGTTAGTGCACAGTGGTTTATTTGGCTAGTAAAAATCTTAAAAATAAACAGTAGCTGCATTCAAAAAGTCTAAAACGACTCGTTTCTGTCGTTTCGTGTCGGTAGGTGAGACGTCATTCCGATTGATTTCAATGGGAATGACGTCAAACGTAACAACACGAAACGATAGAAACGAGTCGTTTTAGACTTTTTGAATGCTGCTGCTAAATTTTAAAGCTTGAGTGTAGATGTGAATACTTGTACAGATATGAATACTTGTACAGATATGCAATACTATACCGGCATGTTAATTTTTCATTCAACTTTTTGCGGTAACATTGTTTTTTGCAAATATAGAATTCATTTGATGGCATACATTTTCGTTTCGGTGTATTTATGCGGTAAAACTATAAATAATTTTTTTTAAAAATATTAGTTAAGTTAGTTTGTAAAAGTATAGGGTGTCCCAAAAATAACGCAAGATTTGAATTAGCCGCCATTTGTGCAGTAAATTGTTGGCAACCCTGAAACAACAACGATTTGACAGCTGAAAGTTTAGGGTTTTATCTGCCGAAATTGGATTATATTGATGTGGCCAATATGTGGTTTCAACAAGACGGTGCCACATGCCATATTGCCATACAACCATAGAAACAATTCAATTACTGCATGAGACATCACCGATTTCGGTGATCAGAATTGACCCTTTTTTCTTGCACCGTCTTGTTGAAACCACATATTGGCCACATCAATATAATGCAATTTCGGCAGATAAAACCCTAAACTTTCAGCTGTCAAATCGTTGTTGTTTCAGGGTTGCCAACAATTTACTGCACAAATGGCGGTTAATTCAAATCTTGCGTTATTTTTGGGACACCCTTTATTAGATTATTTAAGTTGTCGCACCTTGATCATGTTATACAAAACACCTATTCCCACTCCATCTTCCATTGGTAGTAATATGTTTGAAGTTAAATCCAAATCTTGGTCTTCTTTTGTAGTTGTAAAAAACTTTTGTGATACATGACAATCAATTAACATACTAAACTAGTTTTATTATTAAAGTGCTCTTATACCTGGTAGTAATGGTGGCATAAACTCAATGAAAGAGTCGAGTAAGCTGTCACAACACTTGTGGTCTGGCCATTGAATGGTACTTCATCTAGAAAGCAAAAACAAATCATTCAGATAATTGACTTAAAGAAAGTCGGGTAAAATCATTTTATAAATATCATCAAAAGAAGTCTAATGAAACTGAAAGTCAAATCGGGGATTAGAAAATGTCGAAAGCATTTTTTCTGTAATCAACGATACAACAAATGATTATATTAAAGTGTTTGTTTCCTGTCCTATGTCATTCGATGGCATGAGGTGTAACTGTGTACAGCATCAAAAAGCATGAAATTATGGCAATCATTTGCTGTATAGCATGGGTAGTTAGGGTTAGTGGAAAATAGCTAAACACACCAGTTAAGTATTGTGTGCACACTCCGCTTGAGGTATTTATTTCGACCTCTGAATACGTTCCCTTCAAAAAAGAAAATATTATTTGTAATTAACTGACAGTAGGTAAAAGAAATTATTATCCCATCTTATGAAATTCTGTAGCAATTTAGCCAAAATTATTCAACTTTTAGTACAACAAACTAGCTAATTTAGGTTTTCAAACTTGTAAATTTACATTTACAATTTACAATTTTTGGTGTATCGTAATGCAGACTTTTTTTCGACCAAACAAAAAAAATATATACAGGGTCATGTAGATTTGGATTTCCAATCGATTGGGCTTGGTTCCAGAATTTTTGGACCTCATTTCCATATAGTAAACATCAAAAAACGTATCGCGACGGCTCACGGGATCCGCCAGGTGGCGCTCGTAGAATGTTACAACTTCCGGTGCGCGGACAGAAGTAGTATTATTAGATTAGACAGCTAAAAGTGTACAAAATCGTGTTTATTAATTTAACCGGAGGTCGGAAAATTGCAAAAAGACCCTAGGATACTAATACAGGTACGCTGAATTTATTGCCGCTGTCCGTTTGGCTCTAGCTGCTATAGTTTTTGCGGAATCGATGACGACGGACGGACAGATAGACGGACATGACCGTTTTATTAGACTTTCTAAACATTCGGTTTAGAAGTCTAAAATGTAGCTATAGTTAATTTAAATATGATTGGGTAAGTGTCTAAGTATATCTAGATTACTCAGTATCGCCACTACGTCAAAAATGCGGATGTTATCATTGGCAAAGGGAAAACTTGTCAATTTATTCATCCAGAAATGATTGGGTGCCAATGATTTGCTAAATAAACTGACTTCAAACCAAATCAAGTAAAGGTGCAATCCAAAATGAAAAAAGAAAATGTTTTTGTTGTAAAATAAACCTTATTAATAGAACAAAAACAAATGACAACCATATAAAATGACTTGGCAGCAATGACCAAACTGAATATTTATCACCTCAAGATATTCTTACTGAACTTAAACAAAGAATATTAGTACGAAAAATGATTGCATGAAAGAATTATTAGGCAGATGTTTGGGACATCACAGAAAGAGGAGAATGGAACGAAACTTGTTTAGAGATCGCCAAATGTTTGGTTACCGTATATTGTCGATTACTACGCGGGCCCTTAATAGCCCGCGGACATTAAGTAATACGCGGGGTCAAAGTGCTTTTTACAAATAAGGTGCGGACCTTGTTTAGCGCGCGGGGCCATTGTTATGTTTCCGAAACGTTCCAATTGTAGGCCGAAAATTTTTGAAATGTGCCGAAAAAGGATGATAAATAGAACGTTTTGCATATGTTTCAGTAGAAATTACTGAAACATATGCAAAATGGTCCATTTATCACACTGTTTTGGTGATTTTCGTCGCAAATTGGCCGATGCTTTTTTCCAATTCGGAATAAACCGCGGGCCTTTAATAGCGCGCGGGCCTCTAATACCAAGCGGGCCAAAAAAAAAATTTTGCAAATAGCGCATGGGTGCGCTATTTGCAAATATACGGTAAGTGAATTTTATGATCTAATAACGTCCTGATTCAGGGGGTGAATAAATGGTTTGTTGTTGAAATTAAAATTGTTACTACAGCTGGACTTATACAAATGTTAGAGAGCTGAATTTCTTTTTTTGCCTTTTGTTTGTTTCCAGATTTAACACCTAAATTGGCAAGTTGTTGTCTTAAATATTAAATCATTATGGCTAATTGTTTTAGAATTCCATCGTATGTGAATAATGTTTTTTACTATTGTAATTTACATAATCCCACTTACTGGAAATACGGTTACACTGTCTGTATTGAACGATGTTTCCCATAGTTCTTCTATTGTGAGCTTTTTTTCTTTCATATCTAGTAAACTCAATATGTGGATGGGACAATCACTTTGACTCATATTATTTTCCTCAGCATATGTCTTCTCAAGCTTCATAATACTCTTATCCAATACACAAGCTGTTATGTTTGGAAAGCTTACATTTGCTTCATCTAAGATTGCAGTGCTAATCCGTATCGGATAGCCCACGTAAGTCGTCAATTTGAAATAGATCATAATCAAAAACAGAGAGATGCAACCGAGATGAACAACTTTTTCCAATATGTTTTGAATATGGCTGCCAATTGGGTCGTTATGTAGCAGTAGAGATGAGAAATGCCATTTATTCTTTCGGAGATAACAGCGTACTTTGGCAGAAATTATTCTACCATTCCGTGATGTTGCATTACGTTTTTGATAATTGATGATTAAACTTATCAAATTTAAAACTGAAAGTATTGACATTCCAAGGTAAAGGCTGACGTTTCCAGCTGCATCAATGAGAAGATTGAGAAACCCGTAAGAAAATCTTTCTTCAACAACATGAACGGTATTTGACTCTGCTTCACTCTCACGTTCAAGCCATGAGGAATCTGATGTCATAACTGTGAGGGATTTTAACTCTTCTTCTATTTGAGTACACATTCGGTTACATGAGCAATTTAATTCTGTATTTCTGCGGTTTAGTTTGTAAACAATGTGCTCATACAGCATTCGTGTATCCATTGAAGTTTTGCACATGTCACCTGTTTTTCCACTCATAAATGGAAATCTGTATTTTTAAAGAAATAAAAATTATTAAAAATTATCTGATCAAACCCGTCCTGTCCTCCACTTGTGATATACTCCGTATCATTCAACTCCCCACCTGAAGACAAATCATTTAAAATTACTCCCACTTACTCCCAGACGACTTAAAATTCACCTGAACAAAAGCCAACTTCTCTTGCGCAAAATTCGTTTCCTGGGTTACACTATTTCGTCACCCGGACGATGCATCGACCCCGCGAGACTAGAGGCTATCGATCGTTTCTCAATGTTTAAAGCCTAGTTCACATGGATGCGTTGCTGCATCAGCTTCAACGCGCAAGCATGAAGCACAATGCTCAAGCATGTGCCATCGTGCATTGTCAGCGCAGCAACGCACAACGCATGACAGTTCACATGTCCACATTGTTTTGACAAATAAAAAGGAATAGGCGGGTTGTTTTTAGCTGCAGCCATTTTTGTTGACAATGTATGGTGATAAGTAGGAGCGCCATATCACCTAGCGGGATATTGCAGCAACGCAAGTTCATTATTGCGTTGAAGTTGAAATATTTCAACTCGTGTGTTGTGCGTTACGACGCACGAAATCACAACGTGCTTCAGTCAACGCGCGTTGGCGCTGCAAACCAGTTCACATGCGACGCATCCATGTTAACGCATCCATGTGAACTAGCCTTAAATCAATCAAACATCAAGCGTTTCTTGGTTTTGCGAATTTCTACAGGCGATTTATTCTAAACTTTGCTGCTAAGATAAAGGTCCTGACAAACCTGATGCGCAAAACGCTGTATTTCCATTATCTACCGCGCATTGGAACGCTATCACCAACATGAAAACTGAACTGAAGAATTACATCGAGTTAGCACATTTTTGCGCCGACAGCGAAACAATTGTGAGCATCGACGCCTCGCATGATAGTCTGGAGGCTTGCCTTCAACAATCAGTTGGATAGTACTAATTTTATGATTCTCTACAACTTTGTAATTGGAAATTTTGCTCTATCTCAACCAGTTAACGAGTTAGGAAATTAAAAGTGCATTGTTGCATGTCTGGCATGAAATTTGATTACACCATTGGATTCGTCATCCCTACTTTGCTATAGGCTAGTCTGCTTGGTTTTTTAAAAAAGCATACACTTATTCTGGAAATTGACTGGGCATCTTAAACGAAACGCCCTGTATATAAAGTGATTCCTTACCTGCAAATTTGTTGACTGTAAAAATTTTCAAGACATTTCTTGTGGCATTTGTTGAAATCCTTTTTATCAGTGCATGGATTAGATGGGGTATTCAAAAATTTGAACTAAATAATTACATACAATTTTTACGGTTAAAGTTACTTTAGCGACCGTCATTTCACATTTCAGCAAAAATTTAGAAAAATAACACTTTTTAGCGACCACACAGAACAACAGACATGTCTTAGCGACTTATCATCTTAGTGCCCGAATCGTTTTAGCAACGCAGTGATTTTGTGACCGTTTGGCCACCCTAGTGGCCTACGTCACTTCACACACCGCCTGGTGGCCCCAAGCTCCTCTTGGAGGAGTGGACCGGCCTAGCAGAGGAGGAGGGAGCTGAGTGGTGTGGTGAGAGAGAGACGTTGCTGAGAGAGCCGAGGGTGAAGACTTGCCAGGGTGAGCTGCCACGGTCCGAGCACCAGCTGAGACAACTGCTGACTCTGCTCATCTCACCATTCACCACTGTGATGCTCAGTAGCAGGAAGATGTGCCTGCTGCAGCCTCCATGAGCGGCTACATGGGTTGTACAGGTAAGTACGGCAGAATGTTCGTCCGACGCGACCGACCACATCACTCATGGGACTTAGGTTCCATGAGTGACGGGTCAGACGCCGGTGTAGTGTGCCTAACAGCACAGCCAAACAGTAAGATAGGTGACTCAACCCCTAGACAACGATTAAAGGCCAAAACCTAACAATCTGAGTCCCTGTCTTGTTATTATGCTTTCTTTCCGCTGTGGTAAATGCCCCTACCATGGCGGGTAAGACCATATCCCAGTCACAACTGGGTCAGTCCACCAGCAAGGGCCACTGGGCGGTGTGTGGCAGTGATGTAGGTCACCTTGGATGGCCAAGCGGTCACACCCCTGCAATGTTTGTCTGAAATTTAGGACACCCCCTCTAAGTAACGTCACAGTGACCTCATTTCTGTCAGACGGTTTGGTGACGACTTTCAGGCAGTGTGTCATGTTTCTTTCTCAATCGTCTTAGGTTTTACATTGGAAACTAGACTTTGACTGATACCTGTATCGGTATCGGCTATCGGCCGATATTTCGGTATTCACCGATATCGGATCCGATATTTTTTGGTGTGGCCGATACTGATATTGCCACATTTCTAAAACGTATCGTTTTAGACTAAAACGATACGTTTTAGAAACGCTTTTGGAGCAGTATATATTATATACTGCTTCAAAAACGTTTCTTAAACATAAAATAAATTAATAAAAGCAATTTTAATTTTCTTTTTTTTATTTTGAGGGGTGGGGGTGGGTCGGACATTTTAATTTTAATATCGGCGCAGGTATCGGTATCGGCCGATATTCGGTTGCCGATTATCGGTATCGGCGATACTGTAAAATATCGATATCGGTCAAATTCTATTGGAAACCACAACTGTAGAATAATGTGATACGGGTAAATACCTTTCGTAAACTAAATTTACTTCTTATTATTTGATTTGACGACAACGGAATTAATGCTGTTGATACACCTGGAATAGGTGTTGACATCTACAAATTTAATGAAATTTAATATTTGAAATTTGCTTTTTTTCATTATAATCACTATATATTTACGTGAAGGATGCCTGGGTTGCAGAATATTGGCCGATTGAACCACATTTTGAATTTACCGAATATGTTTCGTCCCTTAACATTTTCTAGGAAATATGAAATGACTCTGTAGTACCACTGAACCATTTAGGTATAAATATATTTATATTTATACTTATAGTAGATCATAACTTACCAACTGTTATCACTACGCAGGTTCCATGATCGGACAATTCGTTTCTTATTTGTAAGTTTGGTTTGTCTGTTGACTTCTGTAAAAAAAAAACAGCTGTTTATATTTCAGTTGCCAAAATAAATTGAGCATTCCTTACCGAAATAAATTCAGTTTTGTTTAAAACAGAATAATCACTATCCCATAATGCAGACATGTTGACATTTTCATTATCAATTAACGCCAGCAGGATGTTAGCAGTACAATTGCCTGAGTTTGCTGGTGTTGAGTTTAAAATATTTTTCCAGGCGTATCGTGTATATGTGTTTTCAGTCGTGCATACTTTCAAAACTGGGAATGAAATCTAGGGTTCATCGCTCGTGTACGCATCAGTAGTAATGGGGTTCGAAAAGAAATATTTGATTTTCTGCCCAGTTTGATAGCAACAGGTTGCAAGGCAGCTCACTAAAAGTAAGCTCCAAACAAACTTGATTTTAGCGCTTTTTGTGGGATCAATTAACGTTTGTATTTCGGGAAATGAATCTTCAAACATGCAAAGACGTGGCATTTGTTGTTGTATAATTTTACGGAGTTTAGACTTTACCGCAGCTGCATTCCTTTTCCTTGCAATCCTCATTGTATGAACGCAAGAAACTTGATATTTCTGTTTGAAAAACGTTTAAACCATCCTGTATGTTGTAGTTTAGGTGCATGTGTGCGTGTGATGGTGTTTTTTTTCTTTTGTATACAAGTTTAAAAAATGCATTAGAATGAGACACGTTAATGGAATAAATAATAAGGAAATTATATGCTGTACAGCATAGGTGTTGACAGGGACAGTTTAGCAATTTATCGGTTCAATTAGGTTTTGAGCAAATTATTTTTAAATTAAATGTCGGATAATAATGAAAAGGTGATAGTAATTAAATTGTCAATGTAGAAAATATTGGTTAGAAGTTTGCTTCTTTTTCTTTCAAATTAATTTTTAATTTGTTGACCTTTTTAGAGAACGATTTTTGTGAGCAAAAATAAAAATAAAAATGAAAATAAAATAAAAATAAAAATGAAAATAAAATAAAAATAAAAGTGAAAATAAAATAAAAATGAAAATAAAATAAAAATAAAAATGAAAATAAAATAAAAATGAAAATGAAAATGAAATAAAAAGAAAAATGAAATAAAAAGAAAAATGAAAAGAAAAGAAAAATGAAAATGAAAAGAAAATAAAAATAAAAATGAAAATAAAATAAAAATAAAAATGAAAATAAAATAAAAATAAAAATAAAAATGAAATAAAAATAAAAATGAAAATAAAATAAAAATAAAAATTTTAATCTGTTAATTAACTGATTGAAATTGTTACTACGTGCGTGTTTTAACGCAGTGTCGATAAAATTAAGTGACTTGATGTGACCAGTTTTTGGTCACGTGCAATAAAGTTCCTGCATGGCCTGCAAATCTTGTTTTCCACTCAAAATTCAAATGTTAAATTTAATAATTAAAAAAAAAATGATTGACAACACCAGGCAAATCTTTATTTTCGAGAAAGTAGAAGCTTTTTAAGATTTCGATAAGCACCCCCTTATGCTTCACTGCAGCATAATCTGAAAATTTACCAAAGAGTCAAACACTTGTTGTGGTGATCCGGGAATTTATTTGAATAAATACTTAACTTTTATCCAAATAACTCACAATCGAGATAGCCTGTAAAAATGTGTCTAGGGGTGTTGAAAAATAAGTTGATTACAGTTTTGATTGAACAAAAATGGTAAATTGTGCTTTATTCGTGGAAATTACAAATGATTTAGGAAATATAATATATTATTACTAAAATATTAGAGGTTAAATTTAAAGCTAAAAAAGGAAGAATTAGAAATGAAATGTGAACGGCAAAGCTCACACGAAACAAAGGAAGTTTTCGCAAACGGTGTTTGTTGCATACAAAATGGCGAGGCGGACGCGCCTGGAAAAATTTCACTGCACGTACGATGGCAGCGACTGCAAGCTCCGGAGGGACTCCGCCGTAGCTTACAGTCGTTTACGATGGTTCACGGCAAGTGTGGGTGCTGTGACAGTAATGGTGAGTCCTAGATAGTTCAACGGGACTCACGATAACCGACAGTGAGCGGTTTCTCGAGCGTTACCCGAGATTCGTACAAGTGCGTGTAACAGACAGTGCATGTTACACACGAGCGCAAATGTGGCTGGTTCCACTGGAAAAACAGGGGAAACAGCAGAGTCTCAACTCACCAAACGGTACACTATCAATACTTGAAGTTCTGGGTGATTCAAAGCAGTGATGTTGTGTGTTGCTGGTGTGATGTCAAGAGTGAGCAAAACCGCCAAAATTTGGGGTTTTATGCACTCACTGGTCCTGTGCACTAAATGTGCTCAGAAAGCTAATTTTGGTGCAACAAAGGAATTTCTTGCACAAAAACCGTTGCTATTGCACCATACCTCTGGCCAAAATGAGGGTGAAGTGTGCCAAGGCACACCTCAGTTCTGCGCACAAACTGTGCGCTGTGAGCTCAATTTGGTGAAAAAATATGGCAATACTGCACCTGCAGGCCTGGCACACTTCGGATCTGCGCAGTAAAGCTGCGCAATTAACTTGGTTTGGTTGGTGTCTTACCTACGTTGGCACCACTCAATCGCCAAATCCTTTTCCGGTTCCATTTTGCACAATAAAAGTGCCATTATGCACATGAAAAGTGTCATTTTCCACATGAAAAGTGCCATTGAACACATGAAAAGTGCCATTTTACACATAAAAAGTGCCATTTTACACATGAAAAGTGTCATTGTACAGATGAAAAGTGCCGTATTGCACACATAGATACATACATACTAAGGTAATTATTAATTTTGGGGATTGAAGATTACAGTTTACATGTTACAAACAACAAAACACACATGCAATGACATTCTGTAATAGCTCTGGTATTACCAGCAACGACAAGCCAAAAAACAAGCCAAAACTATTTCCCACATCACAGAACAGAGCGTTAAGGCTGTATACATCAAGTTCTTCAAATTTCTCTATTAAATTATTTAAGGGCATAATTGCAGCAACTGATACAATACTTGTGTTAGGTTGTTGAAAATAAACACGTGTTTGGTATATATTCTCTGTGCAGGAAGGTTGACAGTAACATTCTTTCTTTATGTCGGTCTTCAGAGATAAATGAATAAACGTGGACAAAGCTTCTTTGGCTTCTTCGGCAGAGCTGCATGTGTTGGTCAAATTGTTCTCGGTGAAAGGTAATCTAGTTGAATACAAACATTTAATCATTTTAAAATCTGTCCATGTGGACAGCAGTAATTAGATGAATGTTTCAATTTCAATGAACTTTGGCATGAGATGAGTGACTTACTTGCACTTGATTGATTGAAATTTACTTCGAAAGCATTCGTTTCGGCATCGGACATGCTCTTCTCGTGCGACGCAGGCATGTGATTTTAAATTAATTGATATTTTCTGCAGCAATTAAAAATAATTTCAATTTTATAACTGCAACATGGAAGTATACTCTGACTCATCGTAAGTGGGTACCCATTTCCTATTGGCCGAGCCTGTTTACTCCTAACTGTTGCCTTTGTACTACCACCAGGAAATGTAGTTTTGTTGTGTTTTTAATTTGTTTGATTATTGTAATGGTTGAAATGATGTTAATTGACTTTTTATTTAATAATAAAATGTTTTAAAAAATTGTAAAGCAATGTTTTATGGTGTTATTTTTTCAAAATACATGTTTGTTCAGTTTGTTCAGTTTATTGGTTGCTTTTTCAGAAAAGCAAGCAATTTTTGAATTTTATGATTGATTGCTTTTATGCGGTTATAGTCATTTTAGCGACGCTCATTTTAGCGATTTTTACTAAAAAAGTCCCATTTTAGCGATCACGTTTTAGCGACAATAAGGTAGCTTTCCAGTAGTGATCGCTACGTTTTAGCGACGCGACACAATTTACCGCGACAAGCCAGCTCAAAAAAGTGGTTTGCATCAAAAAACCAGTAAGGTTAGGTTCGCGGGGGGCAAGGGGGGGCGCAGCCCTCTCCCTTGTTAGCCCTTCTTAGGAATTAAACCTAAACTATATGGTTAGGTTAATATTAGTGTTAGTATTAGTGCCGTTTTAGCGACCATCACTTTAGCGACCATGTCATTTTAGCAATTTTGTGTCGCTAAAATGACATGTAATTTGGCCTATTTTTATTTATACCTACACCAGTGAAATGGCTCGGCCAATAGAAACTGGGTACCCACTTACAATGAGCCAGAGTAATTACTTTACTTTTACGTATTCAAGTGATGTGATGCCTTGAGTTTTTCTTACCGGCAATTTTAAAGCAGAAATGCAAAAAACCCAAAGCATCTATAGTACTGTACACTTGTTCAATCCAAAAGAGTCCTTTCTCCCATTGGCTAAACCTCATTACTCCTAACTCTACCACCAGGAGAAGTATTTTTTATTTTTATTTATTTTTGTGATTATTACGACCATTTAAATTTATACAATTTTAATTGTTTTTTATTATAAAATGGTTTTTCTATTCATAAAATAAAGTTTTATGCACTTTTTAATTTAAAACTCATGTTTGTTCTGTTTATTGGTTGCTTTGTCAGGTCTCAGGAAAACAAACAATTTCCTAACAATAGGTAATCGATTACAATGTCTGTTTTGGGTCTATTTTTGTAGATCACTACACAAGTGAAATAGCTCAGCCAATGGGAGAAAGGACTCTTTTGCATTGAACAAGAAAGGATCACACAAGGATACTGGTACAGTATACGAGCTTCGCTTGTCAATTTCAAAATGGCCACCACACAAGTTAGATAAGGGACAAATAAACTTCCAATTTCTCTAATGCTTGCAGATGAAGCATCCATAACCAAATCTAAGCATTTTTCTAATTTCACTACAATGCATACATACATTAACAAATGTAAATTGCATTATTGAAGAAGTAGACTGCATGAGATTCCGCTGACTCGTAAGAATAGATTCTATCTTCGCTCCAGGTGGCCGCACATACAACTGAGGAGATAAAAATATCGATAAGTTTCAACTCTCAACAAACATCAGAAAATGTTGATAGAGATGCTAATAAACAGTGCACCTGCACCTACCTGCCACAAGCCATGAGAACATGTGATGTCTTTATTTTTTATAAAGCTTAACAAAACTGTTGATCCGGATCCAGCAAACTTCATTGGCTCTAAAATGAATTAATAATTCACGAAATTTTAATATTTATTTAAATTGTTCTACTACAGTACTTAGTTTGAACTCGATGCATCTTCCGGAATGCATGTTTATGTCATGCCTACTGAAGGTATCGCTTTTTTTCCTTAACCCAGCTCCCTGGTGTAAAAGATTAAATTAATTATACGTCAGAAATAAACGAGACAACAAGAAAAAACAACTACGTTCAGTACTGCATCCACGGCGTATTCATCAAATCTCGGTTTCTGGTATTCCCAAACCTTTTGGAGTGATGGTTTTTTATCACTCTTCATTAGATCAATAAAATGAACTTCGCACTGGTGTTTTTTAATCTGCTTTGCATATTTTTTCGTGTACGCTGCCGTTAAAAGGCCTTCAGTGCAGGCAATTACATTAGGCATGTAAATTGTGTCGTTTTCGTGAACTGTGACGACTGTTTTGGTCGATTCGCTGCAGTAAAACTGGATTTTAGTTGCGACGACATACGATGCAATTACAGCACTTGCAAACAGAACGATGTATTGCACGTAACGAGTGGTTTTTGATTTATACGCAATAATTGTATTGGGTTTTCTCTCCAGATTTCCGTGAATCTTCACTATTTTGCTAGCAATTTTTTTCGTCGACGGCCTTCTTTTAACGATATCAAATAGCCGCTTAGCAAGCCATCGAATTACAGCCAATAAGGACAACAAGGACAAGTCCAACGAAAATCCCAAATTTCCGCCAAAGTCCACCAAAAATGCAATTTTGTCGTAGACATATTTTTCAGTCAGGACGACGTATGTCGCATCAGTTTGCTTCAGTTTGGTAATTACTATATTTTCATCCGTGAATTTCTCCACAACGAGGTGGTAATGATATGCGTTTTTTGAACAGGGTCGCAAGCAACCACAATCTAATGTTGCCAGTGTAGACAATTGCTGTTTGTACGCAGCCTCGTGAGTTTTAGATACAATGGTCTTATTTTTCACGGTACTGCAATCAGGAACTGCAATATTAAAAGGGATGTAGGGTAATCTGAAATTTAAAGATATACCGTTTAAAGTCAAGAAACTCAATATTGAGTGAAAAACAGATAGGCATTTTCTCTTTTTTCTGATTTTCTTTACTTAGTGACAATGTTTTAACGTGATTATGATTACTTGTTGGTATAATACACAAAAATGTGGACTAACCGACATTCCGGCTTTAAGATTCTAGCCAAACAATCTTCGTAACATTTGATGTTTAGCTCTTCGTCTGGGCTGCAAAACGGGTAGTTTGATGGTAAAAAATTGTACTGGAAATGAATAATTATTTCAATACATTTATAGCTACAATTAAATCCTGTTTATATCTCACTTGTGTGATGAAATACCAAAAAGCACTTACCTGTCGTAAATGAAAATCCACAAACAACACGTTACCGACTTGTGTTGGTATTGCATATCCATATGGTTGCAGAGGATTTATAATAGCAATCTATTAACGAGATAATTTAAAAGTTAAAGATATACTATTAAATAGATGACTACAGTATTGTCAACGGAGGGAGTTGGTGGGTCCACCCTGTAATTTCCAGAATCCCAGGAGACTTCAGAGCTATAGCTTTTTGACACAAGACAAACAGACGGAGCATGCATGAGAAGAGAGTTCTGCAAAGCATTATCGTGTAATTTGTAAGTATGCCACCTTGGGGTCACAACCCCAAATGTCCCCGCGACATTTGAGTGAAATTGATTAATATTATGTAATAATATTCGTGTAATTATTTCATTCGTGTCTGTGCTCTCGGCTGTTAACTAAAGCCATTACCAGTCGCTTAGCAACGGAACTGCCAAAATTAGCGGGTTGCTAAGGCAAACTTTTAATGAGCACGAAGCGTGCCAGACAAACACCACACATGCGCATTGACCGATTTTCTGGCCAGATTCTGCAGTAATATTTGATTATTATTCACTCTTTTAGCTACACTCAGTACCTTCACCACACTGTCACAGCTCTGCTACAAACGCATTGTTTTGACCGGTGATTTGTGAGACTCAAAAGATTCAACTTTGATTTGTTTTACATTTGAATTACTTATGAAATTCCCTAGACATTATTTTTACTGGCCAAATTAGATAGAAGACCAGAAACGGCATTCAACTGGTTCAGGGCGGGGTGCAGATTAGCGCAAATCAAATTTGCGCGATCCGTATTTGCGCGACTCAAATTTGCGCCGACCCAAATTTGCGCAAACTAAATTTGCGCGATTCAAGTTTGCGCGATTCAAATTTGCGCCGACCCAAATTTGCGCATGGGCAAAACCCAACAATCTGAGTCCCTGTCTCGTTCTTACGTGAGATATGCGTCCCTCCCGTGTAGTAAATCCCCATACTATACGGGTAAGACCATATCCAGTCACAAACAAATATAGATTTTTAAATTTATTCGATCCATTCTTTGTTGGGAAAAATCCAGGAACGCAGCACACTAAACTTAAGGTTTGGCAAATTCTCCATTGGGATTGGATTTCTGATCAGGTCAGTAGAATGAATGGACCCTAGTGATCTGACTAATCTTTTTAGAAAAGGGTTAGTAGGATAAGAAGTAGTAGTACGGTCAAAAGTGGAGTTTTGCAGTTTCCATTTCGACGTAAACTAAATTCGACTGAGAATCCTTCACTCATGGATAAACCTAAACCAAAATGGAATGATTTAAATTAAAAAAGATGTACTCTACTTGAACAGATATTACTTACTACCGGTAGTCGTCAATTCTAAGGTAGCTCCTGTGCTCGTGTCCTTTTCACTAATTTCTACATTGGAATCAGATGCTATCAAAACACTGCCATTTCGACGCACTTGAGACAGAATTTTGTTGTACTGCAACAATAATCAACTTTGTTAATCAAATAATTAAATTACAATTGAAAGAAAATATCTTTCTATCCTACATCAACCACATCGATAAAATATACTCCGTAATTTTCTTAGCTTACCCTTTTAAATCTTACAAACTCAACATTTCCCATTAAACTCGAATCGCTCCACAGCCGAGTGTAGTTGTCAATCTCGGTATTTAAATTGATTATTCCTCTCACTGCACTTCCACAATGTTTAAATTCCGAATTGACGTCACCTTCAAAATGTAGTGGCCACAAAGCGGTCAAAGCTGCAGTGTCGAACCCTGCTGCAGAGAAGCCGAGTAGTTTTAAGTGTGTTGTCTCTTTAAATTCAATGTTAACTTCAACCGGTCCAGACATGTAAAAGCGTAGTCTGTCATACGTCTGGTAACAGCAAATGCCCGAGCAAAAACCGATTGCAATCAGCCACAGGATTCGGACCGAAAGTGATCTTCGTTCGTCCAAAATCTTGTTGAGTATCGGTAGGGAATTCATCTCGATTGAATTTGCAATTTGTTCTCTACATAAATACCTAATGCGATGTTTTCGTTTGATGACTCGTCGGTTTCTTGCGAGTGCCATACTGCGAGTGGAGTTGTTGTCCGTTAACGCGCACTGAAAATGTATTTCAAAAAATTCAATAATGATTTTTAATTTATTTTCAGAACAAGCCGCACTATATAATTACCACTGACTGTGACGCCTAATTTAAATTTAAATTTATACAAAATTAAAAAAAAATGTCCACTCTTATAATTACTACCTCTGACCCAAATTATGGTATACATTTCTACTATTATTTTTGCCCTAAATTATGGTATGCATTTCAAGTTTCATTTTATTTTTATCATTATAAAAATGGAAAATTATTATTATAAATAAATTAAGTAAAGAATAAATAATATGGAGTAAATAATAACAATAAAAAATAAAGAGTAAACAATAACAATAAATAATACTCCATACCAATAACTTGTAATGATTCCCCTGAATTTGTGAATTTTGTAATTGTTGCCACTCTTTGCTAGAATCCCTGACTCCATACAACATTGCAATGTCAAAAATGCATTGTTATGTTTATCTTTTGGCAGGAATAAGCTCCATTGTATTGTTTTTTAACTTCTCGCCGAATTCGTGAAATAGTTAGTCGAGTAATTTCTATTTGCCTGCAAATTTCATTAATGGTGCCATATTCCTAACAATGCTTTGTTTCAGCAAAAGCTGTTGCATAAAATTTCGCTGATTATCAGTTAATTTCTT
This sequence comes from Strigamia acuminata, assembly GCA_949358305.1. Lineage (NCBI taxonomy): Eukaryota > Metazoa > Arthropoda > Chilopoda > Geophilomorpha > Linotaeniidae > Strigamia > Strigamia acuminata. Next base: position 28,629,802 of record OX442314.1, on the reverse strand, counting down.
CTATTTTGTCATTTTTCTTTGGAAACAGCCATTTTTCGAATTTATTTTCACTTTACTTTAAGCAGAACAGGTGTCACTGAATTTTGAGTGCATTTTGAGAAGATGCAACTCAGCAATAACGGAATGATAAAACTAATTACCCATAATGCAATCCATTGGTTAGCAAACACACTTAATTTTGAAGGATATTCAGTTAAAATATCTTAGAAATATACAAAACCAACGATAATCGACAATTTTTTAGAGAAATGTGTACCATAATTTGGGACAGAGGGAGTATTTAATTATTCGAAAGTAATTTATTTAGCACAAGTAAATAAAAAGTAATTCGTTTTTAATGGTTTTCATTGTCGGTGATTACGGTGAAGCTGTAAAATGAGGGACGCATTTTTGGTACTAGTAGGTATTTCGTCCAGAAATGAGCAGTTTCAGTTAGATTATTTCCGTTTGGAAGCAGGTATACGGTTAAATTTATGCAGAATGCGTATACATTTTTCAGACACCCTGTACATTAGTAATACACATCCGAATCTGAATGATTTGTTATTAAAATGCAAGTTTAAATTTGTGTAGATCAGACTCTTGGTTTTTTTCTAACGCTGAAAAATCAGTTTCTTCCATATTTGTTGCCATCTTCAAAAAAATATTTGTTAGATTTTTTTCTGGTAACCCAAACATCAATTGCTCTCGATTGCTACAATAGTTATAATATAAGATGCAAGTATGGTAGCACATTTGGTACACTGCTAAATACACTATGGTAAATAGAAATAAACAGTGTTATACAATATTAAAGGAGCATCAATTAAACATTAAGACTAAATCAAATATATGCATGAATTGAACGGAGAACTGATTGTAGATAGTCCAACAATGACGTCGTCGCCATTTGTGTTTCATGCGCGCAACCTTTCATTGTTTCTTGCGACCATTGTCGCTATTTCATTATTTAGTATTTATACTTCGCTGAAAATCATGGCGTTCTTTGGCAGTGGGTCTGTCTGACAGGTTCCAAAAGATTTATAAAAACTTGTTTTTGAATTGATCTGTTTTGTTTGTTGAATAAACCCGAACTACAGTATTCACATCCCGTATCTTGATGCCAAATTCAACATTCTGCATATGCATTTTTTGTGGCAATTGTAAACCTTATTGCATACACAAGAAATAAAGAAACAAGTCGATAGATCATAATGCTCTCTCTAATTAATGGTTATGGTTATGACTTAATAAATTATCAATTCACTGTTTTTATCATCTTTAATTTCTCGCCATGAAAAATGGCGTTTCGCACAGCAATACGAACTTAGCGTATTAAAGCCGAACTTGTACGTTACGCTAATAAAAACTTATTCTAATTTCGAATGCGTATCACTTTTAGTTTGTGACGGTTATAGCACCGTGGAAACGAAAGTTCACGCTAGATGGCGCAGTTTACTCAACGCACGCTGTTTAAATAAAAAGCACAAGAGTTGTAATAATTATTACAACTAAACGAATAAATGTAATATATTTATTAACTAAATTAAACTGTTATTTATGACATTGATTCTAGTGAATCAATAATACGTACTATACTTACCTGAGATGAGAACCAATCGGAATCCTCAAGATTTGGTCCTCAAGATTAGATCGGACCCTCGATTCCTTAATGCTGGTGTCTCATTGGCCAATCGTAATCCTACTGTTTTTAAGAGCTATATTAACTCATGTTTCCACCGGAAATCCCCCTTGGTTGCTCTGAATATGTCTATATTGTATTGGTTATCGTTTGATCTCTCTTTCTTTATCGACACATCAGGCAACCTCGACTCTCTACCTAACGGTAATTGTCGTTGTAGGGCTATTTCGGGATGACTGACCCGGTTATAAGTAGACTTAGGTCTCAATAATGGTCCTGTAGCTTTAGCTCGCTGTCTTAAAGGACAGGGAGATTTGGTACGGTGACATAGTATAATGTTTCTACACGGGATGACTAACCTAGATGCGAAATAGTCCCGCATATTAGCCGGCTGCCACAAGTGGAAGTCCGAATGATTGCGGGACATCATGCATCACTAACGCGGTTGCCGACAGACGCTCTGATCCCTGTCACTTCATGGACGTAGTTCAGACGCTCTGACAAACGTCATTCCACGGATGTGGGTCAGACGCTCTGCCAACATCTTTCAGGGATATTCGTGTCTGTGACTGGTCCTTCCGTACTTAAAGGTCGGTGAAGGGCCAATATACAGGTAACACGCCGGGTTGGTAGCCCGTGAACGGTATAAAAATACTGTGTTAAACAAATACCTGGAGAATGGTAATCCCAACAATTAGTTACCTGGTGCTGGATAACGAGATCCATGTTATCATAAGGCATGCTGGCGGATGGAGGTGTCAAAACCTCCCTCGATGGTTTCACGACCATCGTGACTGTCCTTGCCTAAATAATTAATATCTAACATTTATTTGTTACATCCTTACAGCTTTAGTGTTTGATTAGATCTCGAATCATTCTAATGAATATTTGATGGATTTAATCTCAGCGAATGCGAAGGATTCTTCGCATTCACGATTGTTCGTGCCACGGAGCCGAATACGTCTCCGTACCGTTCTTTGTGACGATACCGCGAAGCCAGCCCTATCCCTTGGCCCCCCGGATCCTCAACCAGATGATGCCGCCCGTTTACACGTGCCCAGAACCCAGAATCAGTTGTATCTCGTTAATAAACATGTAAAACCGTAAGTTCGTGTTATTTCGTTGTTTATTCATTTAGCGCACATTCAATAGCTTATCTCGGTTAGGTTATTGTTAGGTTTAGCAATGTCTTGTTCCGATTGATTTATCTCGTTGAATCGCTTATAAATCAGCCAAAAAGTAGAATTGTCACAAGTTTTGACAACTGATATTTAAATGACAAATGCAATATGCGATGTTGTTACATCCCAAAGACCTTTCGACTCTTTCCAATCTTCTTCAGTGGTTACATTTGATCATCAGTTGTCAATTTGTAAGATGTTTTCCACTTTAGTTTTCCGTTGTTTTAAAACGGACGGTTACTTTATTTTGTTAACGGAAAAAGATTTGGCGATTTGGTGATGTTAACGTAGGTAAGATAGGAGTGTGTGTCCAAGGAGGTGAGAAGGAGACGTAACTCCTGCAAAAATGGTGTCACCATGCGTACGCAATAATCTTCTGCACATGCGCGATTTGCGCAGTGCATTGTGGGATTGTTTCCGCCATTTTCCATACACAGCGATGCTTCCCAAGCGCGGTAGGCCGGTAAATGCAAATGGAAAAGATGCAAAGCTATGGACTGTGCAAAAGTGACAGTCGTTAGTGTGGAATTTATTCCATTTCCCAAACCCAGCATATCGTGCCTTCAATCTTACATACAAAAATAACATTGCGACATTCGGGATTGTAAAAGTATTTATTGTCGGAAATGCTGTTTGCATTCCATCCAAGACATCTTTAGTAACACTTTGGAACTGGGTGTAGTGTTTGCATGCTTTGCTAATTTTATTTCGTTAATTTTTTCAAAGTATTGTGTACAATAAATCTCAAAAGTATGTACACGATCAATTATATTAAAACAAAAACACGTAGTTCACTCTCAAATGGCTTGGGATTTTTTATTTAACGAGGACGATACAAAATCTAGCACTCTCATCGCTGGGAGTGGAATTTTTGTTCCTGGGCCGAAAATTGCGCACCCGCCGAGCTTGCCGATTTTGTGTAAGTGGTCGTAATCCTGTGGCGGAATAACGTTGACGCAAACTATAAGAATGTCCCTAAATAAAACAAAAATTGTTATTTTCATTGCGTTTTTTTCCTTTTTTAATATTAATTTACGATCTAGCTTCTAATCTAGCGTCTAGCTTCTAATGCTTTTGCTAATTCCGGTACTAGCGTTCTGTGTCCGGCTGCTAGCGAACTGATTCCCACGACGTGAACATCAGCGTCGATCGCTTGTTGAGCAAATTCGGCCGGTGTCTTAAATTTAAATATTTAAATTAATGTTTAAATTTTTCTCAATTATTATTTTTAAAACCTGAAATCCGCCTCGACATCAAATCCCCGACATCAAATCCCAAATCGACAAAACCGGTCGCTATCACTTTAGCACCGCGGTCTTGGCCATTTTGTCAAACTTTGGACGACTAGAATACGTGGTCTTCTACCTTACATCTTTTCAAACTCCTATTAATCGTCTGTTGGTTTAATTTTGTTTTAAATTTAAGTTATTACGTACGAATTACCTCGACTTTCTTCTGCACCAGTTCCCAACTCGTTCGTTTGACCGTAGTCGGTTTTGTACGCACCACTCACTAGACTCCCAGTAGCGACGTGTCTTTCAATATCTTTTAAATTTTACACCTTAGACGTTTAAAAATAATTAATTTTTCCATGGATTGCATGATTTCATCCACGGTACAATGCGTTTTGGCCGCTTTAGCTGTGTGTTTAGGCAGCACGCGGCATGTTACTGTTTGGAAAATGGCGGATTGAGAGGGAATGACATCACTTCCGGGAAGACAAGCATTGTACCGGAAGTTCTGCAGGAGTTACGTCTCCTTCTCACCTCCTTGGTGTGTCTCTTCGGTCTTATTTCAGATTATGCTAGGGTGAAGCATAAGGGGGTGCTTATCAAAATCTTAAAAAGCTTCAAATTTGCCGAAAATAGAGATATGCCTTGTGTTGTCAATCATTTCTTTTTAATTATTCAATTTAACATTTGAATTTTGAGTGGAGAACAAGAATGGAAAAAGACCAAGACGCTTGTCTTGTGGTGAGATTGTCTTATCAAGATTTGCAGGCCATGCGGGAACTTTGTTGCACGTGACCGAAAACCGGTTACATCAAGTCACTTAATTTTAGCGACACTGCAGGTAGAAAATTTAGTTAGTGATCGACTTTTCCTAAACATTTCAAATTAAAAATTCAATTAACAATTTTCTCTGTGAAAAAACGTTAAAAATAATAATTATATACTAGTATATTAATATTTTTTTTTATTTTATTATTTAATTTAAATTTAAATTAGGCCTCGTCACGTCAGTGATAATTATATAGTGCGGCTTGCTCTGAAAATAAATTGAAAAACGTTATTGAATTTTTTAAAATACATTTTCAGTGTGCGTAAATGGACAACAACTACATTCGCAGTATGGCACTCGCGAGTAATCGTAGAGTCATCAAACGAAAACATCGCATTAGGTATTTATGTAAAGAACAAATTGCAAATTCAATCGAGATGAATTCCCTACCGATACTCAACAAGATTTTGGACGAACGAAGATCATTTTCGGTTCGAATTCTGTGGCTGATTGCAGTCGGTTTTTGCTCGGGCATTTGCTGTTACCAGACGTATGACAGACTTCGCTATTACATGTCTGGACCGGTTGAAGTTAACATTGAATTTAAAGAGACAACACACTTAAAACTACTCGGATTCTCTGCAGCAGGTTTCGACACTGCAGCTTTGACCGCTTTGTGGCCACTACATTTTGAAGGTGACGTCAATACGGAATTTAAACATTGTGGAAGTGCAGTGAGAGGACTAATCAATTTAAATACCGAGATTGACAACTACACTCGGTTTTGGAGCGATTCGAGTTTAATGGGAAATGTTGAGCTTGTAAGATTTAAAAGGGTAAGCTAAGAAAATTACGGAGTATATTTTATCGATGTGGTTGATGTAGGATAGAAAGATATTTTCTTTCAATTGTAATTTAATTATTTGATTAACAAAGTTGATTATTGTTGCAGTACAACAAAATTCTGTCTCAAGTGCGTCGAAATGGCAGTGTTTTGATAGCATCTGATTCCAATGTAGAAATTAGTGAAAAGGACACGAGCACAGGAGCTACCTTAGACTTGACGACTAGTAAGTAATATCTGTTCAACTAGAGTACATCTTTTTTAATTTAAATCATTCTATTTTGGTTTAGGTTTATCAATGAGTGAAGGATTCTCAGTCGAATTTAGTTTACGTCGAAATGGAAACTGCAAAACTCCACTTTTGACCGTACTACTACTTCTTATCTCATTGACCTTTTTCTAAAAAAATTAGTCAGATCACTATAAGATCCATTCATTCCACTGACCTGATCAGAAATCCAATCCCAATGGAGAATTTGCCAAACCTTATGTTTGGTGCGCTGCGTTCCTGGATTTTTCCCAACAAAGATTGGATCGAATAAATATAGAAATTTATATTTATTCACAAATACGAGTCCCAGAATTCAAACGGTGGAACCAGTTGAATGCCATTTCTGGTCTTCTATCTAATTTGGCCAGTACAAATAATGTCTAGGGAATTAAATAAGTAATACAAATGTAAAACAAATCAAGGTTGAATCTTGTTGAGATTACGTAATCGGTGATTTGTATACAAATCACCGGTCAAAACAATGCGTTTGTAGCAGAGCTGTGACAGCGTGTTGAAGGTAGTGAGTGTAGCAAAAAGAGTGATTAATAATCAATATTACTGCAGAATCTGGCCGGAAAATCGGCCAATGCGCATGCGTGGCATTTGTCTGGCACGCATCGTGCCCAGCAACGGTGCTCATTAGGAGTTTGCCTTAGCAACCCCCTAATTTTGGCAGTTCCGTTGCTAAGCGACTGGCAACAGCTTTAGTTAACAGCCGAGAGCACAGACACGAATGAAATAATTACACGAATATTATTATATAATATTATTCAATTTCACCCAAATGTCGCGGGGACGTTTGGGGTTGTGACCCCAAGATGGCATACTTACAAATCAGACGATAATGCTTTGCAGAACTCGCTTCTCATGCATGCTCCTTTTGTTTGTCTTGTGTCAAAAAGCTATTGCTCTGAAGTCTCCTGGGATTCTGGAAATTACAGGGTGGACCCACCAACTCCCTCCGTTGACAATACTGTAGTCATCTATTTAATAGTATATCTTTAACTTTTAAATTATCTCGTTAATAGATTGCTATTATAAATCCTCTGCAACCATATGGATATGCAATACCAACACAAGTTGGTAACGTGTTGTTTGTGGATTTTCATTTACGACAGGTAAGCGCTTGTCACGGTCCTGACTTTAGACAGTAGAAATTTTTAAAATTTTAAGCGCATTTTGCACCTTTTCCCTGATTTTTCCCATTTTAATTGGAAATTGTTTTGATTTCTTCAAATTATTTCATTTTTTCCTAATTCCAAATTTATTATTTTATTTTATTTTATTTATTTTATTTTTATCATTTATCCTTAATTTAGCCTGGTCATGCTCACCCCATCCAGACATTCATGAGAATTTTGCCATAAATTGATGCATTCGCGGCCTAAAATTTACATATTTCTCTCTGACCACCTGTTTTTGCCCAATTTCCCTTTGGAAATAGACTTGGCCATGAGCATGTGATCAGAGGAGACTTGTTTCACCAAATTAGTAAGAACAGACAGAATAATTTTAGCTTTTGACATGTTCACATCTCCTGTCTTAACTGGGAGGTTTCATAGTGCGATTTATGGTGCGTATTAGCGCATATGGCCATTGTGCAGCCCGAATTCTCGTGGTTGGCTATCTGACCGCCTCATTTATCATTTGCCCATATTTTGCGTATAATTTATCGGAGAAATGGCGTATTCGACAGTCTTAATTCGTCATACTTTTTATGCCACGACTGTGACTTCCTCCTCAGCCTAGGCATTTGAATTGCATGCCGTCTCAATTGCGTATTTATTTCATTTTCAACGGTTTGAAGACGTTGTTCGTGGTTTGATACCTGTATGCGCGTACACCCAACGTTTGCGCGTGTCCAGGAGAAGAAATCTTCTCTTTATAAGAGCGCCCAGTGAGTGATGACATTTTCCCACAGTGAAAAGCGATATTACGATCTTAATACGAATATCAACGGCGCCCGGGCTGATATCCTGCACCCATAAAAATACAGACTTCACGAACAGACGCTGTCTTTACGTAGATACCACCCCCGGCAAAGTATTAAGAGTTGCGGCGCCTGCGGACCCAATTTTCTGGTTATTACAATCCCTGGAAACCTAAAAATTTTCGAAACCATTATTTAAAGTCAAATACGACGTGACACGCTTTTTGGTATTTCATCATACGAGTGAAATATAAACAGGATTTAATTGTAGCTATAAATGTATTGAAATAATTATTCACTTCCAGTACAATTTTTTACCATCAAACTACCCGTTTTGCAGCCCAGACGAAGAGCTAAACATCAAATGTTACGAAGATTGTTTGGCTAGAATCTTAAAGCCGGAATGTGGGTTAGTCAACATTTTCTTAATTGTGTGTTGTACCAACAAGTAATCATAATCACGTTAAAACATTGTCACTAAGCAAAGAAAATCAGAAAAAAGAGGAAGTGCCTATCTGTTTTTCATTCAATATTGAGTTTCTTGACATTAAACGGTATATCTTTAAATTTTAGATTACCCTACATGCCTTTTAATGATGCAGTTCGTGATTGCAGTGCCGTAAAAAATAAGGCCATTGTATCTAAAACTCACGAGGCTGCGTACAAACAGGAATTATCCACACTGGCAACATTAGATTGTGGTTGCTTGCGACCCTGTTCAAAAAACGCATATCATTACCACCTCGTTGTGGAGAAATTCACGGATGAAAATGTAGTAATGACCAAACTTAAGCAAACTGATGCGACATACGTCGTCCTGACTGAAAAATATGTCTACGACAAAATTGCACTTTTGGTGGACTTAGGTGGAAATTTGGGATTTTCATTGGACTTGTCTTTGTTGTCCTTATTGGCTGTAATTCGATGGCTTGCTAAACGGCTATTTGAAAACCTTAAAAAAAGGCCGTCGACGAAAAGAATTGCGAGCAAAATAGTGAAGATTCACAGAAAGCTGGAGAGAAAAACCAACAAAATTATTGCGTATAAATCAAAAACCACTCGTTATGTGCAATACACCGTTCTGTTTGCAGGTGCTGTAATTGCAACGTATGTCGTCGCAACTAAAATCCAGTTTTACTACAGCGAACCGACAAAAACAGTTGTTACAGTTTACGAAAACGACACAATTTACATGCCTAATGTAATTGCCTGCGCTGAAGGCCTTTTAACGGCAGCGTACACGAAAAAATATGCAAAGCAGATTAAAAAACACCAGTGCGAAGTTCATTTTATTGATTTAATGAAGAGTGATAAAAAACCATCACTCCAAAAGGTTTGGGAATACCAGAAACCGAGATTTGATGAATACGCCGTGGATGCAGTACTGAACGTAGTTGTTTTTTTCTTGTTGTCTCGTTTATTTCTGACGTATAATTATTTAATCCTTCACACCAGGGAGCTGGGTTGAGGAAAAAAAGCGATACCTTCAGTAGGGATGATATAAACATGCATTCGGGAACATGCTTCGAGTTCGAACTAAGTACTAGAACAATTTTAATGAATATTAAAATTACGTGAATTATTCATTCATTTTAGAGCCAATGAAGTTTGCTGGATCCGGATCAACAGTTTTGTTAAGCTTTGTAAAAAATAAAGACATCACATGTTCTCATGGCTTGTGGCAGGTATAGGTGCACTTTGGATCTAACATGCACATTAGTATTTAGTGTGCTTCTCTGTCAACATTTTTTGATGTTTGCTGATCGATATTTTTATCTCTTCAGTTGTATGTGCGGCCACCTGGAGCGAAGATAGAATCTATTCTTACGAGTCAGCGGAACCTCATGCAGTCCACTTCTTCAATAATGCAATTTACATTTGTTAATGTATGTATTCATTGTAGTGAAATTAGAAAACTTGCTTAGTTTTGGTTATGGATGCTTCATCTGTTAGCATTAGAGAAATTGGAAGTTTATTTGTCCCTTATCTAACTTGTGTGGTGGCCATTTTGAAATTGACAAGTGAAGCCCGTACACTGTACCAATATCCTTTTGTGATCCTTTCTTGTTCAATCCAAAAGAGTCCATTCTCCCATTGGCCGAGCCATTTCACTTGTGTAGTGATACACAAAAATAGACCCAAAACAGACATTGTAATCGATTACCTATTTTTAGGAAATTGTTTGCTTTCCTGACAAAGCAACCGATAAACAGAACAAACATGAGTTTTAAATTAAAAAGTGCATAAAACTTTATTTTATGAATAGAAAAACCATTTTAAAAAAAATACAATTAAAATTATATCAATTTTAAATGATCATAATAGTCACAAAAATAAAAAAAAAATAAAAAAATACTTTTCCTGGTGGTAGATTTAAGAGTAATGAGGTTTAGCCATGGGAGAAAGGACTCTCTTGGATTGAACAAGTGTATAGTACTATAGATGCTTTGGGTTTTTTGCATTTCTGCTTTAAAATTCAAGGCATCACATCACTTGAATACGTAAAAGTAAAGTAATTACTCTGGCTTATCGCAAGTGGGTACCCAGTTCCTATTGGCCGAGCTATTTCACTGGTATAAGTATAAATAAAAATAGGCTAAAATACATATTGAGTGCTTGTCAAACAAAATAATCAATCATAAATTTCAAAAATTGCTTGCTTTCCTGAAACAGCAACCAGTAAACTAAACAAACTGAACAAACATGTATTTGGAAAAAATAACAGCATATAACATTGCTTTAAGATTTTTTAAAACATTTTATTATTAAATAAAAGTCAATTAACATTATTTCAACCATTACAATAATCAAACAAATTAAAAACACAACAGAACTACATTTCCTGGTCGTAGTACAAAGGCAACAGTTAGGAGTAAACAGGCTCGGCCAATAGGAACTGGGTACCCACTTATGATGAGCCAGAGTATACTTCCATGTTGCAGTCATAAAATTGAAATTATTTTTAATTGCTGCAGAAAATATCACTTAATGTAAAATCACATGCCTGCGTCACACGAGAAGAGCATGTCCGATGCCGAAACGAATGCTTTCGAAGTAAATTTCAATCAATCAAATGCAAGTAAGTCACTCATCCAAAAATGCCAAAGTTCATTGAAATGGAAACATTCATCTAATTTCTATACAAATTGCCATGTGTTGTTAAATAATATTATATTACTGCTATCCACCATGAACGTACTTTAAAAGTCTGTATCCAACTAGATTACCTTTCACCGAGAACAATTTGACCAAAACATGCAGTTCTGCCGAAGATGCCAAAGAAGCTTTGTCTACGTTTATTCATTTATCTCTGAAGACCGACATAAAGAAAGAATGTGACTGTCAACCTTCTTGCACAGAGAATATATACCAAACACGTGTTTATTTTCAACAACCTAACACAAGTATTGTATCAGTTGCTGCAATTATGCCCGTAAATAATTTAATAGAGAAATTTGAAGAACTTGATGTATACAGCCTTAACGCTCTGTTCTGTGATGTAGGAAATAGTTTTGGCTTGTTTTTTGGTTTGTCGTTGCTGGTAATACCAGAGCTATTACAGAATGTCATTGCATGTGTGTTTTATTGTTTGTAACATGTAAAATGTAATCTCCAATCCTCTTTTTACGTGTAAAATGGCACTTTTCATGTGTAAAATGGCACTTTTTATGTGTAAAATGGCACTTTTCGTGTGTTCAATGGCACTTTTCATGTGTTCAATGGCATTTTTCATGTGTATAATGGCACTTTTATTGTGCAAAATGGCACCAGAAAAGGATTTGGCGATTGAGTGGTGCCAACTTAGGTAAGACACGAAACCAAGCTAATTGCGCAGTTTTACTGCGCAGATCCAAAGTGTGCCAGGCCTGCAGGTGCAGGATTGCCACACTTCTGCACCAAATTGAGCTCACGGCGCACAGTTTGTGCGCAGAACTGAAGTGTGCCTTGGCACACTTCACCCTCATTTTGGCCAGGGGTATGGTGCAATAGCAACGGTTTTTGTGCAACAAATTCCTTTGTTGCACCAAAATTAGCTTTCTGAGCACATTTAGTGCGCAGCACCAGAGAGTCAATAAAACCCCACATTTTGGCGGTTTTGCTCACTCTTGATATCACACCAACAACACACAACATCACTGCTTTGAATCACCCAGAACTTCAAGTATTGATAGTGTACCGTTTGGTGAGTTGAGACTTTGCTGTTTCCACTGATTTTGCAGTGGAAACAGCCACATTTGCGCTCGTGTGTAACAGGCACTGTCTGTTACACGCACTTGTACAAATCTCGAGTAACGCCCAAGAAACCGCTCACTGTCGGTTATCGTGAGTCCCGTTGAACTATCTAGGACTCATCGTTACTGTCACAGCACCCACACTTGCCGTGAACCATCGTAAACGACTGTAAGCCACCGCGGAGTCCCTCCGGAGCTTGCGGTCGCTGCCATCGTACGTGCAGTGAAATTTTTCCAGGCGAGTCCACCTCGCCATTTTGTGTGCAACAAACATCGTTTCACATTTCATTTCTAATTCTTCCTTTTTTAGTCTTAAAGGTCATGGGAAGAGTAATGAAAATTTTCTCTCATGTCTTTAAAATAACCATTTTAACTGTCAAACTTAAGAAATAATTAAGTACGAGTGGTTTTACATGATCAGATCATGTTTTTACCATTTGAAAAAGGGAGCCATTTTGTGCATTGCATTCTGGGAATTTTATGTCGTCGATGACGTCATTTGTAAACACGAGGTAAACACACATCATGCGTACATTGTTTCTTAATAACACTGTTACCGCACACTTTACTCATTTGTTAATCACGGGGTATTGTGCAGCTGTGGAATGCCAAAATTGATCAAAAAGTGGGAAAATATCAATTTTTGTAGATAAAAATTTTGATTCAACATCAACTTTGTAGCTAAAAACATTGATGTTATAGCTAAAAACACACCTGAAACCTCAGATGTAGTTAAAACACCCAAATTAACATCTCCTTCGTCACAAACGCATAAAACATGCTAAAATCACGAATTTTTGCTTGAATTCACCTGCTTCATAATAGTATTATGCCTGCTTGTTTGTCGTCGAGGACGTATAAATAACGCCACCTGGTGACAGTATTTATAAACTTTTGAAAACTGTCATGGCGGAACAATTACTACTCGGTTAGAAGTTTAACAATGCTTTTAAATATACCCGGTAAGTTTGACTGTTAAAAATGTTACATAACCTTTTTTCAGGTTATTTTGAAGACATGAGAGAAAATTTTCATTTCTCTTCCCATGACCTTTAAATTTAACCTCTAATATTTTAGTAATAATATATTATATTTCCTAAATCATTTGTAATTTCCACGAATAAAGCACAATTTACTATTTTTGTTCAATCAAAACTGTATTCCTTATTTTTCAACACCCCTAGACACATTTTTACAGGCTATTAGAGTTTAAACCCCACAGAGGCATCTCGATTGTGAGTTATTTGGATAAAAGGTAAGTATTTATTCAAATCAATTTCCGGATCACAACAAGTGTTTGTCTTTATGGTCTAATTTCAGATTATGCTGCAGTGAAGCATAAGCGGGTGCTTATCAAAATCTTAAAAAGTTTCTACTTTCTCGAAAATAAAGATTTGCCTGGTGTTGTCAATCATTTTTTTTTAATTATTAAATTTAACATTTGAATTTTGAGTGGAAAACAAGAATGGAATGGAGAAGGACCAAGACGCTTGTCTTGTGGTGAGATTGTCTTATCAAGATTTGCAGGCCATGCGGAAACTTTATTGCACGTGACCGAAAACCGGTCATATCAAGTCACTTAATTTTATCGACACTGCAGGTAGAAAATTTAGTTAGTGATCGGCTTTTTAAAAAATTTCAAATAAAAAATTCAACTAAAAGTTGTCTCTGTGAAATCGTTAAAAATAATAATTATAAGAGTGCACATTTTTTTTTAATTTTGTATAAATTTAAATTTAAATTAGGCCTTGTCACGGTCAGTGCGGCTTATTCTAAAAATAAATTAAAAATCATTATTGAATTTTTTGTAATACATTTTCAGTGCGCGTTAACGGACAACAACTCCACTCGCAATATGGCACTCGCGAGAAACCGACGAGTCATCAAACGAAAACATCGCATTAGGTATTTATGTAGAGAACAAATTGAAAATTCAATCGAGATGAATTCCCTACCGATAATCAACAAGATTTTGGACGAACGAATATCACTTTCGGTCCGAATTCTGTGGCTGATTGCAATCGGTTTTTGCTCGGGCATTTGCTGTTACCAGACGTATGACAGACTACGCTATTACATGTCTGGACCGGTTGAAGTTAACATTGAATTTAAAGAGACAACACACTTAAAACTGCTCGGCTTCTCTGCAGCAGGGTTCGACACTGCGGCTTTGACCGCTTTGTGGCCACTACATTTTGAAGGTGACGTCACTTCGGAATTTAAACATTGTGGAAGTGCAGTGAGAGGACTAATCAATTTAAATACCGAGATTGACAACTACACTCGGCTGTGGAGCGATTCGAGTTTAATGGGAAATGTTGAGCTTGTAAGAGTTAAAAAGGTACGCTATCGATGTGGTTGATGTAGGATAGAAATAGATTTTATTTCAATTGTAATTTGATTATTTGATTAACAGAGTTGATTATTGTTGCAGTACAACAAAATTCTGTCTCAAGTGCGTCGAAATGGCAGTGTTTTGATAGCATCTGATTCCAATGTAGAAATTAGTGAAAAGGACACGAGCACGGGATCTACCTTAGTATTGACGACTAGTAAGTAATATTTGTTCAAGTAGAGTACATCTTTTTTAATTTAAATCATTCCATTTCGGTTTAGGTTTATCCATGAGTGAAGGATTTTCACTCGATTGGAGTTTACGTCGAAATGGAAACTGCAAAACTCCACTTATGACCGTATTATTACTTCTTATCTTATTGACCCTTTTCTAAAAAGATTAGTCAGATCACTAGGGTCCATTCATTCCACTGACCTGATCAGAAATCCAATCCCAATGGAGAATTTGCCAAACCTTATGTTTGGTGTGCTGCGTTCCTGGATTTTTCCAACAAAGAATTGATCGAATAAATATAAAAATCTATATTTATTCACAAATACGAGTCCCGGAATTCAAATGGTGGAACCAGTTGAATGCCGTTTCTGGTCTTCTATCTAATTTGGCCAGTAAAAATAATGTCTAGGGAATTAAATAAGTAATTCAAATGTAAAACAAATCAAGGTTGAATCTTTTGAGTCTCACAAATCACTGGTCAAAACAATGCGTTTGTAGCAGAGCTGTGACAGCTTGGTGAAGGTACTGAGTGTAGCTAAAAGAATGATTAATAATCAAATATTACTGCAGAATTTAGCCGGAAAATCGGCCAATGCGCATGCATGGCGTTTATCTGGCACGCTTCGGTGCCAGGCAACGGTGCTCATTAGGAGTTTGCCTTAGCAACCCCCTAATTTTGGCAGTTCCGTTGCTAAGCGACTGGTAACGGCTTTAGTTAACAGCTGAGAGCACAGACAGGAATGAAATAATTACACGAATATTATTATACAGAGTGTTCTAAAAGTCTGGTCCCCTACAAATATTTCCTGAAAAATTGCATCTAGGCCAACTTTGATGAAGCAATCATATAGGAAGTTGGGTGAGAGCAATCCAATGATGTCATCAAATTTGACCTTGAAGGCCATTTTCAAGGTTATTCACTTGCTAACTTCTGCTGCGATCCGGGTTTTTCTCTACTTAATTTCTAATAAATTAAGCAGAAACCGCAGGTCAATGCTATAAAAGACTTATATCGCGGCCTAAATTATCTAGGGTTAATTTAATAGGAAATAAAAAACAGGTTTTATCAATAAAATCACAATATGTTTTTATTCGGTTAAATACAGTAATAATACGGATAATACGAGAATAATATGGGAATAAAGCGACAAGTCGCGAAATAATGGAAATACGTGCAACGACTGTTGCACGTGAAAAAGCACGACAATTGTGCTTAACAACGCTTAGTTGTTAGGAAAATGGCTTCTATTTTCCTCTCGACACTCACGTACGATGGTCCTTTCGACGATGGTTCACGTGAGTCTACTACTCGGCGTACGACGGCGCGAAGGCAGTGGTTTACGTCGGGCAGGCTTCCGTTCGGCGTACAACGGCGATGGCTAACGTTCGCGCGTCAGCGATGGCAGTGGTTCACGTCTGGCGGGAACTTCTCTTCTCGAATGCGGAAATTAGCTGCGGCTACGTTGGTACAAAGCAAGCTGGTGAAACTTGAAGAACACGGTCCACTGTCAATACTTTTAGTCGGAGTAGAAAAGCAGTGATGTTGTGGGTTGTGTTGTATATTCAAGAGTCTCGATTGAAGCGCGGGCGCGAGCCTGGCACGCTTCAATTAGTTAAAACTGGTGCAACAAAGGATTATTGCACCTTAACGGTTAATTGCCGTTTTCACCGCGGCCAACCTGGGGTGATATGTGCCTAGGGAAGTTTCCTCCCCTTGGTCACATGATCTGACTTGGCGTGTGCCAAGCCAAATTAATTAGGAGACAAAATATATTCATCTTCTAAGTAGTGAATCATTTTGAGATCACCACACTTCTAAACCATTCAGGTTAAAGAAAAATTCCTAATTACAAAGTTGTAGAGCACCATCATATTAGTATTATCCAACTTATCTTAGTCACCTTAAGTTAACTGTTTTTTTAAAAAAAAAAAAAATTAGCAAATTGAAATTTTTTATTCTTAAAAAAATAAAATAATTTAGACATTAAAAAAAGACAGTACGCGCATTCAATAACTCCAAAACGATCGTTTAAACCCGTTTGCACGAACTTTTAAACGAGATTCTCGTTTAAAAGCTCGTTTAAAATGGGTTTAAACGGGCTGAAAATAAACGACCTAAATAGGGCGTTTAAATCTTCGTGTAACGAGAAAACTCTTGCAAATCGGGTATTGTTGGCAGCCATCTTGGATTTCCGATAGATCGGTCGCAAACATCTCGATCGTAAGTACAATTTTGAAGCAGTTATTGTTTATTTAGAGTAAACGACAATAATAATCATCACTATGGTTATTATTTGGGCTGAAAACAATAGTAAAAAGCGAGGGAAGCAAAATCTCGAAAAAAAATACCCGTGTGCGACTTGCAGCGGTATATGGCCTAGAACTAGAACTTGATCTGTAATTCCACATCAAGTTTGACAGTCACACAATCGTTTATTCTATTTACCAAATAAACGATTGCATTCAGAAACAAAACATTTCGTCTAAAAATTCGTGGAGACGAAAATTTAGACGAAAAGTTATTGAATGCGCCTAGTGGTTTTTCCTGTTTACTTGTACAATAAAGCAAATTTGAATACATTTATTGAAGAAATTCAATACTTTTGCAGTAGAAATTAAATTTTTGCTGCATTGGCTGGCTTTATTTCAGCTGATTTTATTTCATTTTAAAACAAAGTCAATTAACTTAAGATGACTAAGATAAGTTGGATAGTACTAATTTGATGGTGCTCTACAACTTTTAATGTGTTCTTTGGTCTCGATGAATTGTTTTAAAGTTGTAATTATGTGGAAGTTGGTTATGAAGCAGCCATGTTGTAGGTGAAAATTAACATAAGTGATTTATTCAACAGAATTGTACAGGGGGCGCTGCGGAAAGCAAGCGCGTCATAAAATAACAATAAACAAAATGGAGTTCGGACACTCCAGTATCCCCTTAATTGATGACCAATCAGGGGAGCAATTACTCTAACAAAGGTTGACATTTCAAATTAACATTGTAATAAACGAATCAATAAACAAATATAACAACAAACACGAATGAGTTAATTATTTGTTGAGTAACCGTATTTTTCCTTTTTCTTGCCGACCGTCTGGAGTGAGCAGCTGGTGGAGGCGATTGCGGCAACGGCTGGAGCACATGCGGAGGCGGCGGAGGAGCAGGAAGCAACGGTAGAAGCGCAGGGAGCAACGGCGCAGGCAAAGGTGGTGGCGGCGGAGTTGCAAGCGCGTTAGGCAAGTTCTGGTTAGGCGCAGGAATTATCAGCTGAGGTTGAGGTTGAGGCAGGACGACAGGCGGAGCCAAACATGCAGTTTGTGGCATTACGAATGGGCCCGAGCTGCATTCATCCCCTTCAATTGGAAGAGGTGGTCCAATTGTTGCACGTTTCCGCAACTGGTCAACGTGACGAGACCACAACACTCCAGCCGCAATTTCGACAGTGTACGTTGTCGAGGAAACAATTTCTTTCACAATGCCGGGGATCCACTTATCCGAATGACGATAATCTCGAACGAAAACTGCATCACCGACTGCAAAACTTCTAGCCGTTTCCAGTAATGCCGAGGTCGGCAGAAGGCGCGGGTTGAGGAGGTGAAGTCGAGTGCGCATCGTACGCCGCAAAAAAATTTCTGCAGGCGTCTTCTTCGTCGTCACGTGCGGTGTCGATCTATAGGAGAATAAAAATTGTCGGAGGGAATCAGTGGGGGAGAATTTCAAGGCGATAAATTTCTCCATTTGTCGTTTAAACGTTCCGACAAATCCTTCGACTGCTCCGTTTGTGGCGGGGTGGTACGGCGGTGAGAAGGTGTGCCGGATACCATTGTCTTCCAGGAATTCTCGGTATTCTCTCGCCGTGAATTGCGGGCCGTTATCGGAATGCACGTGGATGGGCAGTCCGTGCTGACAAAACCAGTCCTCCAAAACGTTGATTGTCGCGGCAGCTGTGGTCGAGGTCATGGCGCGAACTTTGCACCATTTCGATTTCGCATCAACCGCCAACAAAAACGTCTTGCCCAAGAATGGTCCCGCAAAATCAATGTGGACACGTCCCCAAACTTCGTCCGGAATTGACCAACGAACGGTGGACGTGCGAGGAGGATCAGGCAGCGAGCGTTGGCAGGCGTCACAACAGCGCACTGTCCGCTCGATGTCGGCGTCAATGGCTGGCCACCAAACTGTAGATTGTGCCAAGGATTTGGTCCTCACAATACCAAAGTTGCCTGCGTGCAACTCAACGAGGATCGACGCACGAAAGTCCGCAGGAACAACTAATCTGTCGTGGAGAAAAAGAAATTCATTGTAAATCAAAAAAGCATCTCGGTGCTTGTAAAAGTCCCGCAATTCCGGTGTCTTCGATTGCCATCCATTGCGCACACAGAGAAGCACCTGTTGTAAAAGAGGGTCTGCTGCGTACGCGGATTGCAATGCAGGTTTTGAAGCCGGAAAATCTTAAACTGAGACCGACAATAATTCGTTAATGTGAAAATCACAGTCTTCCGAAGTGTCGACGACAGGTTGCGGATTGCGAGATAAGCCGTCCGCGATCGCGTTGTCCACAGCAGGCAGATGCTCGATTTGATAGTCATAAGCAGACAGGAAAATTGCCCACCTGTGCAATCGAGCTGCAACAATTTGGTTGCAACCCTTTTTGTCGCCAAAAATCGATACGAGTGGTTTGTGGTCCGTTCGCAAAACAAAACGACGACCAAAAAGGTAATGGTGGAACTTTCTGATGCCATAAATGATGGCATAACCTTCCTGCTCGATCTGCGCGTAGTTGCGTTGAGCGGCTGACAACAACGATGAAGCAAATGCTATTGGTCGGTGCTGTCCAGTCTTGTCACGATGCGATAAAAATGCGCCGACGCCGACAGGCGAAGCATCCACAGTCAGGAACACTTCTTCTTTCTGGTTGTAATGCACGAGAGCCGAATCGACGGAGACCGACTCACGCACCTTCAGCCACGTCTTCTCGTGGACGTCCAACCATTCCCGCTTCGTATCATCACGAGTGAGTCGGTACAGCGGTTCAAGCAAAGTCGACAAGTTGCTGATAAAACGGCCGTAGTAATTAACAAGGCCTATGAAGGATTTAAGTGAAGTCACGTCGGTGAGCCGACCAGCATTGCGTAACGGCGCCAACTTGGACTCGATTGGAGCAATCCCGTGCTTAGAAATACGGAGGCCAAGGAAGTCGACAGAGTCACACAAAAATTTGCACTTGCCTCGATTCAACGTTAAATTCGCTCCGTCGAAGGCGCCGAGTAATGCGTCCAAATTAACCAGATGATCCGAGTTCGTTGGGCCAGTAACCGCCGAGTCGTCGATAAAAGGCTGCGTGTTGCCAACGTCCGCTGTCAAGATGTCCATCGTGCGTTGAAATAATGCAGGAGCGGTCGAAATCCCGTAAAAAAGTCTATTAACCAAAAACAAACCCAAATGAGTGTTTATCGTACATAATTCGGAACTGGCAGCGGTCAAACGGAGTTGGTTGTACGCGTGGTTCATGTCGAGGATTGAATACGACTCTCCCCCCGACAAGTTTGCAGCCACGTCGGCAAACAACGGCAACGGATATGAACACGGTAGAACCGCCTTATTGACAGTCCGATTGTAACATCCGGCTATTTTTATGGAACCGTCCACCTTCTTGACGTGCATAATTGGGGTCGCCCAACGTGAGGAGGCGACTGGCGTGATGATCCCGAGCGCTTGTAAACGACGGAGTTCCACTTCGAGAGCTGGCTTGACTGCGAGTGGCACCGGGTACGCCTTCAAAACAATTGGGTTGAAATTCGGATCGATGTCGATACTCACCGGTGCCACGTTGTAGCAGCCAATTTCGTCCCGGAAAACGTTCTCGTGCTTCTGTAAAATAGATTCAAGTCTGATTTTATCTTCCTCGCTCGCCGAGCAGCGTGGAGCAGCATCTTTAGCTGCCGCAGCCTTGCGGGAAGCCAATCCACACGCAGGGGCAGCAATAATCGACAGAGAAAGCGGCTCGTCGCGCGGCGCAGGCAGCGGTTCCGTGTCGCGAGTAGGAGCGACGGCGGATGTCGAATCTGGTTCTGGATCGGGTGGATGCTTGGCTCGCTGGCGAATCGCACGTTTGCGAGCTGACTTCGATGGAACTCCCGGCTTGGCTTGGTAAACGACAGCGCGCAGCGCTGCACCAGCAACGTCGAGGAGACCGAAAATGTCTATCCAATCGCGGCCTAGCAACGGGACTTGGCCGTGCTCAGCCACACACAACGGTAAGGTGAACGATTTGCCGGCGTATTCCACAGGAACAGTGCACACAACCGCCATAGGCAAAGCGTCGCTGTCGTACGATGATAATTCCGTGCCGAGCGATTTAAGCGGAAATTTCGAAAAAAGCTTGGCGTACATCTCGCAACTAACGATCGTCGCTCTCGCTCCGGTGTCAATTTCCATCCAGAGGAGAATGTCGGCGATACGAAGCTCCAGTACCAAAGGTTTGGTGTGTCGGAGGGCCACTGCGTTCACCGAGTTTGGGGTTTGCAGTTCCTTCATGCGGACGGCGTAGAACGTCAATTTTCGAGGTGCTGAGATCGTCGTGTGATGAGCGCTCGTAATCGATTTTGTGGCGCGACAAATGGGCTTAATGTGGCCCTCAATGCCGCAATCGTGGCATTTTGCAGTGCGAAAACGACACTCGTCCTGGCGGTGGCCAGATTTGCCGCAGTGTTTACACTTTTGTTTTTCGTGCTGTGGCTTCGAGTGGTCTGACTGCTGGTGCTGCTGACCGGAGGTGCCCCTCGAGGGACGTTTGCCTCCTTTTTGCGAGTTCGCATGTTGACGTGATGAGTTTCCCGACTTGCGCAGCTGGTGTACGGACTGTTGCGCATCAACAAAACTGGACACGTCGGCTCCGGCGATTTCGGCGGAGGTAGCGGCTTCGAGGGCTAACGCAAAAGTCAAGTTCTTCTGCACATAAAGCGTCTCTTGAACCTGCCGCATGTTCAAACCGATCACGAACTGGTTTCGCATCTCGTCGTCCTGGGCAGTGTTGAAGTCGCAATACTTGGTGAGTGAGTGAAGAGCGGCTGCAAAGTCGCTCACGGACTCGCCTTTGTTGCGCTTACGAGCTCGAAAACGGACGATTTCACCTTGTTTCACCGGTCTAGGTTTCTGGTTTTTGATCATTAAGTCTGTGAGCTGCTTAAACGTTAACTCCGTCGGCTTTTTCGGTCTGGCGAGATCCACGAACTTGGCAAAAGTGGCCATACCCACACAGGCCAAAAGCGTATTCACTTTTTCCTTGTCGTCGACGATTTTATTGCAGGAGAAAACGCATTCGATTTGCATTAAATACGTCTCCCAGTCGTCTAGTGGGTTATACTTTTCGGGTGCCGCAACCAAAGGCATTTTCGAGCGGTAAAGTCGGTAAAATCGAGCAAAAACTTACAATCAAAGTTCAGGCCTAACGGTCAACGCGTGGTCAAAGACACGTGGTCGGTGGCAAAAAGTTCATCAAAAGATCCAAAAAAGAGCACAAAAGTTTGTAAGTTGCTGGATTCAGTCAAATACTCATCTCTCGTCGCCAATTAATGTGTTCTTTGGTCTCGATGAATTGTTTTAAAGATGTAATTATGTGGAAGTTGGTTATGAAGCAGCCATGTTGTAGGTGAAAATTAACATAAGTGATTTATTCAACAGAATTGTACAGGGGGCGCTGCGGAAGGCAAGCGCGTCATAAAATAACAATAAACAAAATGGAGTTCGGACACTCCAACTTTCTGATTGAAAATTTTTCTCTAACCTCAAACGTTGCGGGGACATCTGGGGTTGTGACCCCAAGGTGGCATACTTACAAATCAGACGATAATGCTTTGCAGAACTCTCTTCTCATGCATGCTCCGTCTGTTTCTCTTGTGTGAAAAAACGATTGCTCTGAAGTCTCCTGGGATTCTGGAGATTACAGGGTGGACCCACCAACTCCCTCCGTTGACAATACTGCGTGTAGTCATCTATTTAATAGTATATCTTTAAATTTTAAATTATCTCCTTAATAGATTGCTATTATAAATCCTCTGCAACCATATGGATATGCAATGACAATACAAGTTGGTAACGTGTTGTTTGTGGATTTTCATTTACGGCAGGTAAGTGCTTTTTGGTGTTTCATCATACAAGTGAGATATAAACAGGATTTAATTGTAGCTATAAATGTATTGAAATAATTATTCGTTTCCAGTACAATTTTTTACCATCAAACTACCCGTTTTGCAGCCCAGACGAACAGCTAAACGTCAAATGTTACGAAGATTGTCTGGCTAGAATCTTAAAGCCGGAATGTCGGTTAGTCCACATTTTTGTGTATTATACCAACAATTAATCATAATCACGTTAAAACATTGTCACTAAGTTGTGACCGTTTGGCCACCCTAGTGACCTACGTCACTCCACACATTGCCTGGTGACCCCAAGCCGTCCCCGTCTTGGAAGAGTGGACCGGCCTAGTAAGGGAGGTACAGAGCAGAGTGGTGTGGTGATAGCGAAGACGTTGCTGAGGGAGCCGAGAGTGAAGACGTGCCAGAGTGAGCTGCCACGGTCCTAACAATGGCAGAGACAACTGCCGTCTCCGCTCCTCTCACCATTCACCACTGTGACGCTCAGTGGCAGATCGAGGTGACTGCTGCAGTACCATGAGTGGCTTCATGGGCCATAGGTAAGTACGGCAGAATGTTTGTTTGAGGTATCCAACCACGTCGTACATGGGAGCTATGCCCTGTGTGCGACGGGACGGTTGCCAATGTAGCATGCTTAATAGCACTCCACACAGTGAGATGGGAGACCCCAACCCCTAGACAACGGATTAAAGGCCAAAACCCAACAATCTGGAGTCTCTGTCTCGTTTACGTGATGTATGCGTCCCTCCCGTGCTGTAAATCCCCATACTGCGCGGGTAAGACCATATCCAGGCACAAAGTGAAGAAAATCAGAAAAAAGAGGAAGTGCCCATCTGTTTTTTACTTAATATTGAGTTTCTTGACTTTAAATGGTACATCTTTAAATTACAGATTACCCTACATGCCTTTTAATGATGCAGTTCGTGATTGCAGTGCCGTAAAAAATAAGGCCATTGTATCTAAAACTCACGAGGCTGCGTACAAACAAGAATTATCCACACTGGCAACATTAGATTGTGGTTGCTTGCGACCTTGTTTAAAAAACGCATATCATTACCACCTCGTTCTGGAGAAATTCACGGATGAAAATATAGTAATTACCAAAATGACGCAAAATGATGCGACATACGTCGTCCTAACTGAAAAATATCTCTATGACGAAATTGCACTTTTGGTGGACTTAGGTGGAAATTTGGGATTTGCATTGGGCTTGTCCTTGTTGTCCTTATTGGCTGTAATTCGATGGATTGCTAAGCGGCTATTTGAGAGCGTTAAAAGAAGGCCGTCGACGAAAAAAATTGCTAGCAAAATAGTGAAGATTCACGGAAAGCTGGAGAGGAAAAACAAAAAAATTATTGCATATAAATCAAAAACCACTCGTTATGTGCAATACACCGTTTTGTTTGCAGGTGCTGTAATTGCATCGTATGTCGTCGCAACTAAAATCCAGTTTTACTACAGCGAACCGACCAAAACAGTCGTTACAGTTCACGAAAACAACACAATTTACATGCCTAATGTAATTGCCTGCACTGAAGGCCTTTTAACGGCAGCGTACACGAAAAAATATGCAAAGAAGATTAAAAAGCACCAGTGCGAAGTTCATTTTATTGATCTAATGAAGAGTGATAAAAAACCATCACTCGAAAAGGTTTGGGAATACCAGAAACCGAGATTTGATGAATACGTCGTGGATGCAGTACTGAAAGTAGTTGTTTTTTCTTGTTGTCTCGTTTATTTCTGACGTATAATTATTTAATCTTTCACACCAGGGAGCTGGGTTGAGGAAAAAAAACGATACCTTTAGTAGGGATGATATAAACATGCATTCGGGAAGATGCTTCGAGTTCGAACTAAGTACTAGAACAATTTAAATAAATATTAAAATTACGTGAGTTGTTAATTCAATTTAGAGCCAATGAAGTTTGCTGGAGTTGGATCAACGGTTTTGTTAAGCTTTATAAAAAATAAAGACATCACATGTTCTCATGGCTTGTGGCAGGTAGGTGCACTTTGCACTTTTTATTAGCATCTAACATTGACATTAGTATTTAGTGTGCTTCTCTGTCAACATTTTCTGATGTTTGTTGAAAGTTGAATCTGATCGATATTTTTATCTCCTCAGTTGTATGTGCGGCCACCTGGAGCAAAGATAGAATCTATTCTTACGAGTCAGCGGAACCTCATGCAGTCTACTTCTTCAATAATGCAATTTACATTTGTTAATGTATGTATGCATTGTAGTGAAATTAGAAAAATGCTTACTTTTGGGTTTGAATGCTTCATCTGCAATCATTAGAGAAATTGGAAGTTTATTTGTCCCTTATCTAACTTGTGTGGTGGCCATTTTGAAATTGACAAGGGAAGCCCGTACACTGCAACAGTATCCTTTTGTGATCCTTTCTTGTTCAATCTAAAAGAGTGCTTTCTCCTAGACTTTGACCGATATCGATATCGGTATCGGCTATCGGCCGATATTTCGGTAATCCTATCATGTGGAATGTATTTCCAAAATAAATAATTTCCTTTCTTTTGTGTTTCCTTTCTTCTACTTACAAGTATGACCCAATAATGTGTCCTAATTGAGGATTAGCTTGGTTGCCTCAATAGTTTTAGGTTACAAAGCTGAGTAGACCAATATTTCAAACCTTTTTTCTCAAAACTTTTCAGTAAGAGATAATTTTTTTAAGAACAGTTCTATACCCAAAACCACTCCAACGTTGATCTATTTCACTGGTGTAGTGGCACAAAAAAGTAGTCTAAAACACTAGAATTGTAATCGAACTCCAGACATTGTGCTCGATTACCAACATTGTCAAAAGTGATGCTTTGACACAGAACTACTTTTCCACGTAGTAGAACACAGTACAAAGTTAGGCGTAAACAGATCAACAATGGGGTGGTTTTGAGTATAGACTAATTAGATGGTGCTCTACAACTTTGTAATTGAAAATCTTTCTCAAACCTGATTGGTTTAGAAGTTAGCAAGTGAATGACCTTGAAATTGGCCTTCAAGGTCAAATTTGATGACATCATTGGATTGCTCTCACCCAACTTCCTATACGATCGCTTCATCAAAGTTGGCCGAGATGCAATTGCTCACGAAATATTTAGGGTGGATCAGACTTTTGGGACACCCTGTATACTTGTAGAAGGTTACATTAAATTTTAAATTTTAAATTTTTTAAATAAAATAAACGCAATTTAAATTTTTTTTTTTATTATTTTGGGGGGTGGGTTGGATATTTTAATTTAAATATCGGCGCAGGTATCGGTATTGGCCGATATTCGGTTGCCGATTATCGGTATCAATTTAAACGATCATAATAATCACAATAATAAATAAAAATAAAAAATACTTCTCCTGGTGGTAGAGTTAGGAGTAATGAGAGTAATGAGAGTAATGAGAGTAATGGGAGAAAGGACTCTTTTGGATTGAACAAGTGTACAGTACTATAGATGCTTTGGGTTTTTTGCATTTCTGCTTTAAAATTGCCAGTAGGAAAAACTCAAAGCATCATATCACTTGAATACGTAAAAGTAAAGTAATTACTCTGGCTCATCGTAAGTGGGTATCCAGTTTCTATTGGCGAGCCATTTCACTAGGGTATAAATAAAAATAGGCCAAAATACATGTTGAGTGCTTGCCAGACAAAACAATCAATCATAAAATTCAAAAATTGCTTGCTTTCCTGAAAAAGCAACCAATAAACTGAACGAACTGAACAAACATGTATTTTGAAAAAATAACAGCATTGCTTTAAGATTTTTTAAAACATTTTATTATTAAATAAAAGTCAATTAACATTATTTCAACCATTACAATAATCAAACAAATTAAAAACACAACAAAACTACATTTCCTGGTGGTAGTACAAAGGCAACAGTTAGGAGTAAACAGGCTCGGCCAAAAGGAACTGGGTACACATTTACGATGAGCCAGAGTATATTTTCATGTTGCAGTCATAAAATTGAAATTATTTTTAATCGCTGTAGAAAATATCACTTAATTTAAAATCACATGCCTGCGTCGCACGAGAAGAGCATGTCCGATGCCGAAACGAATGCTTTCGAAGTAAATTTCAATCAATCAAATGCAAGTAAGTCACTCATCCAAAAATGCCAAAGTTCATTGAAATTGAAACATTCATCTAATTTCTATACAAATTGCCATGTGTTGTAAAATAATATTATATTACTGCTGTATTCAACTAGATTACCTTTCACCGAGAACAATTTGACCAACACATGCAGCTCTGCCGAAGAAGCCAAAGAAGCTTTGTCCACGTTTATTCATTTATCTCTGAAGACCGACATAAAGAAAGAATGTTACTGTCAACCTTCCTGCACAGAGAATATATACCAAACACGTGTTTATTTTCAACAACCTAACACAAGTATTGTGTCAGTTGCTGCAATTATGCCCGTAAATAATTTAATAGAGAAATTTAAAGAATATGATGTATACAGCCTAAACGCTCTGTTCTGTGATGTGGGAAATAGTTTTGGTTTGTTTTTTGGTTTGTCGTTGCTGGTAATACCAGAGCTATTACAGAATGTCATTTCATTGTTGTTTGTAACATGTAAAAAGTAATCTCCTATCCCCAAAATTAATAATTACCTTAGTATGTATGTATCTATGTGTGCAATACGGCACTTTTCATGTGTACAATGGCACTTTTCATGTGAAAAATGGCACTTTTCATGTGTAAAATGGCACTTTTCATGTGTAAAATGGCACTTTTCATGTGTAAAATGGCACTTTTCATGTGTAAAATGGCACTTTTCATGTGTAAAATGGCACTTTTCATGTGTAAAATGGCACTTTTCATGTGTAAAATGGCAGTTTTCATGTGTACAATGGCACTTTTCATGTGTAAAATGGCACTTTTCATGTGTAAAATGGCACTTTTCATGTGTTCAATGGCACTTTTCATGTGTAAAATGACACTTTTCATGTGCAATATGACATTTTTCATGTGCATAATGGCACTTTTATTGTGCATAATGGCACTTTTATTGTGCAAAATGGCACCGGAAAAGGATTTGGCGATTGAGTGGTGCCACCAAACCAAGCTAATTGCGCAGCTTTACTGCGCAGATCCGAAGTGTGCCAGGCCTACAGGTGCAGGATTGCCACACTTTTGCACCAAATTGAGCTCACGGCGCACAGTTTGTGCGCAGAACTGAAGTGTGCCTTGGCACACTTCACCCTCATTTTGGCCAGGGATATGGTGCAATAGCAACGATTTTTGTGCAACAAATTCCTTTGTTGCACCAAAATTAGCTTTCTGAGCACATTTAGTGCGCAGGACCAGAGAGTGCATAAAACCCCAAATTTTGGCGGTTTTGCTCACTCTTGACATCACACCAACAACACACAACATCACTGCTTTGAATCACCCAGAACTTCAGGTATTGATAGTGTATCGTTTGGTGAGTTGAGACTCTGCTGTTTCCACTGAGTTTCCAGTGGAACCAGCCACATTTGCGCTCGTGTGTAACAGGCACTGTCTGTTACACGCACTTGTACAAATCTTGAGTAACGCCCAAGAAACCGCTCACCGTCGGTTATCGTGAGTCCCGTTGAACTATCTAGGACTCACCGATACGGTCACAGCACCCACACTTGCCGTGAACCATCGTAAGCGACTGTAAGCCACCGCCGAGTTCTTCCGGAGCTTGCCATCATACGTGCAGTGAAATTTTTCCAGGCGAGTCCGCTTCGCCATTTTGTGTGCAACAAACACCGTTTGTTGCGTGCGAAAACTTCCTTTGTTTCATGTGAACCCTGCCGCTCACATTTCATTTCTAATTCTTCCTTTTTTAGTCTTAAATTTAACCTCTAATATTTTCGTAATAATATATTATATTTCCTAAATCATTTGTAATTTCCACGAATAAAGCACAATTTACCATTTTTGTTCAATCAAAACTGTATTCCTTATTTTTCAACACCCCTAGACACATTTTTACAGGCTATTAGAGTTT
Organism: Strigamia acuminata; assembly: GCA_949358305.1. Lineage (NCBI taxonomy): Eukaryota > Metazoa > Arthropoda > Chilopoda > Geophilomorpha > Linotaeniidae > Strigamia > Strigamia acuminata. The sequence goes on along the minus strand of OX442314.1, from coordinate 28,601,008 downwards.
AAGCCCCACAGAGGCATCTCGATTGTGAGTTATTTGGATAAAAGGTAAGTATTTATTCAAATAAACTCCCGGATCACAACAAGTGTTTGTCTCTTTGGTCTAATTTCAGATTATGCTGCAGTGAAGCATAAGGGGGTGCTTAGCGAAATCTTAAAAAGCTTCTACTTTCTCGAAAATAAAGATTTGCCTGGTGTTATTGTCAATAATTTTATTTTAATTATTAAATTTCACGTTTGAATTTTGAGTGGAGAAGGACCAAGACGCTTGTCTTGTGATGAGATTGTCTTATCATGATTTGCAGGCCATACGGGAACTTTGTTGCAAGTGACCGAAAACCAGTTACATCAAGTCACTTATTAATTTTAGCGACACTGCAGGTCGAAAGTTTAGTTATTTTTTATAAAATTTCAAATTAAAAATTCAATTAACAATTTTCTCTGTGAAAAACGAAAAACGTTAAAAATAATAATTACATACATTAATAACTTTTTTTATTTAAGTATTTAATTTAAATTTAAATTAGGCCTCGTCACGTCAGTGATAATTATATAGTGCGGTTTGCTCTGAAAATAAATTGAAAAACGTTATTGAATTTTTTAAAATACATTTTCAGTGTGCGTAAACGGCAGTGTTGTATCGAACGAGAACTAATAGTTCGCGTTTGCGAACTTAGTTCGTAGTTCGCGAACTACGAATGCAAACTAGTTCCCCTTTTTGAAAGAACGTAAAAAACGAACAAAGTTTGTTTTTTTGACGCAAACTACGTTCTAGTTCGTTTCTAGTTCGTTCACCTGACGTTTTACGTCACAGCCAATCATGGACGAATTTTTTAATATTAAAGGAGTGTAATTTGATTTAATAAAACAACTTGTGATATTCTACCCTGACAACCTGTTGCGTGTTTTATTGTTTTGGTGGATTTGACGGATTTGCAACAATAGTTTGCCATTCAATTCCCTTTCGTAATCGTTTTTTCCGAGATCTTGTATCGTAATATGGAAGCTGAAGCTGTGGAGTTGACCGAAATTCGTAAGAAACCAGTATATGACGGTACATTTTTTCGTTGCATGTCTTTCAATGGGAAGAACTTTTCTGCCAAATGTGTTATTTGCGGAATGCCGATTTCGGTAGCAGCTGGAACCACTGCTAATTTGAAACGTCATATTAGCGCTAAGCATGGGGCTCGATTGGACAAATTTATCCAACACACGAAATCAATTACAACTGCGCAAAAACGTAAAGCAGTTGAAATTGATCCGGAATCGCACGGCAGCCAGGGAACTCTGAATTTCCCCATTTCAGATCGAACTTCCAGTAGTCAAAAGAATTGTGAAGAAGCTGTCATTTGTTTCATCATCATGCGTTGGCAACCTTTGCGATTAGTTGAAGATGATGAGTTTCGACGACTTCTTAAAACATTTAATCCGACGTATAAACCAATGAACCGTGTAACACTTGTGAAACGAATTTCGGAAAAGTATGATCAAATATTTGACCAGTTGAAAATTACTCTGGAAGCGCTTGATTATCTATGTACCGTCATCTGGGGTAACATTGAACATGCCGGGTAACATTGAACAAAAAGTTCAGTATGTTCCGACATCAGATTGCTGAAATATGGAAGCAAATATATAAATGGCGATTGGTGCATTAGATGGCAACACCTTGTCGCGTCCTACTTTGTATAGGTTTAAATAGCGCTAACGTGTAATACTTTACCTGTGATCAATTATGTAAATACCCAAATGAATACCAAATGTATGTAAATAAACAGGTAATTTATTCACCAGGCTTTATGCCTTTAAAATACACTCAGTAATAATTCTAGAGTCGACGTGGTCAGCGTCGAACAAAGGATTTCTCAAGATGGCGTCGTCGATTCCGCGTGGTCGGCGGAACAAAGGCGGCGTCTCGAGTTGTCGTTAATTCGTCACGGATTCGTCTTCACGGACGCGGTGGAATGCTCTTTCGAGTCTTCTATCCGTGCCTGTTGTCTAGGGTTTGGTTTAGCGTCGCAGAGGCCTCGTCTAGGAACTTTGGGGTTCCCTACAAAGCACTCGGACACTTACTTCGGCGAATAATCGTCTGGGCGATTATTCTGGGTGATTTCACAAGGGCTATTCTCGTGCTTTCGCAGGAATAGCTCGCAAGTGACTTCGTGAGAGTTACAGTTCGCACTTTACTCAGCGATCCTCGATCAATCCTAACTTGTAGTTGAATTTGGCCTGACGGTGAGGTAGTTGCTGTGTTCTTGGTGTCGTTTGTGTAAGTTCTGTCTTTTGGCGGAAATTTCTCCCTTTTATGGGTCAGTGTGAGGGGCCGGCGCAGCCAATGGGGGCTTGCCACCCGACACCTCACTCCCCTCCGGGCACACACCTGCTCAGAGAGAGGCGGAGCCAACACGAGAGGAATGACCCGTCTGTTGCAGTGAGTCAAAAGGCAAATATCCGCTTGGGGGGAATATTTATCCCTTTTGCTCACCACACGTCCTTCCCCCAGCTTTGAACACAGGGTGTTCACAAGCGATCCCTAACTCTCCTCCAGCTCTTAGCCCGTGGTAACGTATAATCAAAACTTAAGGCTGAAGCCGGGATGTGTGGTGTCGGGAATAATTGGTTTCCGTTGGAAATAGAACGTGGGTTCACTTGCTCACTCATGGAGAACCAAACATGTTTATTTTTTGGTTTGCATGTTGTTTCGGTCTGTGTACGCCTCCAATGAGTGAGGAATACAACGAGAGTTCCACTGTCGTTGTGGGTGGCCGATGTCTCTATGGCAATGGTCAGTACAAATGGGCTAGCCGTATGAGTTGGAATTGACTTTGTTGTTCTCGGTACTCTGGGTTGTTGATCCTGTGAGTTCTGCGATGAGTCTTGTCGCTCCCGATTGTTAGTTGATGGTGAAGTTGTCGAGGGCTCAACTGCAAGTGGTAAAATGACACACCAGGGGCTGGTTGGCTGTTGGCTAGCTGATGTAATTGGCCAAGACAGTCCATCTCTGTCGTGTGTCAAACCATAGTGGATGTTGCTTGTCGAGGGGACAACTGGGCTCCACATGTCGCTCATTGATGGAGGTATGCTTATATCCTCTCGATTAACGGTGGTCCAAACAGCCATAGCTTGTTTTACATGGCAATCTTGGGCCAAGTCCGTATTGGACAAAGTGGCGACGGCGACTTTGGCGTTTTCCATTTCACGAAGAAAAGTCTTGAGTTTGTTACAATTGGGATTCTGCCGGCTGTTTGTATTATTGTCACGTTGCTGGTTAATGTTGATAGGGTTTATCTTCTCACAGACTTGTGGGCGAATATTTCTCGCCTGAACGATGACTGGGTCAATTGGGGTTAATCGACTGCCCCACTTCTCGTTTGATAACTCCACCAGATGTCGTTCATCATCTATTGGGGCTTCCGTCATTGAATTTTCGATTGAGGGGGCTGTACCGGCTTTGCTTTGTTTCTGGTGCTTGGCGCGGCCGGGCCCCACTGTGGTTGGTTCTTCATTTGCAATCTCTGTCGGCAGCGTTATTAAAGTCTTGATGCAGCGGTGAATGTGTTCTGATTTTGACTGAATTTCTAACCATGTCTTTGGGGAAACTTCTGGCAGATATTGTGTCAGCCGATCCACATCCACAGGCTCTGATTTGTAGCTGTCTATTATTTGCAGCAGTTTGTAAGTATTGCCGCCCTGTCCAGCTCTGCTCGTGCCGGAACTGCCTCTTTGAACTGCCTGACTGGCAGCCGTATCCTTGGCTGCACTGAGCAGTTTGTGAATTTCTTTCCAAACATGGTCATTAGCTTCACAGTCCGTGAATGGAATATCCGTTTCCAAATTGTGAATTCTCTCAAGTATGTCGAAATTTTGTGCAATCAGGTTTTGATTCCACTTGCACCCATATCCATATGTCTTGCTCGGGATATTTTTTAATTTGCCATCAAAATCTTTGAATATTTGAAAGACAAATTGCGTGTCATTGTCTGATAATACTTTTTTCTTGAATTTGAATTTCAGTGCTGCATCGAATAAATTCTCTGTGATCTCCACAGCAAAGCGTTTAGCGAGGGCACAGATCTTAATCCGCCCAGTGGCAACATATTGGGGATATTGTCCAATGAGATAAGAAGTGTTTTTTCTCATCCTGTCTGGGTGGCTGGTCAGCGGGGGCTCGTGTAACAAACAGAGGATTTGTTTCTTCAGAGTTGACTGCACTGCTATCATTCTAGTGTTGTCTGGCTCACTCCAATTGTCTTTGAAGTTTGGACACAGTTTGTCTTGCTCACAATCTGTTTTTAATGCTCCTTTCTCCATTTTTGGCTTTTCTTGATTTTCTTCCAAAATTATTGTTGCTTTCTTTATCTCTTCCCCTCCCAAGATGTCTTCGTCCAACTGATTCACTCTCTTGAGCTCTGAGAAGGAGCGGTTAGCAACAAACTCTTTATTGTGGCACCTCATAGTGAGATCGGGCGGTCGGCGCTTCATTGCAAATGGTTCACAATTGGCCGCTTGACTCTGCGCCGGTCGGTTCCTTTTTTCTCTTGTCTTTTTTCGTTTCTCTTTTTGGTTTTTCTTTCTGATGGGTTTAGTAACTTGAGGAGTTTGTAACGTCCCAACTGGAGATGGTTGAGCCCTTTTTCCTAGCTGTTTTTGTTTCACCGTTGCTCTGGTTTTTATCAGGCTGCGTGCAGAGGCCCTAATTTGACAGTCAACTTTGGGATTATGCAACGTGCTTGATTGATTAGGCTCCTGAACGCAGTCTTTTAGTTTTTTGCTTTCATTTAGACAGGGGGTGCCTTTATATTTGTTCATTGGAGGTAACAATCGATTCCATTGTCTGTCTTCTCGCTCGGGATGATGTTCGTCGCATTTCTGTTTGGCACAGTGAGGATGATGCGTTTTATCATTTTCAGAAGTGCTTTCTTCTGCTTCCTCTCTCTCCGAAATCGCTTGCTCCGGTTGGGCTGGAGTCACGTCGGGCTGTTTTTGTTGGTCAGTTTCCTGATGAGGACTTGATTGGTCATCTTGCAAACGCTCTGGTTTGTCATTCAAATTTTTTGGCAACAAATCTTTAATTTTTTCCATTGGTTCTAATATTGCTTGCTCTGCCTTATTTGTTTGTCCATGCTCGTCACAAATATTCACGATTGGCGGTGGAGTCAGTGTAGAAACCCGTACATTGTTTAGCGTTTTATTTTTGTTTTGGTCGCAGTTTATTCTTCCCGAAAAAGAAAAGACTATTTTTGTTAAATTCTTTTCCTGTGCAGTCCTGTCGTCTGACGCTTTCGTTAACAGCTTGGTCAATTGGCCGACCTCGCTCGTTACTTCGGTGTAACTTGGACGTGAAAGGAGCGTTGCGTTTCTGTCTCGAGCTTTTTTCTTTGGCTTGTGTTTATAATTTTCAAATTCAGACTTGAGGCAACTTAGTAGTGTTTTAGTTCTACTCGATGTTTCCTTTCTATTGTCCTTTGTCGTTTGTTTGTCAGCGTGCGGCTTGGGATTGGTTACGAAATCCTTTCTCTTTTGCGAGCGAGGATGACAGCTCCAGAAAGATTGGTTGGAGGTGCTCGTGGGGTCGGGTCGGCGTTGGTCGCCGTCCCTGCCCGTTTGATTTCCTCTCGTGGACAACCGACTTGGGTGGTCGTCGTCCGACGAGTCGGAGGGGTCGGAGGGGTTGCCATGGGGGCGATTCTCCGCTCCTCTAGGTGGAACTTCATCGCCATCTTGTGGCTTTTTCTGGCTTCCGGATGGCGGCGGCTCCCTTCCGTCGCTGCTCCCACAAAAAGAATGCCATTTAGTTTCTTCATTCTCTGGGCCTTCGCGGTCCTTATTTGTATTCTTCCAATCGAGTGAAGCATTAGTGGTCGCTCCAGTTTCGGATCTCTTCGAGGGGTGACGGTCTCTTGATTTCGGTTCCAGTCGGTCTTCCTCTTGGGATCTTCCTAATTTTGCCGCTTTCGTTGGCTTTGTTCTGCGCTTTCTTGTTTCGATGTCAGAGCCACAGGCGGGCTTTTGGTTCATTTTTTGGTCTTTCTCTCTTTTATTTCTCTTCGAAATGTCTTGTTCGTATTTTCTTTGGAATTTCTCTGTTTCTTTTTTCCAATTCTCGGCTTCCCATCTTTTCTGTTCATCAATTATAGCTTGTTTTTTAGCTTCATATTCTTCTCTCCATCTTTCTCGCTCCCATTCTTCCTGCTCTCTCAGGAATTGTTCTTTTTCCTTTCTAGCCTTTTCAGCTTTCATTCTTTCATGGTATTGTTCTTCCCACTTTTGGTGCTGAATTATGGCTTCTTCTCGTAATTTTTGCAGCTTTTCCATTTTATGTTGCGCCAGGAGTTCTCGGAATTGGTCCTTGTAGTCTTGGGCTTTTTTATGCTTTCCTTCTACGGTGACGTTCCATTCTTGCTTTATCTCGGCTTCCTGGTCTCCTCTCATTTTTTGTATTATTCTTTCCGTTCGCTCGGCTGTCCTTTTGTCGCGTTGTTGTTTTTCTTCTTCTTCCCTCCAAAGTTGTCTTCTTTTTGCGCTCAATTTTCTTTGCCGATTTATTGTTTCCAATCTCGCTTCTTCTCGAGCCTTTTCGCGGGCTTTGTAAAGGGCTTTTTGGGGGTCGGGTACAAAACCGCCTATTTCACTTGGCGTTTCTTGTTGCATGGGCGTCTCCGCTGCTGGTGTTGCGACTGGCGTTGCGGCTTGGGCCATACAGATAGCATCAGTGAGTAGAGTAATCGATTCCCAGACCGACGTCCCTACTGGAATGTCTATCGCTGCTTTCAGTCGGGTCGCTTGTTGTGTTAGCCGTATCAGGTGGGCTATCTCGGGAGAGACTGAAGCAGGTCGCACCGTAACCTGGGGGGTTATCGGGGTCCTGCTCCTGCCTCGCCGCGGAGTTTGTTCTAGCCGTATTAAATGGGCCACTTCAGGGGAAACCGAGGCAGGCCTCGCCGTAACGTGGGAAGTTATCGGGGTCCCGCCCTGGTCTCGCACAAGAGTTTGATCCACTGGTGGCGATGGGTTGGTGCTGATGGTATTTGTTTGCCTCGGAGTTTTGTGTGTCTCCTCGGCCACTAATATCGATACTCGTTCGGTTGATTGTTCGTGAATTTCTTCGCAATTTTCTGGAACTTCTGTATCGGTATCTTCGAAGGTTTGCGTATTTAAGGGAACCCGCTCTCGCTCTGGCCCAGGGGGGGCTGTGAGCGAGGCAGCTTGCTCCTCTTTCTGCGTATTCAAGGGAATCCGCTCTCGCTCTGCCCCATGGGGGGCTGTGAGCGAGGCAGCTTGCTCCTCTTTCTGCGCCTTCACTTTTTGTTTGTTCGCTCGGGCTTTCGCCTTAGCGGATTGTTCCGGAACTGGACCGTCCGACCTTTGGTGATAGTCGGAGGTTCTGTTTCCCTTTTTGAGCATAGGTTGCTCGGTTTCAGACGCGGATTGTTCATCTTTGTCTGACATTTTCATTTGGTTATTTTTAAAAGAGATCACAAGTTCAGTTTGAGATTTATTTCTAAATCCCGGCCAGGCCCCCACGTGTCGCGTCCTACTTTGTATAGGTTTAAATAGCGCTAACGTGTAATACGTTACCTGTGATCAATTATGTAAATACCCAAATGAATACCAAATGTATGTAAATAAACAGGTAATTTATTCACCAGGCTTTATGCCTTTAAAATACACTCAGTAATAATTCTAGAGTCGACGTGGTCAGCGTCGAACAAAGGATTTCTCAAGATGGCGTCGTCGATTCCGCGTGGTCGGCGGAACAAAGGCGGCGTCTCGAGTTGTCGTTAATTCGTCACGGATTCGTCTTCACGGACGCGGTGGAATGCTCTTTCGAGTCTTCTATCCGTGCCTGTTGTCTAGGGTTTGGTTTAGCGTCGCAGAGGCCTCGTCTAGGAACTTTGGGGTTCCCTACAAAGCACTTGGACACTTACTTCGGCGAATAATCGTCTGGGCGATTATTCTGGGTGATTTCACAAGGGCTATTCTCGTGCTTTCGCAGGAATAGCTCGCAAGTGACTTCGTGAGAGTTACAGTTCGCACTTTACTCAGCGATCCTCGATCAATCCTAACTTGTAGTTGAAGTTGGCCTGACGGTGAGGTAGTTGCTGTGTTCTTGGTGTCGTTTGTGTAAGTTCTGTCTTTTGGCGGGAATTTCTCCCTTTTATGGGTCAGTGTGAGGGGCCGGCGCAGCCAATGGGGGCTTGCCACCCGACACCTCACTCCCCTCGGGGCACACACCTGCTCAGAGAGAGGCGGAGCCAACACGAGAGGAATGACCCGTCTGTTGCAGTGAGTCAAAGGGCAAATATCCGCTTGGGGGGAATATTTATCCCTTTTGCTCACCACAACCTTTCAAGTGATGTTTGTTTACTTCAAATCATATTACTTTCGTTTTTGAACCTGAGGAAAAAAGTTAAGAGGCACGGTGAATTTTTCTGCAAAAAACAGGGTTTTTGAAAGTTATGTCTAAGTTTTTAACAAAAATGGGAATTATATTGATTTGTAGTCATTTATAACTACTATTCCTTAGAGGAAAATTGTTTTTTGGTCAAATGCATGTACTTTGATCCAGTTAGTCGTGGGAGGGGCGTTTAAAATTACCCCACACTTTTCGAAAATCTGGGGTAACATTGAACTATATTTTAAATTTTTTTTAATGGTTTAGATGAGCAATTACAAAAGAAAGCAGGATGCAAGGCAGTATTCTTCCTATTAAAAAATATTTTTACAGTTTATTTGTAATTAATCTTTATAATGATAAAATATTTATATTTGGGAATAAATGGGGTAACTTTGAACAGTAGCTTATTTGAGCTAATTGTAATCTGTATGTTTCAAGATATATTCAGCGTAGTCTAACAATGAACACTTGGGCTTTATTCACAAAGATAACAACTAAATAAAAATCTTTTTCATTGTTTTCATTGTTACCCCACTCACGGGAAACTTTGAACACAAATTTCAAAAATAAAATTTCAGCTTTGGGATGCCCCGAAAAATTCCATATTTTTTTTCAAAGTTCTTTACACCTAGATGCATACTAGAAAATTTTTTTAAATTTTTAACATAATTAGTTATGAAGATACAGTAAAAAATGTACAAAAAAAGTTAAAAAAAATATTCAATGTTACCCCAGATGACGGTACGACAGCCGACATCTGGACCTCTCATTGTAAAAGCTTTTTGGGGATGACCATTCACTGGTTAAATGAAAATCTCGAAAGGAAATCGGCCGCAATTGCAGTTCAACGATTCACTGGATCACACACCTACCTTGAAATTGCCAGAAAATTAGTTTCAATCCACAACAAGTACGGCCTGGATCCATCGAAAGTTACGAAAACAATCACCAACAATGCCAGTAACTTTGTCAAAGCCTTTAGGTTGTTTGAACATACCGAGTCCGATCCTGAAGAAGTTGAAGATGAAGATGAACCAATAATTCTTCAATCGGTTGGAGATATCTTGACTGGGCCAGAATCTACACCCGACAGTGAATTCGATTTCGATTTAGAATTACCCTCGCATCTCCGATGCAGTGCACATTCGATTAACTTGATCGCTACGACGGATGCTGCTACGGCGTTAAAAACGAACATATACAAGCGGCGTTACAACAGTGCAATGTGCAAATTTCAATCGATTTGCAACAAGATGAATCGTAGCGCACAGGTTGCAGAAAAACTACATGAACTTTGTAATCGTTTCATTCCAACACCCGGAATCACAAGATGGAATTCGTATTTCGACAGCATTTCTGTGCTGATCTCGCTGGAATCCAAAGTACCGAGTATCTGTGAAATTACTAATGTTGATGTTTTCACAAATCCAGAATTAGATCATCAGCCCCCGTAGAGAGGCTTTCTGTTACTGTTTCTGTTTCTTGAAAACATTCAAGAACTCCACTCGCAATATAACACTCGCGAGAAATCGAAAAGTCATCAAACGAAAACATCGCATTAGGTATTTATGTAAACAACGCGGTGTATGTCGTTCGGGAAGGCTGAGAGAACAAGCCAACATGGCTGACGTTTTGATTACGCCTGCCGCGCACAAGCAAGCGATGACGTTACCCGAGGCGAATAAATAGAACAAAGCGATGCGAGATGGGATTAATTCCATGCATCAGCACGAGAAATTCGGGATGAAAAGATTTGAGATTTGGGCAAGTTTGTGGAATTGGTGGCGATGGGCAAACTTACGTACGTTTTGGGCTTGAGAGTTAGCCAAAAAGACGGGGAAATTTGTCTTTTTCAACGCAAATATGCGGAAAAGGTGTTGAAACGTTTTGGGCTGGAAAGATGCAACCCAGTTGCTACACCGTGTGAACTAGGGCTCAAGCTGGAAGAATTCGAGGATAGTGAGCCTGTGGACCAGAGACTTCATCAGGAAGTCATGGGCAGCATAATGTACCTAGCGACCAGCACCAGGCCAGATTTGAGTTTTGCAGTAAGCTCTCTTTCCCGCTTTAACAAAGATTTGAGGGAGATGCTCTTGGCGGCGGCCAAGCGAGTACTGAGATATATTCGAGGAACGCTAGATTACAAGCTGAAGTATACGAAGGGAGAACATTGTTTGCACTCTTACGCGGATGCTAGTTGGAATTCAACACAAAACGCACGGTCGTTTAAAGGATTCATAGTGAAGAATGAGGATTCGTTGTTGAGTTGGAGGTGCAAGAAACAAGGCAACGTGGCGGAGTCTTCTTGCGAAAGCGAACTGAATGCGGTGGCTGATGCGATTAAAGAGTTGAGTTGGGTGAAGGGGATCTTGGGAGATCTACAAGCACCGGTCAGCCAGCAGATTACGCTTTATAACGACAACGAAGCAGCAGTCCAGATGCTGCAAGATGGGATACAAAGAGTACGGACCAAATACCTGAACCGAAAGTATCATCTAATTAAATCAAGAGTCGAAACGGACAAGATCCAGGTGGTCCACGTACCAGGAATGGAGGTGTTGGCTGTTTTGATGATAAAACCACTTAGCAAGCCCAACATAGATAAATGTTTACGAGGAATGAATATTCTTTGAAGACAAGATGAAAAATTGTTTACAATGTTAATGCTAGTTGTTTAAGTTTGTTAACGGTTCGTTTTCTTTTATTTTGAGTGTTAAAATCAAAGGGGAGATTGTGAGTGGATTTAAACATAAAAATGAATAATTGAGTAATTGCGCAATTGTTTGACAAAAAGGAAAAAGACCTTTATTGTGTGAGCGCTGTTGTCCTTGACAACTCTGTGTACATAAAAATGGCTGATTAAAATAAACAGCTTTTGCTTCTTGTTATCGTTCAATGGTCGTGGATTTTACTATGTACCAACAACATCAAGTCACTTAATTTTATCGACACTGCAGGTAGAAAATTTAATTAGTGATCGGCTTTTTATATAATTTCAAATTAAAAATTCAACTAAAAATTTTGTCTCTGTGAAAACGTTAAAAATATTATTATTAAAATATTATTATTTATTTAAATTTATACAAAATTAAAAAAAAATGTGCACTTTTATAAAGAGTACACATTTTTTTTAATTTTGTATAAATTTAAATTTAAATTAGGCCTTGTCACGGTCAGTGCGGCTTGTTCTAAAAATAAATCAAAAATCGTTATTGAATTTTTTGAAATACATTTTCAGTGCGCGTTAACGGACAACAACTCCACTCGCAATATGGCACTCGCGAGAAACCGACGAGTCATCAAACGAAAACATTGCATTAGGTATTTATGTAGAGAACAAATTGAAGATTCAATCGAGATGAATTCCCTACCGATACTCAACAAGATTTTGGACGAACGAATATCACTTTCGGTCCGAATTCTGTGGTTGATTGCAATCGGTTTTTGCTCGGGCATTTGCTGTTACCAGACGTATGACAGACTACGCTATTACATGTCTGGACCGGTTGAAGTTAACATTGAATTTAAAGAGACAACACACTTAAAACTACTCGGCTTCTCTGCAGCAGGGTTCGACACTGCAGCTTTGACCGCTTTGTGGCCACTACATTTTGAAGGTGACGTCTATTCGGAATTCAAACATTGTGGAAGTGCAGTGAGAGGACTAATCAATTTAAATACCGAGATTGACAACTACACTCGGCTGTGGAGCGATTCGAGTTTAATGGGAAATGTTGAGCTTGTAAGAGTTAAAAAGGTAAGCTAAGAAAATTATATTTTATCGATGTGGTTGATGTAAATCCCCATACTGCGCGGGTAAGACCATATCCAGTCACAAAGTAAAGAAAATCAGAAAAAAGAGAAAATGCCCATCTGTTTTTCACTCAATATTGAGTTTATTGACTTTAAATATATTTTTAAATTTCAGATTACCCTACATGCCTTTTAATGATGCAGTTCGTGATTGCCGTGCTGTCAAAAATAAGGCCATTGTATCTAAAACTCACGAGGCTGCGTACAAACTAGAATTATCCACACTGGCAACATTAGATTGTGGTTGCTTGCGACCTTGTTCAAAAAACGCATATTGTTGTGACCCGACTGGACCGGGGTCAACGAAGAGTTTCTCTCGTGACCTCGTTTCGGGTGTAAGGGGAGCCGCAAGCGCGTCTCCCTTCCCTCAGTGCATTGACATCTAGTCAATGGACAGGCGTCTGCCCTGAGGGAGTGGGGATGGCTCGTCCACCCCACCATTGGGTGATTCCGGTCACCTGTCAACCCCGCTTTGTGCAAAGGAATGTGCCTTGCACTGAGCGGGCAGAACCAACACAACCATCAAACGAGAAACACACGTAAAACCCGTCGTCCTACAAGATCAGGCCCAAGTAAATATACTGGGATTGACCAAGGACAAAGGACAATTTACCGTGAGTACGTTTGGTCAGTGTCAAACTCCGCAGAGTAACCTGCGAGATAAGATTACCACACTATTTTAGCACACCAGCTAGAAATAGTAAAAACCACTCCAGTTTAGCGAGTTGTGCAGACAAACGGTCGCACAAGCCTAAACTGCAGTAAAACCACGACGAGCGTTCCCGCCGCTGTGTGACCGCCGGGAGCCAGAAGAGTCCGCCGCTGTGTGATCGCCGGACACCACACAAAAACCTAGACAACAGCCCGAAGTAAGCCTTTTAACTAAGCATTCACTCGCGCCCGACCAGCGTGAGCCCGAAGGACCAGCCAGAGACGAGCCGAGGACGCCATATTGCCACGCCGGCCCAAGACGACACCACGTTGCCACAACGAGGACGCCATCTTGGACACGACCGAGACAACAGACGACCTCGCCGATTCCAGCCAGCTTTCATCATACCTTTACCTTTCCATTTCCCTTCACCCATTCCGATTTACCTTTTACCTACCTTTTATATATATATATATATATAAGATATATCTGTACATTGTCCCACAGAATAAATCTATATTATATTTTACCTTTTATATCTGTGTAATCATTTCTTTGGGTAAACCGCTTGAGCAAAGCGGTAGTGAGTTAGTCGAATTAAGTAATCAACCCACGAGTTAGCGACGGTTAGAGTTGAGCGCGACACGTGGGGGCCTGTCCGGGATCAAGTCGAATAACTGATTCTAACCTGTGATTACATCATACCCAAAGCAAGAAATGGCAGATAATACCCGAGTAACAGATTCCGACTCCGACGCAAACAAGAGAGCCGGCAGTCGTAAAGGCGCCGACTATCACTTGCGATCTGGAGGTCCCTTACCCAAAGCCTCAGCGCACGAAGCGAGGCAAAAACGGCGTAAGCCTAAACCCGATCGTAGAAGCGCATCCGAGGCATCGCACCCGTCTCGCACCGAGACGAGGCAGCGATTGGACGAGACAGAGCGGGGTGAAGAGCAATCTCACTCCAAACTGCCGCGTTCTAACCGTGACGGCGAGACGAGCGGAAACGAGGTTTTATCCCGTAACCAATCGCCTCGTCTAACGCACGACACCGAGGTGGGCAGTCCGAAAGCAGCGTCTCCGATACAAAAGACGGCCTCAAATACGACCGCTAATTCGGCACTAAACACGCCAGTTACGCACAGTCGACCAGCCTCGGTAGTGTCTGAAGGGCACAAGTCCAACTCGTCCTCTGTCAAGCGTGTTTCAAGCCAGCCTTACAGCGTCTCGGGCACCTTGATTGATGCGATGCAGTTGGCACAAGCGGAGGGAGTGAGATACACCCTTCCGACGGGGAAAATTACCGTGTACGAAACGTTACAGATCGTACGTGCAGCTTTAAAAGCGCACAGTGTATCCCCACAAATCACCATTGTTGAAGGTGCACACGCTCAACAATTGGTTGATTCCGCTCAATTTGAAGCGGATGCAGAGAACGAGGCTCGTCAAGCCATTCGCGAGAGACGGAGGAAGCTGGCGGAAAGAGAAGCGCAAGCTCTCGAGTACGGCAGAACCCAGCCCAATCCGACTACTCCCGAGGAGGTAGAAATAGTTGACCGAGCCCTGAGAGCACATCGATATGCTTTCCACTCGCAACAAGAAGCAGAGCGAGCATTTATGGCCAGATTGCGACGAGATGACCCGAAATCCGTCCGCAAACCAGAGGTCAGTTCATCCGAGCTGTCCGACGAGAGCCTAGAGGGAGACCCAAAGCGCACGCCGAAGGCCAAACCCAAACCCCAGCCGGAGAGAGCAACACCAGCTACTCCGCGCAAGAGAGATGCGTCGGCCAGAGAACAACAAACTCGGCCCCGCATGCAAGCTCTCGATTCAGCCACAAATAATGCGATAACGCGATTAATCAACGCTAATAATGCTAGGCGAAATGAAGAGCAAGCTCTCACAAGCCAACAGCATGATAATCCACAAGGGACTGAGTGGCAACAACCAGTGCCCATCCTTAAAGACGACGAGTCGTCAAGGAGACAATCGCATGATCGCACCTCTTCGCGAGAAGAAGGCAAACGCGATGAAAGACCGAAATATTTTCACTACGGAAATAGTGATTCGTCGTCAGATGGACTGGAGTCAAATGCACCCAGTCATCACGATTCGGAGAGAGGTTCCGGAGAAAGACGAAGGGAAAGAGAACGCGATGAACGCAGAGAAAGGGAACGTGACGACCGTCGTAGGGGCCGGAAAGAGTCAAACTCTTCACGGCGCAACCCGCCACGCCGCTCACCGTCTCCCGACCCCAGCTCCGACCCCTCATCCAACGACGACAGACGAAAGGAAAAATCAAGTAATCGCCGGAAGAGATCCAACTCTCCGCGCGATAGAGAGAAACGACGTCGATCGGAAAATAGCGACCACCGACGGGAGGAGTTTCAGGACCTTCCCCGACAAAGCGCGTTTACCGATTCGACGGGTCGGCAGTATACGATGGGAGAGCTTGGAAGAGCCCTACTTGGCTCGTTAAAAGCCGAGGGAATCGATCTGAGCAAACGAAACGATCGTAATCGTAGCACTGGTGACCGCGTAAAGAAAAAATACGCTGTCTCCCGACGTGACACCATGAGTGTTACCGGGAATATTAGGTGGCAATTTTATATTCAGAACCGTTTCGACGGGTCATGGAAAGCGGGAGATCGCTTCCTTGACGAAGTAATTCGAATTAAGACTGCCACTAAAGCCACCGTAGGAGACATGCTCACCCACGGTATTGTCGAGCTAATGACAGGCTCGGCACGTGAGTGGTACCAAGGATTGAAAGGCGTCAATTGGGACGACTTTTTAATGAGATTCGACCTGCGCTACGGCGAGACACCCGAAGAGGTGAGCCGAAAGATGCGAGGTCTTCGCCAGATGCCTGGTGAAACCATAATGGATTACGACATTCGCGCCAGATTGTTGTTCGAAAAGGCCCCGATGGAATTTCATGCCACGGGATTCAACCTTTTCTTTCTCGGCGGTTTGTCGGAGTACTCGCAACGGGTGCTACTTGAAGAAAGGGCACCGACAGGAGGTAGCTACGAGGAGATGAGCGCCTTCCTGTTCGAGAACACGATAGATATCGAGAAGAGATATTATTCCGCTTTACCAGAAGCGGAGAAAGCAGCAACCGCTAAACGTCTCAAGTTGAGTGCGGAAAGATATGGGGCGACAGATAAGATTATGCGCCCTACTGAATATCTTAGCGGTATAATGGAGCTGGCAGAAGCTAGCGTTGGTTTACAAATAAAAAATAAACTGACATCCACGCTGCCTTCCAACCCTTTGGCCGCCCCTAAAAAGGCACCGACAGCGTCAGCCATGCAAGCGACACTGGAGGAGGTCAAGGAGGGGGAGGAAGCCGAACAAAATGTCGGAAAATCAGACGAAAAAGAAGAAAAAGACGATTATTCGACGGACGAAGAAATACGAAGTTATCGCGATACCTTATCAACGGGTTGCGATGAGGAAGGACCGCTAGTACATCTCATCCATCGAGATAGAGCGGTAGAAGAATTTCGCGCCAGGTTAAAACCAAATGCCGGCCGAATTCCGAAGTATTTTCGGAAAAATTACACGCCACCGTCGAAAGCAGACCCTGAAAAGAAAAAATCGACTGAAGCCCCAAGAGACAAATCAAATATTCGCTGTTTCAAGTGTAACCAACCGGGCCACTACTCCAATGAGTGCCCAAGAACAGCGAAAGAAGACGCTAAGTTTGACGCGAT
Organism: Strigamia acuminata; assembly: GCA_949358305.1. Lineage (NCBI taxonomy): Eukaryota > Metazoa > Arthropoda > Chilopoda > Geophilomorpha > Linotaeniidae > Strigamia > Strigamia acuminata. Next base: position 28,584,430 of record OX442314.1, on the reverse strand, counting down.
AATGAAGCAGATGGCAGAGATTAAACTCGCCATGGCAAAAAACGAGTCAAAAAACGAGTCAGCGCAGGCGGCGAAGAAATAATTTCTCGACCGTCTGCGCCATTCATGAAGAAAAAGGGGTTTAACAAAGGGTTCGATAAGCCGCCACCAGTCAAAGAAATGGGTAGTGACATAGCTAACGCCCAAATTCAAGACAGGGCCAACAACGCTTTGCAGGTAATTACCGCAAACGCTGAGGCTGAGGCGGAAGAACCGAACCTACTGCTTGAAGAATTACCTCAAGTAGTCGAAGACACAGAAGAATTTCGTGTTTTCATGTGCAACGTGGCGGTCGAATACACCAACCGCCTATGTATGTTGCCCATGACAATAGAACGTGAAAAAATTATGGGACTACTAGACTCGGGAGCAGATCGCTCGTTCGTTTCCGAAGACATAGTAGCATCATTGGGTCTCACCGATAAGATAAAAGGCGTTAATAAAAATATACGTCTAAAAACCGCCAACGGAATGGCGCGTCCAAAAGGAGTTATATTATTGACCATGGAGTGGCTCGGAGGAGTAGAACAGCACCCTTTCCTGGTCCTGCCCACATGCGACAGAATTTTTCTGTTGGGCTTAGACCTCATGGCGTCAATGGAAATACAACCCAATCCAATAACGAAATCTTGGAATTATATCAGAAATGATAAGGAAAGACCCGCAATTGTCGTGCCACCAGCTCTTGTAAAAGAAGCGGCCGACAAGACACAGTGGGAGAAAGGCCTAAAGAAATTCGTTCAAGATTACGATTTTAAAGCATTCGTAACAGAATTGCAACGGGACAATGTAGTGGAAACGCTTGTCGCCGACGCCGCTTTAGAATTAAACGAAGCGGCAGCCCTACGAAGGGTCCTACTTAAATATGAGGGGATCCTGTCGAAAAAACCGGGCCGAACGAATAGGGCTATTCACGAAATTAAATTGACGGATAATAAACCTATACGAGTTGCGTATAAGGGAATGAACCCGCAAAAACGTGAAATAGTGCAAAAAATGTGCCAAGAAATGCTAGACAGTGGCATTGTCTCCGAGGCCCAGGGAGAATACGCGACGCGAGTTGTGCTCGTGATGCGCCCGGGCTCGGACCCACGCCTATGCATTGATTACCGCCCATTAAACGCGGTGACAGAAATAGATCCCATACAGATGCCGTCTATCGAATCCATTTTGAGAGAGCTTAGCCCCTTTTCTTGGGTTACGACGATGGATCTGTCGAAGGGATACTGGCAAGTTGAGATGAGGCCAGAGGATAAGTTAAAAACAGCATTTTACTCGCCAATTGGACGGTTGATGTTCAACGTCATGCCATTTGGTTTAGTGAATGCTCCCAGTACCTTTCAGAGACTAATCGAAAGCGTATTGGGTGATATCCTGCATCAGTTTGTGTGGGCATACCTAGATGACATAGTTATTGCCTCTAAAACATTCGAAGAGCACATTGAGCACATCGACCAAGTGCTCACCCGGCTGGCAAAAGCTGGGTTACACGTGCATCCGGGCAAAAGCAAGTTCTGTCGAAAGGAGCTTGCCTTCCTGGGTTATCGCATTGGAGTCAATGGTTTAGCTATTGGCCCCGAAAAAATCGATGCGATTAATCGTTTCCCACCACCCGAGGACGTTAAAGGTGTCCAACGGTTTATGGGAATGATAAACTTCTTCGGCAGGTTGCTACCGGGTCTAGCTGAAGTGGCAGCCCCAGTTACCGACCTCCTGAAGAATGAAAACGAATTTGTATGGTCAAATGAGTGCAACATCGCATTTAATGCAATAAAGAGGATGCTGACGGAAGTCGGCGTAATGCCTCTACCCGACTTAAACCGGCCGTTCATATTACACACGGACGCCAGCAGAGTTGGGTTAGGAGCGGCGTTGCTCCAAACACACGTGCGCGACGGAGTCGAACAAGACCTGCCGTGCATGTTTATAAGTCGCAAACTCCAAGGCGCTGAAAAGAATTACAATGCCACCGAGTTGGAGTGTTTGGCCGTTGTGTGGGCCATAAGGAAATTCAGAGATTATCTCGAATATACCAAATTTGTGGTCCACACAGATCATCAAGCGTTACAATGGCTGATGAAATTAAAAGAGCCAGCCGGTCGACTAGCCAGATGGCAGTTAGAACTGATGGCATGCGACTTGACCATTCAATACAAGCCCGGCAAATATAACGTCGTGGCTGACGCTCTGTCACGGGCACCAGTGTCAGATCCAATCGACGCTGACGATGATGGCGAGGATGACTCCCGCATCATTTATTGCCCTACGAGTTGTCACCGTTGGGATTTAAGGAAGATGAATGAAATTCCCACCGCGTCTCCGGCAGATGTAAAATTCTGTGGATTTTGGACGCGGTTATACCAACCAGCTGCTGACAATTACCCAAATGCAAGGAAGGAATTTAAGCTAGAGCGGAGAATAAATGACCCGCTTCTAAGCGCCTTCCACGCTCATGTCGGCGAGCAGATGCAAAGCAGTCCCCCGACAAGGGAGGAAATAATTGTGCAACAAAAATTAGACAAGAAATGTCAGGACAGAGCTAGATTCGTACTGACAGGAAAATATCCGCCCAATCTAACCAGAAGGCAGAAGCGTCGTTATGCACACGAATCCATAGATTACCTATTGGATGACGGCCTTTTAGTGAAACATCACCCAAATCACCAAGATGACTTGAGTGAATCGGACACCGCAGTAAAGGTAGTAATACCTGCTTCCTTAATCGGTCGCGTGCTGTGGTTGTTACACGGGCACCCGCTTGCGAGCCATGCGGGAGTAAGCAGAACACTCTATCGTGCTACACAGCTTTTTCACTGGACAGGGATGAAAAAAGATATTGCTCTTTTTGTCCACCAATGTCAGCGATGTCAAGCGTGCAAGCCGAGGAGTAAATCACCATTCGAAACTATTTTCTTAGGGCCTTACGCGCCTTTTGATTGTTTAAGTGTCGATGTGATGGGCCCAAAACCCGTTACGGGAAATAAAAATGCGTACATTATCGTTATAATGGACGTGGCAACTCGTTGGCCCGAGTTGTACGCCGTCGCTAGACCTTCAGCAGAGAAAATCGTTGAATGTATCTACGACGTGGCGTTACGTTACGGATTTCCACGTAAAATTATATCCGATAACGGACCCCAATTTATCTCGAAAATTTGGGGTAAGTTTTGTGAGAAATTCGGGATTGTGGCGTCACATACTTCGACCTACAATCCCAGAACAAATCCCGTTGAGCGACTCAACAGGGACATTAAATATGCACTAAGCATATTCACTGACATCCACAATAGGTGGGATGAATACTTGAGGGAGATCGCGTTCAGCATACGAACAACAGTCTCGAGGACGAGAGATTTTTCTCCGGCCTACCTCAACTTCGCCCGAGAGGTACGAGTGCCTTGGGACCCACGAGTGGCAGAGTCGGTAAATGTGGTGGACCCAGAGAAACCACATGAGTATGTATATAAATTGGAGCAAACAATTTCGAGCACATACAAACATATGATGGCGCACATTTTTAACATGCGCGACCGCATTTTACAAGATAAAAGCGGTGGAAAATTTGTGAATTTCGAGAACAATGATTTAGTGTGGAAGGACACACACATCCTCTCAAATGCAGCGAGAGGAATCACCGCCAGCTTGGCCGACAAGAGAGATGGTCCGTATGTGATCATCGGCAAGCATGGCGGTAACGCGTATAAATTACGCAAGCTCGAAGACAACACCGAGCATAAGTCGATACAAGTACGAGAGTTAACTCCGTACATTCCGGAATTCCCGCAAGAAATGTGGGCCAAAGGCCAAGTCAAGTCTAAAACTGACGGCCAAATCGTCGATATGTTCGCTGGCGAGTCGGAAAAAGCACCGCCAAGTGACAACGAGGAGTATTTCGACGCCCCTTCACCTCCGGTAAACGAGATAGTTGAATCCGTTCCGGATCCAATTTTGGTCGGGGGGGAAACAGGAGAAACTCCTGAAACAAACACAAAAAACACGGATAAAAAAGAAAACAATAATGAGGAGGTACAGACACAAAAAACAACAAAAAATATCGTACCTGCCTCGATCCGTAACCTGCGACCAAAAAGAGATAATCCGTTCATAAAAGGCGGAAAGGTCGTAGGAAAGAAGTAAAATAAATTACGAGTCGATGGCGGCACTAAAAATAAATGTAATCGACCGATAGTGCAAGCCATCACGTCGCAGAAAATTTCGCTAAGTCCAACAAAGCGGATATCGGTCGAATTCGCGTCACGAGATGGCGTGGAAACGCGGGACCCGTAGCAAAATTATCGGCACGGGTCGGATACCGCGTGCAAAAGACCCCGTAGCAGCAATCGCGCACGGGAGTGAGAACAAAGGAGACCCGTAGCGTAACATGCGCACGGGTAGGTGCGCACTAGTCTCAAACACCCGGGTTCTGGAGTATATTACCCAGAATCCATCGCGATTACCTCGTGTTCACACAGACTTCCGCTTTTCACAGCTGATCGCTGCATTCGTGCGTGATCCTCGTTTTTAACGTTTTACCGAGTTTTTCACCGAGTTTTTGAGATAGTTTTATCATCCTTTTTAAATCGTGATTGAGATTTTTGTGCGCGCTCCTCGCCATGGACGAGGAAGAGAACGACGTGCTGGCCATCGAGCACGAGGACGAGGAAAACTGGGACCGCGATGTAAACCAAGTCCAGCCCGATCAGGTAGAAGTCGGCATCGGCACATGAGAACTAGTTCCGTGCTGCTGAAGAAGAAATTTTGTTGACTAATACCTGACATGAGTGCTTTGCACTCGAAATAGCGTATAATTAATTATTAACCGCGATCGCTCACACGATCGTATTTTTTTTTCCTTGTTAATTTGTTTTCGAGGTGCGAGCGCAGACTTCACGTCGCCTCGCGTCTCGAAAATTCCTCATGACTTGAGTCACGAGCGAGACAATGGGCTCGAGCCATAGATAATTTTATGACAAGGGGAGAATATTCTGTAAAAGAATATTTTTTCTCCACAAGTAATTTGACGCATCAAATTGATGCAACTTAACATTCGTACGATGAATTTTTCGGTGTGTTGGATAAATTTAATTTGACTTTAACTTTTTTAAAAATTAGACAAAGTCCGACTTCGGAATAATTCTTTATTAGGTTTATTTATTTAATAACATTTCGACAAGCACATTTATTGTGCGATTTTAGTAATAATTTACACCCGACGAATTCTTTTTACGAATGACTGATAATTATTAATTTAATTATTAGTAATGTTCTAATTAATGTTAGAATTAATTTGAAGTAAAATCTGATGATAAGAATCCAGATTAAAGGCTCGATTCCGTCTCGCTGTGCGTTTTGGACATGAGACAGATTTTTCACGTGATGACTTCTCTTTTTCTATCCGACGAGGGACAATTCGTCCTACGTTTGCACCGATAGACAGGAATCGGTCTCGACGGACGGCTGCACGTACTGGCAACGTCCCTCGAAACCAACCATTTATCTACGTATTTAAATATTAACTTTTTATTAATTGTTTATTTCTCCATCCTTCCAGATGGCACTACGTAAAACATGGGGACCATTAGACCCCGCTTGCATCACTCGTGGCGGGATATTTCGAGGCGCGCTGCCCGATTTTTACCGACGATGTTTCGGCGAAGACGCCGACCCTTGGCGCCTGCGAATACTACATTCCCGATGCATCGCCCGACGTTGGGTACGAGACTGCACGCTCCTGGATACGTTCCCGGAGGGAATGCGCGAAGGCATCGCCACAGAGTTAGCTCGTGACGATGACCCGAAATCGCCGATTTTCCACCCCGGATTGTCAAGTCAGTACACTGGCAACCCGGCGGAGGAACACGTGCTGCATGCGTGGCGAGCAGCCGAGACAGAAGAGGCCCGTGAGGCCATCTACCAGCATTATAGACAACAGCTGGTGGATACCGCTACGGCAGTGGCCGAGCGCATCCTCCAAAACGAGGGGATGACCGCGGATGATATTCATCTGTGGTTTGAGAGGCTGCGATTGGGAGAGAGTACGCCCCAGTGGAGACCTCGGATGGGAATTTTGACGTCCCAAGCCGAGATGTGGCAGCTCCACTACCTGGGGATTTTGGGGCCCAAGAGCAGCTACCCGCGGAAGCGCAAGCGCTCCAAAGGCGCCGGGGACAGCCAGTCGCGTTCCCCAGCGACAACCAAGAAGCAGCGTGTCGCTCAAAACACGACTGAAGGCAACGAAGCTGGGCCATCCACTAGTACGGTGCGTGACCCTTCGCAGTATTCCCGACCGCGAATTTTCATAAACCGTCAGATTAAAGACGGTAAGGAGTGCAAGGAGGTTTGGATGTCTGGTGACGAAGAGCGAGTCTCTCGTCCCAGCACTTCTAGACGTCCGCTGACTCATCGCGAGCAGCGGAAAAAAGATCGCAAAGAGCGATACTTCGCGAGGTGCGAAGCTCGGGGCCGTCCCATCCCCGAACCCGCCTACGCCTCCAAGAGAGCGGGTCGACGAGGTGGTAGCCAGTCAGGTGAGCGAAACGTCCCAGCGGCAGATACGCGGGACCTTCGCGAGATTCTGACTCAGATGAAGCGGACGAAACTGACACGTTTCGATCCCGCGATGAAACACGCCAGGAAGATGGGTGTTGTCACCGACGGGAAGGTGACCCCACACGAGGTGGCAAGGTGGCTCGCAGACTACATTAATTCGCGACCACGACCCGATGGCATGCCAACCGCCATCGTGCAGCCTTCAGGCTCCGGACAACATCTCCCGGCGCTCCAAGTCGCAATGACTGGAGTGCAGACGACGGAGACGCCACCACCGCCGACGCAGCCAACACCACCGCTGCCGACGCCGACGCTGCCGACCAAGACGCAGCCGCCTCCGAACCTGCCGCCGCCGTCGTTGTTGAATTCGAGCGATCCGCCGGATTTACCCACCGACCGCTCAGTCCCTCTCCCCGTTGGACAGAGCATTGCGCAGGAATGTCGAGCCAATTTGACCGGCATTTACAGGCCGAGCCAACCCCGATCCGGTTCCTCGGCCCTGTTTTTCGAGAGGCGAGACGAAGAAGCGCGACTCGCGAGAGAAGCCGCCAATCCGACTATCTCCGAGCTCTCAGCGTTTCGCTTCGTGATGGAAGACCCAAGAGTCTCCGCGCCCGCCTTGCGAGGTGTGGATCAGGCCCAGCGATATTTCATCGAATGGGCAACGGCGATGATGAGTAAGCTCTCGTGTGCCTTCACTGCGGATTCGGAGCGATCGAATCCAGTGAATCGTCGCAGCCTACAGCTATCATTGACCAAGGTCATGATGCAGCTGCTAACCCCAGCACTCTTCGGAGAAGGGCGTCAGGCGATGGCCGCATGGTCTGTCGTGGACAGAGAGGGTGTACAGGTTCCCCGTGCACTCCTCGCAGAGTGGAGCTCCATTCTGCCCGACCCTGTGTTGACTCGGTACGAGCTAACCAGGGATGTGGTAAACCCCGAATTTGAGGGGTACAAGTTGCGAAGCACGGCGTTTCGTTATACCTCCGCCACCTGGACAGCGGCGCCTACCCAACAACTGCGCGCCTTGACCATCCAGACGGAAGAATCGGCAGAGGATGTAGAAATGGTGATCTCGCCGACGAGCGGAGTTCCGATTCCGCCACCGATGCCTGCGGAGATATCCCCGCAAGGACCCGCCCTGTTCGAAGTGGCGGGTAAACCAAAGCGCTTGCTGTGCCGAACGCCACCCGTCAGGTCCGTCGAGCAAACGAAGCCGACACCGCCCGGGACCTCACCGGCCCGAGCGGCGACAACGACGCAAGCCGCTATTCCCGCGGCCACCCAGAAGCCGAAGCCGGCACCGCCTCCGCCAGACTATTACGGGCGAATCATCGAAGAGTTTCCCCATCTCTCGATGACGACGGCGACCAGGAGGTTTATCCTCGCGCAGCGGGACAAAGGCAAATCAGTCTTCATCTGGCTTCACAACCAGATCCGGAAGACTAGAGACCTCATCTTCCACCAGAGGTTGCTGAGAGCCCACCGTGTGCCAGTGACGCCAGCGGAAGCCAATGCCATCCGGCATACGAACACCGGCTTCTCCGCCTACATCCCGAGCGTTTGGTTACACGAGAGGACGCGTGCCCCGCATGAGCCAGTTGACGGCCATGCATTATGCTTCATTACGGAGCATGAGGACCCCCGAGATCGGTCCTCGGCGTTAGTAGGCGATCTACCCGCGCCACCCGGCACTCAACCGCCTGTCCCTGGAGTGAGTTACGCCCAGGTGACGGACTCAGTGTCGGGTCCCCCAGGAAAGAAGTGATCGCTCAGCCCCACGGTCTGAGCTCGGAGGGGGAAGTGTTGTGACCCGACTGGACCGGGGTCAACGAAGAGTTTCTCTCGTGACCTCGTTTCGGGTGTAAGGGGAGCCGCAAGCGCGTCTCCCTTCCCTCAGTGCATTGACATCTAGTCAATGGACAGGCGTCTGCCCTGAGGGAGTGGGGATGGCTCGTCCACCCCACCATTGGGTGATTCCGGTCACCTGTCAACCCCGCTTTGTGCAAAGGAATGTGCCTTGCACTGAGCGGGCAGAACCAACACAACCATCAAACGAGAAACACACGTAAAACCCGTCGTCCTACAAGATCAGGCCCAAGTAAATATACTGGGATTGACCAAGGACAAAGGACAATTTACCGTGAGTACGTTTGGTCAGTGTCAAACTCCGCAGAGTAACCTGCGAGATAAGATTACCACACTATTTTAGCACACCAGCTAGAAATAGTAAAAACCACTCCAGTTTAGCGAGTTGTGCAGACAAACGGTCGCACAAGCCTAAACTGCAGTAAAACCACGACGAGCGTTCCCGCCGCTGTGTGACCGCCGGGAGCCAGAAGAGTCCGCCGCTGTGTGATCGCCGGACACCACACAAAAACCTAGACAACAGCCCGAAGTAAGCCTTTTAACTAAGCATTCACTCGCGCCCGACCAGCGTGAGCCCGAAGGACCAGCCAGAGACGAGCCGAGGACGCCATATTGCCACGCCGGCCCAAGACGACACCACGTTGCCACAACGAGGACGCCATCTTGGACACGACCGAGACAACAGACGACCTCGCCGATTCCAGCCAGCTTTCATCATACCTTTACCTTTCCATTTCCCTTCACCCATTCCGATTTACCTTTTACCTACCTTTTATATATATATATATATAAGATATATCTGTACATTGTCCCACAGAATAAATCTATATTATATTTTACCTTTTATATCTGTGTAATCATTTCTTTGGGTAAACCGCTTGAGCAAAGCGGTAGTGAGTTAGTCGAATTAAGTAATCAACCCACGAGTTAGCGACGGTTAGAGTTGAGCGCGACAATATCATTACCACCTCGTTGTGGAGAAATTAACGGATGAAAATATAGTAATTACCAAAATGAAGCAAAATGATGCGACATACGTCGTCCTAACTGAAAAATATCTCTATGACGAAATTGCACTTTTGGTGGACTTAGGTGGAAATTTGGGATTTGCATTGGGCTTGTCCTTGTTGTCTTTATTGGCTGTAATTCGATGGATTGCTAAGCGGCTATTTGAGAGCGTTAAAAGAAGGCCGTCGACGAAAAAAATTGCGAGCAAAATAGTGAAGATTCACGGAAAGCTGGAGGGAAAAAACAAAAAAATTATTGCATATAAATCAAAAACCACTCGTTATGTGCAATACACCGTTCTGTTTGCAGGTGCTGTAATTGCATCGTATGTCGTCGCAACTAAAATCCAGTTTTACTACAGCGAACCGACCAAAACAGTCGTTACAGTTCACGAAAACGACACAATTTACATGCCTAATGTAATTGCCTGCACTGAAGGCCTTTTAACGGCAGCGTACACGAAAAAATATGCAAAGCAGATTAAAAAACACCAGTGCGAAGTTCATTTTATTGATCTAATGAAGAGTGATAAAAAACCATCACTCGAAAAGGTTTGGAAAAACCAGAAACCGAGATTTGATGAATACGTCGTGGATGCAGTACTGAACGTAGTTGTTTTTTCTTGTTGTCTCGTTTATTTCTGACGTATAATTATTTAATCTTTCATAAGGGAGCTGGGTTGAGGAAAAAAAACGATACCTTCAGTAGGCATGATGTAAACATGCATTCGGGAACATGCTTCGAGTTCGAACTAAGTATTACAAGAATTTAAATAAATATTAAAATTACGTGAGTTATTAATTCATTTTAGAGCCAATGAAGTTTGCTGGATCCGCGTCAGCAGTTTTGTTAAGCTTTATAAAAAATAAAGACATCACATGTTCTCATGGTTTGTGGCAGGTAGGTGCACGTGCACTGTTTATTAGCCTCTCTGTCAACATTTTCTGATGTTTGTTGAGAGTAGAATCTGATCGATATTTTTATCTCCTCAGTTGTATGTGCGGCCACCTGGAGCGAAGATAGAATCTATTCTTACGAGTCAGCGGAACCTCATGCAGTCTACTTCTTCAATAATGCAATTTACATTTGTTAATGTATGTATGCATTGTAGTAAAATTAGAAAAATGCTTACTTTTGGGTTTGAATGCTTCATCTGCAATCATTAGAGAAATTGGAAGTTTATTTGTCCCTTATCTAACTTGTGTGGTGGCCATTTTGAAATTGACAAGGGAAGCCCGTACACTGCAACAGTATCCTTTTGTGATCCTTTCTTGTTCAATCTAAAAGAGTGCTTTCTCCTAGACTTTGACCGATACCGATATCGGTATCGGCTATCGGCCGATATTTCGGTAATCCTATCATGTGGAATGTATTTCCAAAATAAATTATTTCCTTTCTTTTGTGTTTCCTCTCTTCTACTTACAAGTATGACCCAATAATGTGTCCTAATTGAGGATTAGCTTGGTTGCCTCAATAGTTTGTCACGGTCCTGACTTTAGACAGTAATAATTTTCAAAATTTTAAGCGCATTTTGCGCCTTTCCTTTAAATTTTTCCCAATATTATTGAGAAATTGTTCCAGTTTCCTTTAATTATTTTGTTTTTCCCAAATCCAAATTTATTATTTTATTTTATATTATTTTCCTTATTTTTGATGTTTATCTTTAATTTGGCCTGGTTTTAATCACCCCATCCAGACAATTCATGAGAATTCTGCAATAAGTTGATATAATCGCGCTCTAAATTTGCATATTTCACCCCTGATCGCCTGTTTTCTGCTCGGTCCCCATTGGGAATTGACTTGGCCTTTGACATGTGATCAGAGGTGACTTGTTCTGTCAAGACATTTTCGACAGAGAGAATAATTTTCGCCTTCGACTAGTCAACATCTCCTGTCTTAACTAGGAAGATTTCCAAGTGCGATTTATGTTGCGTCTCAACGCATACGGTCATTATGCAGCCCGAATTCTCATGGTTGGCTATCTAACCACAACCTTTATTTGCGTACAAATTACTGGAAAAGCGGCGTATTCGACGGTCTTAATTCGTCAATACATTTTATGCCACGACTGTGACTTCCTCCTCAGCCTAGACATTTTGAACTCATACTCGTCTCAATTGCGTATTCATTTCATTATCGACGGTTCGACGACGTTGTCTGCGGTTTGGTACCTGTTTGCGCGTTCACCCAACGTTTGCGCGTGTCCAGGAGAAGAAATATACTCTTCGTAAGTACGCCTAGCATATGACGACATTTTCCCTAGTGAAGAGCGATATTTTGGTCTTAAATTCGAAGTATCAACGTTCGCCATTTTGTATGGCGCCCGAATTGAATCCTGCACCCATAAAAATACAGATTTCACGAATAGACGCTGTCTTAACCTAGCTACCACCCCCGGCAAAGTTTTAAGAGTTGCAGCGCCTGCGAACCTAAATTTTCTGGTTATTACAATCCCTGGAAATTCTCAAATTTCCGAAACCATTGTTAAAAAGTCGACTACGACGTGACAATCTTGGCGAGCTAGACAGGATTCAACTCGAAACGTGTTCTAAGAGAACACAAACCACCATTTTCTTCAGTGAAGACTACGCAAGTATAGGTCGTTATATTTATTTAATTAATTACTTATTTTTGCCGGCACACATATTATTATTTCAACATGGCTTCACGCGACGCTCTGTCAGAGTCCAGTGTTTCGGACGTAGACGCCGAACTAGCGCATACTTTGCCACTTCCAGACTCACCTATCCATGAGCCAGACCAACAACAAGATCTACTAGTACAACCAATTTCTACAGACGTACCATTTTCCAATCCTTGGAGGACATACGCCCAAATGGAAGCGGATCAACTCCAACATGAACAGGAAGCGGCTGCGGCACGAGAACAATGGGAGGAAAATAGACGCCATTTGCAGGACTCACTCATGGAGAGAAGACGAGTTGTGGACGGGATGCGGGCGGTTCGAGAAGAAATTCAACGAGGACCGCCGCCTCCTTACCAACCTACGTTTATGCAACCGGAACCACAACAACATCGAAGGAATCCACCTGCATTGTCGATGGAAGCATTGATGAGAGTATTACGAGAGGATAGAAGGGAGTTACAACACGAACTTCGCCAGGAGTTGCTCGAATCAATGAGGCAAATTAGGCGCGAGCTGAACGACAGAGTGGAGGAGTTTATCCACTCGCACAACGAGCAAACTCGACCTGAACCACCAGCACCAGAAGCAGGTTCAGGGGCCACACGTCGTGGTCAAGAAGAAACTCGGGGAGCCGATTTTTCTTTTGGAGATACTGGACGTGCGTCAGAACCCCGACGCACTGGCTCTTATTCTCCGAGACGACGCCAACAACATTCACAACAGGGAGACACGACTTTCAATGTTCCACGGGACCCACCAACAAATCCTGACCCGGATTCCGCTCAAAGAGGTAGTCAAGGCATACCACTCAGCGCCTCAAGACAACACCCTCACACGAGATCTCAACTCTCGTTGGAGTCGGAGGATCAGCGTCAAGCCGCTCAGGTTGGAAGGTATAAACTTAAAGTTGAAAAAATTCCATACTTCAACCCGGATGAAGCTACTTTCGACACAGTGGACTTGTTCCTGGGTAAGCTATATGCGCACATGTTTACCATGGGAGCACCGGAGGGAATATATTTGAAAGTATACGTGGTTCTCGCGCTTCGAAATAGAGCGCAACGTTGGTGGATGGCTCTAACTCCAAAACCTAACAATTGGGAGGACTTTGAATTAATTTTCAGGCAGGTATTTTCCATTAATTCAGCTTTAGCTAATGTTAAGTTGTCTCAGCGCAAACAAAAGCCAGGGGAATCAACTATGTCGTTCCTCAGCGAGATGATTCATTATTTAAACATTGCTGGATACAAGGACAAGGGCTTGCAGTGGGAACGAGTTCAGGGCATGATGCAAACTCAGGTCGTACAATTAATGCGCTCTTGGTGCATCAGGACGATCGACGACGCAGTCAAAATGGGCAACGACGTCGATAATCGCCTTCAGTTGGATTCGTTGCGGACTTTTGAGTACAGACAGTGCGGAGTTTCGGACCAAGAGATGCCTTTGCCCGCAGGAGTGGGTCCTGCCACACGTACCAGAACGGAGGAGGAGAAGTTAAATCAACAATCTACTTCGTCCAGGTCTGGTCGTTTTTCACGATTCAACAAAGTATTAACAGCGTTGCTCGAGGACATGTCGACTTGTGCAATTGATCCAGAAGATCCCAACAGCGAGGAATCAAAAAGGGACCCGCCAAAGGAGTCTGCATCGGCGGCAGCACAAAAGTCTGATGTCCACGTCATGAATGCGACTACTACGCCAACACCTAGAGCGGAAACACAGCACACATGTGCCAAAGACGTTGTCATTTTTCCAGCAGCTAAAGAAGCGCCTTCTGAGCCAAAGCTCCCGAAGAATGCTATGTGGAGAAAAACACCAACGGACAAATGGTTCATGTCTGACAGGCAATCATGGAGGCCTGTGTGCCCCGTTTGTGGCAAGGAATGGAGTCGTCAGTCGGGAAACGCAAGCGGCCTGCTCAAAGCATGAGTCCAGAGAGTGGGTCGGATACAAACATCAAGGACTCTACTGAGAAGAAGACTGAGGAATCACCAGACATCGATGGAAGTACAAAACCGTCTACTCCGACACCAGAGGCGCCATCTGCTGTTCGAGAAGACAACAACAAATCATTAACCCCGTCTACGGACATTAAATTAACTACATTAATCAAATCAGATTCAAGTAAATCAAAAACAAAAACACCCGGTGTCGTAACACCACAACCAACACAATCAGCGCAACTTTCGTCTGTGAAAGCCAAGGAAACCCCCAAAAAACCAACTTCGTTGACAACGCAGAGTGAGGCGTTGCAAACAAACTTCGTTCTTTTGTCGCCCGAGGAATTGCAAAAATCCGAAGAGCCAATAATCGAAATTACGAAGACTGATCGCTTCAACAGAGAAGCACCATACATCAAAATAACATGGGCCAACGTGAGTTTTGTCGCACTTTTAGATTCAGGCGCTCAGACATGTGTAATGTCGGAGTCGTTATTTAACAAACTTAAAGCAAATATGGGTTTGGAATTGCTCGAACTTCACGAAACAGTGCGTACAGCGGCCGATGACAAAATTCCAGTTAAGGGATCTGTTAAACTGTCGGTGCGCGCGCCTTTGGCCATTATTTCTTTCATTTGTTTAATTATACCCAAAACATCAGAGGACCTTCTGCTGGGAAGAGATTTCTGCAGAGCGGTTGGTCTGTGCGCAGACTTTGAGTTGTGCCAGTGGTATTTGAAGGGATCGCCAGAGCGAAGACAATTCATGACTTTAGAACAAGCTAATAAGTCAGAATCTGTTCTTTTATTTCCCATCAAGAAGCCCGATGATACAAAGGACAGCCCCAAGGATGTGCCCAAGGTATTAATTAACAACATTAATTGTATTCTTCTAGAACATCGACCTTTATCGCAAGAGATTTTTGAATATCCAAATGACGATGCTCAGCACCAAATCAAGAGGATTCGGAATCGTGCACGGGATCAATGGTCATTAATATGGTCACCAAGAAGAAAGGATTCTATTAAAAAATCAAGAAAATTCAATTCATCATTGTTTTCGACGCTTAGCCAACGCAGACGTGCAAGACGACAGCGGAGACGCCTTTATGAATTGTCACCAACAGTGAAACAGCTTAACACACAGGGAAGACAGCTTTTGCGTCGTGTGGATGAAGATGCGCTCATGGCCAGAGTACACGATCATTCGACGATTTCGGAGCCGCCTCTGGATGTTAACGTACTACAATATCAACCAAGCAGTGATCCAACGCAACTGGATTGGATTTACGACCAGCTGTGGTCATCATTGACGGTACCCCAAATTCGTTTATTAATTCAGACTCTTCGACCAATTTCGAAAGTATTTCGCGAGGAGGTTGGATTATGCAACAACACTCAGTTTAAAGTAAATTTAAAACCGGACTTTAGACCAATTCATGTGCCTGTAAGACCCGTTAACCCAGCAAAAAAGATGGTAATTGACGCTTATTTGGACCAAAAACTAAAGCAAGGCATTATTCGTCGATCAAAAAGTGATTGTGCGGTGGCGCCTGTTGTTGTTCCAAAGAAAACTGGAGATTGGCGTACAGCCATGGATTTTAGACCGATGAATGCTCAAACTTTACCAGATGTCTACTCACTACCCGACATCGATATTATATTTTCTTATTTAGGAGGATCAAATTGGTTTTCGATCATAGATGGACGAGAAGCTTTCCACCAGATTGGAGTGCGTCCAGGTGACGAGAGATTTCTCGCATTTATTACGCACAGAGGACTTTTCGAATATGTGAGAATGCCGTTTGGACCCATTAATGGCCCAGCAACTCTGCAGAGAGTCATGAACAAAACTTTGTCGAAATATCTTTACAAGTTCGTGTTCGTTTATCTCGATGACGTGATAATTTTCAGCAAAACTTTCGAGGAGCATGTACAACATCTCAAAATAATTCTTCAAGCCTTGGATGAAGCGGGATTCACCATGAACGCCAACAAGACGGAATTGTGCAGAACATCGCTCGAGGTTTTGGGACACATTGTGGAGGCTGGACATATTAAACCAAATCCAAACAAGGTGACGGCGATTCAATATTTTCCGGCGCCTACCAACATCAAAGAATTACAAAGATTCAAAGGAATGATTGGTTATTATCAGTCATTTTTCCCAAATTATTCAAAAACATGCGAGGTGTTTCGCCCCTTACTCAAAAAAGATTCTGAGTGGAATTGGACGATTCAACACCAAGAGGCATTTGATTCACTCAAGAAAGGATTGGCAGAACCAACTCTACACCGAAAATTCCCAGATTGGACCAAGCCATACATACTACAAACAGACGCCAGCTATTCAGGTTTGGGCGCTGCCCTCATGCAACTAAATGATCAAGGTGAACGAACACCTATCGCCTTTGCATCGCGTGCATTAAATTCTGCTGAAAAGAATTACAGCGTCACCGAGATTGAATGCTTAGCGGCGGTTTGGGCGGTCAAGAGATTTCGTGTGTATCTTGAGATGATGAATTTTTATTTAGAAAGCGATCATTTGTCGTTAAAGTGGCTTTTCCAGCAGCGAGAACCAAAAGGACGCCTGGCACGATGGGTTTTGTCCCTCAGTGAGTACAAATTTACATTTCTTTACTGTTCAGGAGCACAGAATCGTGTTGCGGATGCCCTTAGCCGTGCGCCTGTGGAACCATCGGAACCATTAGATGCGGACGACTCGCCTCTCATTGATGAAACATGGGGTACCCGTTCCAACGGCGAATCACCTAATGGCGAATTTTGAAAATTCGCCATTGGAAAGGTATTTTGACATTCCAATGGCGAATCTGGGCAAATTCGCCATTGGAAACGTGTGTATTGAAATTCGCCATTGGAAACGTTATTTGCGTTTCCAATGGCGAATCTGTGGGCGTCAACTACCGCGACTCCCAATTCCTAAGAAGGGCTAACAAGGGGGGGCGCAGCCCCCCCTTGACCCCCCGCGAACCTAACCTTACTGGTTTTTTGATCCAAAACCATTTTTTTGCGTCGGCTTGTCGCGGCAGATTCATGACGCGCTCCTGTGGCTAATTTCTACCAATTCGTCATTAGAAGGTCCAAATACGTTCCCAATGGCGAATTGGGAGAAATTTGCCATTGGGACTGCTTTTGGACGGAATAAGGTCGAAATTCGCCATTCGTCCGAATGGCCAGATTCGCCCTTAAACGATTCGCCGTTGGAACGGCACCCCGAAACATGCTACATCGCCTATTTTGACGACCCAAATGATTGGCCAAAATTACCAATAATCAACATTATTGGAGTTGGATTGGCTGCGGCACAGCAACGAAATAACGCAGCTGTGATGACAAGAGCGCAAGGACGACAACAGCAGGTTAAACCAAAGTTGGGCAGGCCAAAAGGTTCTAAAAATAAGAAGAGACCGCACCAAATTATCAGGTATTGACTCGAGCCAGGGCACGTCAGCAGGCACAAGTTTCGACGCCTCCTGGAGCTGTTGCACCCTTGCCACCTCTAATGTTGCCCCTGCCATCACCAAATGTGCCGACCACATCATTTCCGACCCCTAATATGTTAAGCCCACCTGCAGGACCATCCGGAGCTGTGCGACCGAATTTTGACGGATATGGAGGTCCGGATTCGGATTCGTCGGACGATTCGACAACTTATCGACCGGCATGGATGGGACGTGCAGGATTTATACCACAACGAGTGCGTCAAGATCGATCACAATTTCAAAGAAATGCATCGAGACGACCAATTGTTGATGAACAACAAGACGAAGAAGAAGATGAGGCCGAGCAAGCACATGATGCGCCGCAAGATCACCAATGTTTTCGTCTAATACCAACAATTAACGAAATAATTCGTCGACAACACGAGGACACGTGGAGCTCCGAATTAATCGAATATCTTGATCAAGGACATTTGCCCAATGACCAAGTACAAGCAGCGCGTATCAGGTATCGTGCCGTAGATTTTGCTATTTATAAGGGAATGTTGTGTCGTTATCCACCGATCGACATAAATAAAATTCGCCGTAGAAGACAAATCTATTTGCCTTTAATGTTACGCGAACAATATTTCAAAGCTCTGCATTACCCGCCGAGCTGCGGACATTTAGGAATTGAAAAAACACTTCATCGACTTCGGGCCCGAGTTTATTGGCCTAAAATGAAGGAGGACGTTTTACTTTGGATTCAAAAATGTGAACCATGTCAACGAGCCAAGCCGTTGAATCGCCTTCCATATGGACCAATGATCATGGCCAAACCACGACATTTGTTTCACACAATTTACATCGATTATTATGGTAAAAAACCCCGATCGATTGGAGGACATTGTTACGCATTAGTAATTGTGGATGCCGCCAGTCGATGGTTGGATGTGAGATTGACTGAGACATCTGACTGGAAAACAACAATCAAACAATTGCAAGGATTTATTCAGCGATGGGCATTTCCAAAAGTTATCATCAGTGATAATGCGCCAGCTTTCCGATCAATGGAATTCCAGGCTGCATGTCAGAGTTTTGGCGCCATCAATCGCTACACGGCTGTTTATCATCCACAAGGGAACTTGGCCGAGAGACTAAACCAAGCATTAAAAAACTGCATTTTAGCTTATATTGAAGAGCATGTGCGCTGGGACATTCACATTAGATATTTTGTGCTAGCAATCAACTCAGCATATCAAGCTTCGCTTCAATATTCTCCTTATCAAATGGTGACGGGACAAGAGGCGCGTTATCCAGGTGATTTCGATTCAGACACCGACGATGGACAGCCACTACCGCCAGTACGAGCGCGAGAGACGCATGAATTGATGAGAGAATTGCGAAATAATGCCACTGCAAATTTACAAAAAGCTCAGATTAGACATAAACGTTGGTTTGATCGAAAAAGAAGACCACATGATTTCAAACCGGGCGATTTTGTGTCTATCAAAAATCGACAATTGTCATCAGCGGACCGACAGTTTGCTGCAGGACTTCGACAGAGGACGGAAGGCGTTTACGTAATCCATAAATTAACTGGGCCCAATACTGTCATTCTAATGGACAAGGATGGTCGTCGAATGCTGCCGTATAACGTCGTAGAATTGCGCCATTGGTTCAACAATGATGATGATCTAGACCACACAGACGCAACAATTATCGAAAAACATGTTGCTGCGTTTACATCGGAAATTGAAACCATTATCGCTTCATTTTCGATAAAATAACTTAATTTCTTTTCATTTTATAATTTTATTTCTTTCTTTACTTTACCCAATCCTCTTTCCTTCTTGTGTTTATAATTTTCCCTGCTTTAAACCAAATATTTATGGAGGATAGACGCTGAAAATAGTAAGTAAAGATTAGTTTAGGAATTTGAAATTCATCAATTTAAAATGATGATACGTAAATTTACTAAGTCCAAACTCATGCTTCTTCGAGGTGTGTGATCAAATCTCGTTCACGCGAGAGGTCCGTGTCATATTTTGTGACGAAGCGACCCCGTAGCGAGACCGCGTGTATTAAAGACATGTGAGGGCACGACTTAGTTAGTTTGAAATTAGTTTGCGTCTGAATAGTCGCCTTAAAACATCTAACAATTGTTAAAATTGGATAAATATTGTTAAAAATTGTGCGTCTATCAACCGTAAGTACTTTCTATCTCACAACAATTCATTTTTAATTGAATATTTTAGTTAAAATAACTCTTTCTTTCCCGGAAATTTCCATTTCTTTTAGTTTCACTTTACGATAATTTATTATGGCGTCCTACGATCCAAATGTGACAATTACGATTCCAAAACCAACCCAAAAAGGCTATCCAAAGTACCTGCCAATGCCACCAATCGAAGCGTCGGACGAAGGACTAGTACCGCGTTTTCATCCAGACCACCCGAACGACCAAAGTTTTCCAAACTATGAATTGTGTCCAGTTTGTAGCGGAACTGGATTTGAAATTTATCAACTGCGGGCGCCACGAGAATGCCGAGCGTGTCGGGGCGGCGGTGACTTGCGCCGTTGCAAATTTCGGAAATGGATGCGCCTTATGTTTGCATATGTACTTGGTTATGAGTCGATGGATAAAACTTCGTTGGCTGGAGTGGATTTTCCACCGCCGAGGATTCCATTCGGCAGTGCAAACGCCATCGCTCGTTTTCGTCATGCGCACGCATCATATTTGGCACGCATAAAGCAATTGGCGAAAGAGAAGGGAATCCGGCCGTTGACTTGGAAATATCCGGAGGGAGCCTACATAATTGCCGGCGAGCAACCTGCCGAACTTCCGGACCAGTTTGTGACGCCTGAAGGAAAGACCTACGATGTGGAATCGGGCCTGGAACTATGTTTAACAGCGCCTGGTGTAATTGCGGACGCGAAAAGAGCATATTCGGAGCCGGAAAGAGTTGCAGCCGACTTGCCGTTTCAGCATTCAAATCTGCGTCCACGACATACATACGAGGAGCGAAGTGCACATCGTTTGAAGGAATATACACAGAGAGTGACGAAAAGAATTGGAGCGGAGGCAAACCGAGACGCTCACTTCGTGACGGGACGATCCGGACCAGCGTTGGACGTCTCTTCAGTCATCATCGAGGAAAACGGAGCGGTTGGAGTAGCGCCTGCCGCATCGCTTGTCGTGGAGCCCGCTAAGGAACTTTCGTTAAACGATCAAGTGGCTAAAAAGGTACTAAAAAATGAAGAAAATAGAAGAGAGAGAGAAAAAATTAACAACATCAACACGATGTCGACCCCGATCATCAAAACGGAATCGAGCGTGACGGCGGCGGAGGCGAAATCGACTAATGTTACGACAGTGACCACTGCTGCTGCGCCGATTATAATTCCATATTTTCGAGTCGTAAAGAACAAATCATCTTCGATTGAGACGTCTGAATCGAGCCAAGCTGCCCGATCTGTCGATGCCACTACTGTGACCCAATCGAATGTGACTCCAAAAATGATGACTTCAGTCGTTGCGACATCGGTGCCGATTACGTATTCTGGGATTATGACCACAAACACAAAAATGGACACTATCGCAGATTTTAACAAAAAATTAATAACAGCTGATTTTTCCCCACAGGTTGACCGAGATATTAAGGCGTTGCTAAACTTCACACCGTCTTCATCCATCGCGAATATCGCTGCTGAGATTGCAAAGGATGCAGGAGAATGCGCAAAGATCCACGACATCAAGAAATTGGAGAGCAAGATTTCTAATCCAATTGCTAAAGCCATTTCAGCGGTCTCGAGCGGATCGACGTCGTCGGAAGGATGCGCATCCCTGAAGCCACGATATCTCCAGGGATTCGACCGAAACGGATGTACCATGCGCCCGGATCGTATCTTCACTCAGATGTCCGAAATATTCCGGCGCCATGAGCTTGAGATTCTGTACCCCATGGAGAACAGGGGCCAAGGACGAATCAACCTGAGATCTGAGGGATGGAAAGAACTTTTCAAGATGTCGATTAACCTGGATTTCAACGTTAGCGCCTCAGACTTCAAGACGGTCGTCGGAACGATTTTCGGACGCCTCGGGAACATCGCGAAGGAAATTGAAGCAAAGATGACAAAAGACTGTACCGGAGACGAACACGCGGTGCAGCACCTCATTGTGCACGCCGTGCACTTTAATTTAAAAGAAATTATCACCCAAATGCATCAGAGTCGTCGTGACGCTGTCAAATGATTTCGAGAGGCCGACGCGCTCAGGGAGGCCCAGAGACTTGAGGACGAGAAAAATGCGCCCGCTAAGCCACCACTGGACCCGGAATTGATCATGACGGAGGATGAAATCAAGAACTTTTCAGAGAAAATTCTCATTGAGTTGGCGCCTGAAAAACTGGTGCAACAATTTGAGGACGCAATTGCCGAGAATCCGAAATTGGCAGATCCCCGAACCAAATATTCATTCCGATACGACCCCGTAATCGTGGCAGACACAGGAATACTCGCCTCGGAGTTATCATCGGATGTGGATTATTCGATGTCGGATGTCGAATCGCTTCGCGAATCAACGGGTGACGAGGAAAACCACAAGGCATTTCTGGCGGCGCGGGAACACAACAAAATTGAGGTAATTCAGGCCGACGAGCCCTTCAGACTTCCTGGAGTTGGACGGGGCGGTGCAGGGGCTGGACGTCGATCGCCTTTGATGTCAAGAATGCCTAAAATGATTTTGACGCCACCGAAGGAAAACGACGACGACCAAGGCGAGGTTGTCACGCGTGAAAGTCTACGTGAGCCAGTCAACCCGAAACCCAAAGAAAAGCGTTTGGAGGAGCCCACCTGCGCCCTTGCGATCATGGAGGAGATTATTCCGATTGATGATATTTTCTACTCATTGCCGTGGGAGCCCAAAATCGAATTGGTCGTGGATTGGAGTATTCTGACGCGCCTTTACGAGACAATCATCTTTTCGGACTTGCAACTTGACCACAACGCGGGCGAAAAGTTATTATCCATCATTAAACAATATTACGTCGTACATTTCCATTATCGAGTGAACAGGATTAGCCGGAAGTGTTATGCGACCTCTAAACAACAGGTGAGAGTGATCCTCGTGAAAACAGCGCTTAAACTAGTCTATTATGCGATGGACGGTCAGGGCGCGTCTGCATTCTAGAATTAAGATCCCTAAAATTGACTTCGAAAACCTATAAAGTGACTTTGCGCCTCCTGAGACCCATATACGAACTGTTATGTGTGTGGACTTTATTGTGATAATTGTGATACAAACAATAAGTGTTATAATTGTTTAAAATGTGATTGTTGTGCGCCTCTATGAAGATTTTACGTTAAGTTCCGTGAAAATTCAAACGCCTACGAAAGAAGATAATATTCGTTTGCGAACTTTTTATTTTTTGATATTTATATTTTGCTAATCATTTTTGCCAATCATTTTTTATTAACCATTTGTGATCATTGAAATTTTGCTATCCTTATATTGTGATAATTGACGCCAAATCAGCGCCTAATCAATATTTTTGTTTGCTAATAATCTACATTTTTATAGAAATTTTGTCACCCATAGGCATTGTTAATTAATCTTAAATTATTTTATTTTCTAGTCATAACGAAAAATACCATTGTTAATTTCAAGTGTTATCAAATAATTTAACAAATTTTATTATTTTATTTAGAATTTAGTCGTAATTAGCGCCTAAACGTCTATTGATTCTATTAATTTTTAATCAAACGATTTTTTACAATATTCCTCTCCTAAACCCATTTGTTTGTGTTTGTTTGTTCTTGTCTGTAATTGCGCCAAGTTGTGCGTCTGTTGCGTCTGTCTGTCTAAATCCCTACCTTTGTTATGTGTTCATAAGTGAGATTGCTATTGTTGATTCATTATTTTTATTTATCTATATGTTCAAATTTTTATCAATCATGTTGTTGACTCCATTTAGATGTTGATTATATAAAAACCATATAATAAACATCTAGGTGGGGGGGAATGTCACGGTCCTGACTTTAGACAGTAATAATTTTCAAAATTTTAAGCGCATTTTGCGCCTTTCCTTTAAATTTTTCCCAATATTATTGAGAAATTGTTCCAGTTTCCTTTAATTATTTTGTTTTTCCCAAATCCAAATTTATTATTTTACTTTATATTATTTTCCTTATTTTTGATGTTTATCTTTAATTTGGCCTGGTTTTAATCACCCCATCCAGACAATTCATGAGAATTCTGCAATAAGTTGATATAATCGCGCTCTAAATTTGCATATTTCACCCCTGATCGCCTGTTTTCTGCTCGGTCCGCATTGGGAATTGACTTGGCCTTTGACATGTGATCAGAGGTGACTTGTTCTGTCAAGACATTTTCGACAGAGAGAATAATTTTCGCCTTCGACTAGTCAACATCTCCTGTCTTAACTAGGAAGATTTCCAAGTGCGATTTATGTTGCGTCTCAACGCATACGGTCATTATGCAGCCCGAATTCTCATGGTTGGCTATCTAACCACAACCTTTATTATTTGCCCATTATTTGCGTACAAATTACTGGAAAAGCGGCGTATTCGACGGTCTTAATTCGTCAATACATTTTATGCCACGACTGTGACTTCCTCCTCAGCCTAGACATTTTGAACTCATACTCGTCTCAATTGCGTATTCATTTCATTATCGACGGTTCGACGACGTTGTCTGCGGTTTGGTACCTGTTTGCGCGTTCACCCAACGTTTGCGCGTGTCCAAAAGAAGAAATATACTCTTCGTAAGTACGCCTAGCATATGACGACATTTTCCCTAGTGAAGAGCGATATTTTGGTCTTAAATTCGAAGTATCAACGTTCGCCATTTTGTACGGCGCCCGAATTGAATCCTGCACCCATAAAAATACAGATTTCACGAATAGACGCTGTCTTAACCTAGCTACCACCCCCGGCAAAGTTTTAAGAGTTGCAGCGCCTGCGAACCTAAATTTTCTGGTTATTACAATCCCTGGAAATTCTCAAATTTCCGAAACCATTGTTAAAAAGTCGACTACGACGTGACAAGTTTTAGGTTACAAAGCTGAGTAGACCAATATTTCAAACCTTTTTTTCTCAAAACTTTTCAGTAAGAGATAATTTTTTTAAGAACAGTTCTATACTCAAAACCACTCCAACGTTGATCTATTTCACTGGTGTAGTGGCACAAAAAAGTAGTCCAAAACACCAGAAGTGTAATCGAACTCCAGACATTGTGCTCGAATACCAACATTGTCAAAGGTGATGCTTTGACACAGAACTACTTTTCCACGTAGTAGAACACAGTACAAAGTTAGGCGTACATTCATATAACTGGAAGAATGTACTTCACTTTAGCGACGCCCGTTTTAGCGACGCCGTTTTTTAATCTAATTAAACGTAACCTGACCTGACCTAACCTAAACAAACTAACCTAACCTGACCTGAACTAACCTAGCTGAATCTAAGCAGCTGAAACACGGCGTCGCTAAAGTAATACACCGTACCGCCCCGTTTAAACGCCCGGGTTCAATAAAGCGCCGGCCCCGTTTTAGCGTCGGGCAGTCATCGGCGGTTCAATGAATTGGTGCAGGGACCCAAAAATTACCGATTTTTTTGTAAAAAATTGATGATTTTTGCCGAAAAATCGCCATATTTGCGAAAAATTGACGAATTTTTGGTTATGCGCTGGTTCAATTTAGCGCCGGGTTTCAAATTGGCGCCGGGGAAGCTGCTGAAAAAAAAAATTAAACGCCCGAGCGTTTATGGCTCTTTAAAAACTGAAAATTATGTAAATTTTAACTTTTGGCTCTTCTGTCTCAAAAGGTTGCCGACCCCTGGTATAGACTAATTATACTCACAAGGGGAGAGCACTAATAAGCTATCACAGATTGTTGTAATATTAAACAAGAAGGATTGTTATATCATGCTGAATGAGACCCTAAAATAATTTCATTCCATAAACAGCCAACAATGCAAACAATGAGCTGAAAGTTGGCACTATTTTGTCTGTGTATACATCAAATCTGAGCAATCAGGCCTAGTGTATGAATACTGTAAACAACAGTTGCTAGGTAAAAAATAGTTCCAAGATCCAAGTTCAATTTTACCATTTGAGATTCAATGATGTCATTTCCTCTTTTGATATCACATGACATATGACATCAGAACTTTGTTCAACAACATGACTGTCTTCATGAAGACAATAATAGTTTGTAGTGGTGGTTCAGTGGTTAAGGCAATGGACCAGGAATCTTTCCACACAGGTTCAAATCCTGTTGGGTGTGAAAATTTTTACATTTATTTTTTGTTAAATTTTAGCAGTTATTTTAATGTTTGTAATTTTATATTTGTTTTCAGAAAATTTTAATTTGGTTAATTTTAATTTTTTAACAAATATAAAATTACAAAAATTAAAATAACTGCTAAAATTTAACAAAAAATAAATGTAAAAATTTTCACACCCAACAGGATTTGAACCTGTGTGGAAAGATTCCTGGTCCATTGCCTTAACCACTGAACCACCACTACAAACTATTATTGTCTTCATGAAGACAGTCATGTTGTTGAACAAAGTTCTGATGTCATATGTCATGTGATATCAAAAGAGGAAATGACATCATTGAATCTCAAATGGTAAAATTGAACTTGGATCTTGGAACTATTTTTTACCTAGCAACTGTTGTTTACAGTATTCATACACTAGGCCTGATTGCTCAGATTTGATGTATACACAGACAAAATAGTGCCAACTTTCAGCTCATTGTTTGCATTGTTGGCTGTTTATGGAATGAAATTATTTTAGGGTCTCATTCAGCATGATATAACAATCCTTCTTGTTTAATATTACAACAATCTGTGATAGCTTATTGGTGCTCTCCCCTTGTTAGTGCGCAGGACCAGAGAGTGAATAAAACCCCAAAGTTTGGCGGTTTTGCTCACTCTTGACTTCACACCAACAACACACAACATCACTGCTTTGAATCTCCCAGAACTTCAAGTATTGATAGTGTACCGTTTGGTGAGTTGAGACTTTGCTGTTTCCACTGATTTTCCATTTGCGCTCGTGTGTAACAGTCACTGTCTGCTACACGTACTTGTACAAATCTCGAGTAACGCCCAAGAGACCGCTCACTGTCGGTTATCGTGAGTCCCGTTGAACTATCTAGGACTCACCGTTACTGTCACAGCACCCACACTTGCCGTGTACCATCGTAAACGACTGTAAGCCACCGCGGAGTCCCTCCGGAGCTTGCGGTCGCTGCCATTGTACGTGCAGGGAAATTTTTCCAGGCGAGTCCGCCTCGCCATTTTGTGTGCAACAAACATCGTTTCACATTTCATTTCTAATTCTTCCTTTTTTAGTCTTAAATTTAACCTCTAATATTTTAGTAATAATATATTATATTTTCTAAATCATTTGTAATTTCCACAAATAAAGCACAATTTACTATTTTTGTTCAATCAAAACTGTATTCCTTATTTTTCAACACCCCTATACTCTGGCCATGTGTAAGTTTGGCCTAACTCCGAGCCTCATAACTCACTCTGTGCTGCCACCAGGAAAAATAGTTCATAGTTTATTGCTTGCTTCTTCCAGAAACCAAAACAATTTTGAAATTTATTATTGATTGTTAAGTCTGAAACAAAATGGATACCAGTAATCCTGGTGTTTGGATCTATTTTCTTGTATCACTACACCAGAGAAAAGGCTCGGAGTTAGGCCAAACTTACACATGGCCAGAGTATAGACACATTTTTACAGGCTATTAGAGTTTAAACCCCACAGAGGCATCTCGATTGTGAGTTATTTGGATAAAAGGTAAGTATTTATTCAAATAAATTCCCGGATCACAACAAGTGTTTGTCTCTTTGATATAATTTCAGATTATGCTGCAGTGAAGCATAAGGGGGTGCTTATCGAAATCTTAAAAAGCTTCATCTTATCAAGATTTGCAGGCCATTCGGGAACTTGGTTGCACGTGACCAAAAACCGGTTACATCAAGTCACTTAATTTTAGCGACATTGCAAGTAGAAAATTTAGTTAGTGATCGACTTTTCCTAAACATTTCAAATTAAAAATTCAATTAACAATTTTCTCTGTGAAAAACGTTAAAAATAATAATTATATATATTAATAATTTTTTTTATTTTATTATTTAATTTAAATTTAAATTAGGCCTCGTCACGTCAGTGATAATTATATAGTGCGGCTTGCTCTGAAAATAAATTGAAAAACGTTATTGAGTTTTTTAAAATACATTTTCAGTGTGCGTAAATGGACAACAACTACACTCGCAGTATGGCACTCGCGAGAAATCGAAAAGTCAACAAACGAAAACATCGCATTAGGTATTTATGTAAAGAACAAATTGCAAATTCAATCGAGAAGAATTCCCTACCGATACTCAACAAGATTTTGGACAAACGAAGATCACTTTCTGTTCGAATTCTGTGGCTGATTGCAGTCGGTTTTTGCTCGGGCATTTGCTGTTACCAAACGTATGACAGACTACGCTATTACATGTCTGGACCGGTTGAAGTTAACATTGAATTTAAAGAGACAACACACTTAAAAATACTCGGTTTCTCTGCAACAGGGTTCGACACTGCAGCTTTGACCGCTTTGTGGCCACTATATTTTGAAGGTGACAGCAATTCGGAATTTAAACATTGTGGAAGTGCAGTGAGAGGACTAATCAATTTAAATACCGACATTAACAACTACACTCGGCTGTGGAGCGATTCGAGTTTAATGGGAAATGTTGAGCTTGTAAGAGTTAAAAAAGTAAGCTAAGAAAATTATATTTTATCGATGTGATTGATGTAGAATAGAAATAGATTTTATTTCAATTGTAATTTGATTATTTGATTAACAGAGTTGATTATTGTTGCAGTACAACAAAATTCTGTCTCAAGTGCGTCGTAATGGCAGTGTTTTGATAGCATCTGATTCCAATGTAGAAATTAGTGAAAAGGACACGAGCACAGGAGCTACCTTAGTATTGACGACTAGTAAGCAATATCTGTTCAAGTAGAGTACATTTTTTTTTATTTAAATCATTCCATTTTGGTTTAGGTTTATCCATGAGTGAAGGATCCTCAGTCGAATTTAGTTTACGTCGAAATGGAAACTGCAGAACTCCACTTATAACCGTATTATTACTTTTTATCTTATTGACTCTTTTCTAAACAGATTAGTCAGATCACTAGAGTCCATTCATTCCACTGACCTGATCAGAAATCCAATCCCAATGGAGAATTTGCCAAACCTTATGTTTGGGGTTGAACCCCAAGATGGCATACTTACAAATCAGACGATAATGCTTTGCAAAACTCGCTTCTCATGCATGCTCCGTCTGTTTCTCTTGTGTGAAAAAACTGTTTTTTTTTTCTGGTGATTACAGGGTGGAATGAAACGAGTAATAACACCCACTAACTCCCTCCGTTGACAAAACTGTAGTCATTTATTTAATAGTATACCATATCTTTAAATTTTAAATTATCTCCATAATAGATTGCTATTATAAATCCTTTGCAACCATATGGATATGCAATACCAACACAAGTTGGTAACGTGTTGTTTGTGGATTTTCATTTACGACAGGTAAGTGCTTTTTGGTATTTCATCATACAAGTGAGATATAAACAGGATCACCAGATTTTGGTTTAAATGTCCCTACCGGTATAAACGTATTGAAATAATTATTCATTTCCAGTACAATTTTTTACCATCAAACTACCCGTTTTGCAGCCCAGACGAAGAGCTAAACATCAAATGTTACGAAGATTGTTTGGCTAGAATCCTAAAGCCGGAATGTCGGTTAGTCAACATTTTCTTAATCGTGTATTACTCTGTATACCAACAAGTAATCATAATCACGTTAAAAAATTGTCATTAAGTAAAGAAAATCAGAAAAAAGAGGAAGTGCCTATCTGTTTTTCAATCAATATTGAGTTTATTGACTTTAAATATGTCTTTAAATTTCAGATTACCCTACATGCCTTTTAACGATGCAGTTCGTGATTGCAGTACCGTGAAAAATAAGGCCATTGTATCTAAAACTCACGAGGCTGCGTACAAACAGGAATTATCCACACTGGCAACATTAGATTGTGGTTGCTTGCGACCCTGTTCAAAAAACGCATATCATTACCACCTCGTTGTGGAGAAATTAACGGATGAAAATATAGTAATTACCAAACTGAAGCAAACTGATGCGACATACGTCGTCCTGACTGAAAAATATGTCTACGACAAAATTGCACTTTTGGTGGACTTTGGTGGAAATTTGGGATTTGCATTGGGCTTGTCCTTGTTGTCCTTATTGGCTGTAATTCGATGGCTTGCTAAGCGGCTATTTGAAAACCTTAAAAAAAGGCCGTCGACGAAAAGAATTGCGAGCAAAATAGTGAAGATTCACGGAAAGCTGGAGAGAAAAACCAACAAAATTATTGCGTATAAATCAAAAACCACTCGTTACGTGCAATACACCGTTCTGTTTGCAGGTGCTGTCATTGCATCGTATGTCGTCGCAACTAAAATCCAGTTTTACTGCAGCGAACCGACCAAAACAGTCGTTACAGTTCACGAAAACGACACAATTTACATGCCTAATGTAATTGCCTGCACTGAAGGCCTTTTAACGGCAGCGTACACGAAAAAATATGCAGAGCAGATTAAAAAACACCAGTGCGAAGTTCATTTTATTGATCTAATGAAGAGTGATAGAAAACCATCACTCGAAAAGGTTTGGAAAGACCAGAAACCGAGATTTGATGAATACGCCGTGAATGCAGTACTGAAAGTAGTTCTTTTTTCTTGTTGTCTCGTTTATTTTTGACGTTAAATTATTTAATCTTTTACACCAGGGAGCTGGGTTAAGGAAAAAAGACGATACCTTCAGTAAGGATGATATAAACATGCATTCGGGAATATGCAACGAGTTCGAACTAAGTATACTAGAACAATTTAAATAAAAATCAAAATTAAAATTACGTGAGTTATTAATTCATTTTAGAGCCAATGAAGTTTGCTGGATCCGGATCAACAGTTTTGTTAAGCTTTGTAAAAAATAAAGACATCACATGTTCTCATGGCTTGTGGCAGGTAGGTGCACGTGCACTGTTTATTAGCATCTCTGTCAACATTTTCTGATGTTTGTTGAGATTTGAAACTGATCGATATTTTTATCTCCTCAGTTGTATGTGCGGCCATCTGGAGCGAAGATAGAATCTATTCTTACGAGTCAGCGGAACCTCATGCAGTCTACTTCTTCAATATTGCAATTTACATTTGTTAATGTATGTATGCATTGTAGTGAAATTAGAAAATTTGCTTAGTTTTGGTTATGGATGCTTCATCTGCAAGCATTAGAGAAATTGGAAGTTTATTTGTCCCTTATCTAACTTATGTGGTGGCCATTTTGAAATTGAATGCGAAGCCCGTACAATGTACCATGCAGTATCCTTTTGTGATCCTTTCTTGTTCAATCCAAAAGAGTGCTTTCTCCTAGACAGTTGTCTTCTTAGGTGTGAGTGTACTAATAATTTTCATCTTATAAAATGCATTTTACCAGATAACTTTACATTTTTAGATAAAAATTGCATTTCGACTGAAAAACTTACAATTTTTTTGTGAAAACTGCATTTTTGACGTGAAACATGGCGTTTGCTTTTTTGGTTGCAAAAATTGGTTTTTTGATGTGGTAATTGCTTTTTTCAACAGTGGGAATTGGGTTTTCGGCATGAAAATAGCATGTTTAACCTGGGGATTGCTTTAATTGGCTTGGAAATCGCTTTTGACAATGTAGATTTGTTTTTTAAATTTTTATTCGGTTATTCGGCCGAATACCGAATATTCGGTATTCGGCCTTTATGGTATTCGGTGCAACCCCAGTCTATACAGTCTATACTGTGGTTTAGAGTTAGGAGTAATGAGGCTCAGCCAATGAGAGGAAGGACTCTTTTTGATTGAACTAGAGTATAGTACTATAGATGTTTTGGGTTTTTTGTATTTTTACTTTAAAATTGCCGGTAAGAAAAACTCAACGTATTACATCACTTGAATACAGAAAAGAAAAGTAATTTTACTACTTCCATGATGCAGTCATAAAATTGCAATTATTTTAGGCTCGAGAAAACTTATTGATTTATGTTATATTTTTAATTGCTGCAGAAAATATCACTTAATTTAAAATCACGTGCCTGCATCGCACGAGAAGAGCATGTCCGATGCCGAAACGAATGCTTTCGAAGTAAATTTCAATCAATCAAGTGCAAGTAAGTCACTCATCTCATGCCAAAGTTCATTGAAATTGAAACATTCATCTAATTACTAAATGACTAAAAATCTGTATTCAACTAGATTACCTTTCACCGAGAACAATTTGACCAACGCATGCAGCTCTGCCGAAGAAGCCAAAGAAGCTTTGTCCACGTTTATTCATTTATCTCTGAAGACCGACATAAAGAAAGAATGTTACTGTCAACCTTCCTGCACAGAGAATATATACCAAACACGTGTTTATTTTCAACAACCTAACACAAGTATTGTGTCAGTTGCTGCAATTATGCCCGTAAATAATTTAATAGAGAAATTTGAAGAACATTATGTATACAGCCTAAACGCTCTGTTCTGTGATGTGGGAAATAGTTTTGGCTTGTTTTTTGGCTTGTCGTTGCTGGTAATACCGGAGCTATTACAGAATGGCATTGCATTGTTGTTTGTAACATGTAAAAAGTAATCTCCAATCCCCAAAATTAATAATTACCTCTGTCTGTATGTATCTAGGTGTGCAATACGGCACTTTTCATGTGTAAAATGGCACATTTTATTGTAAAATGGCACATTTTATTGTAAAATGGCACATTTTATTGTAAAATGGCACATTTTATTGTAAAATGGCACATTTTATTGTAAAATGGCACATTTTATTGTAAAATGGCACATTTTATTGTAAAATGGCACATTTTATTGTAAAATGGCACTTTTTATGTGTAAAATGGCACTTTTCATGTGCAATATGACATTTTTCATGTGCATAATGGCACTTTTATTGTGCAAAATAAATTTTTATTGTGCAAAATGACACTTTTCTTGTGCAAAATAGCACTTTTCATACTTATGGCAGAGTAATAATGCCCCTCAATTTTGACATTTTTAAAGTGATGAAAACAAAAATGAATGCAGGAAACAATTGCTTATTTTTTCGCCTAAAAATTCTTCAGAAAAATTACATCTTAAGCGATTGTCACGCAAATATTGACAAAACATAACACATAACATCAAATATTCAAAACCACTATATTACGTTGTCTGCTAGTGTAATCTCTATCGCCACCACCAGGGAGTTGAGTCGCCGATTGGCTCCGCCCATATTCAAGTTGGTGGTGTGTTATTTTGACGCAAAAAAAAAACGGAGAGTTTTCAACAAAAAATAGGCTTTTTAGACACAAAAATTGTAAATTTTTAACAAAAAACAAAAAATTAATTTTTTTAGTCTTACCCTCGGACTGTGCCCTCGGTCTCGTCTCGGTCTTACCTCTCCACTCAGCTGGCATCGAGAATATGAAATCTCGCCATTACGAATATAATGCCACTCACTGCCTCGGCGCGGCGCATTGTGTCTTCCGTCTTGTAAACGATATTCTATGTTGTAAACACAAGCGATAGATCCTTTGGTTTTGTCACTAAACTATAACTATGGGGAAAAGACAGCATCAGAAGGATAAGATGTAACGAAACAAATATCGAACAACACTAAAGATTTAATACAATACATTTTTAATGATTCATAGGTACCTGACATGCACGGAATGGACGACATTATACGGAGGCAAAAAACCAGGTAAGAAATATGAAGAAATAAATAAATAAAATAAAATAAAATAAAATGAATAAATAAATTATTTTCTAGATCGACCCGTCGGTGAAGCCGATTTCCGTCGTTTACCGTTCGATCACTGCAGTTTATCGTTACAACCGTTCGAAAATCCGCTATGTTCACCCGAAGGACACATATTCGACTTCATGTATATATTATTTAGTTCATTTAAAATTTAATTATTAGTAATTTATATTTTTTTGTTATAAATTCAAGGAATATACTCCCGTTTTTAAAAAAATTTTCAACCAATCCCATCACCGGAAAGGTAAAAATTGACAAAATTGAAATTTTTCATTAAAAAAAATTTATTAAAAATTTATATTTTTCAGCCATTGGATATGAAATCGTTAATTCGTTTGAGTTTCCACAAAAATAGCGAAGGGGAATTCCACTGCCCCGTTCTGTACAAGATTTTTAATAATAATTCTCACATCGTTGCGATTAAAACGACCGGCAATGTTTTCTCATACGAGGTTTTATCGATTTGTCACAAAATTCGAATTTTTTTTCTTTTATTGTTTTATTCCTTAAATTTTAGGCCGTTGAACAATTGAATTTGAAGCCCAAAACCTACCGAGATTTAATCGACGACAGTCCATTCGTCCGAGACGACGTCATAATCTTGCAAGATCCGTCACATTTGGAGAAATTCAACTTGGCCAAATTCCATTACTTGAAAAACAATTTATCGGTCGATAACGAAGGTCAAAAACAAAAAAAAATATCAAGAAATATAAAAATATACCGTAATTAATACCGAAATTCAACTAACAGATGAAATAAAAGCGCGAAAGGACCCAAAATACTTTCTCAAATCGATCAATATGGAAACCGCGACCATATTGGATGAGCTGCAAAAATCGTACAAACCGGAGGAGAAAAAGGAACCCGAACCGACCAAAATAGCCGATAAATACAACGCCGTAAAATTAATTGAAAATCAAATACAAAATGCAAAAAAAAAAATTTTATTTTTGATTTTAGGCGCATTATTCGACGGGAACGGTCGCAGCGGGTTTTACGTCGACCGTAATGGAACCCAAAACGAAAATCGAATACGGTATAACCATATAAATTGAATTTCTTACATTTTGACGTTGTAAAATATTTTTTTGTTTTGTTTTTTGCAGCTGTTTTGTCGGATAGGGCAGTACGGTACGAGAGAGTTAAGAAAAAGGGTTACGTAAGGTTGCATACGACGCTCGGGATGTTAAATTTGGAGCTGCATTGCGATTTGGTGCCGCTGACGTGCGAGAATTTCATGAAATTGTGTCAAAATGGTTATTACGACGGCTCGATTTTTCATCGTTCGATTCGACATTTTATGGTGCAAGGCGGGGATCCGACGGGGACGGGAAAAGGCGGCGATTCCGTCTGGAATCGGCCGTTTAAAGACGAATTTAAGACGAATTTGAAGCATAACGGACGTGGCGTTTTAAGCATGGCCAATTCGGGACCCAACACTAATAAATCGCAATTGTAACGGATAATTTTTTTGTTTTTTAAATTTTATTTGTAATTATTATTTTTATTTTTTGTTTTTAGTTTTTTCACTTATCGGGCTTGTCCGCATTTGGATAGAAAACACACGGTTTTCGGAAGGTTTGGATTTCCTTTTTATTTTTATTAATTATTTGGGTTTTAATTTTGATTTTATTTTTTTTTTAGTGTTGTTGGTGGATTCGATACGTTGGATTCGATGGAAAAGGCCGAAGTGTCTGGAAAAGATAAACCTAAAGTTCGTTTGTTTGGTATTTTTTCTTTGGAAAAATTTGAGATTTTTATTTATTTTTCTTTACAGGTCGATATTAAAATTGAAAAAGTGACTGTTTTTGTCGACCCGTTCCAAGAAGTCGAAGATCAGGTATTTTTTTTTTTAATTTGGGGAATTTATCCTTCAAGGTTTATCGTTTTTTTCTTTTTTTTCTTTGAATTAGTTGGCGAAAGACCGAGAAGAAGAGGGAAAGAAAATGGCGGCTCAAGTGGAGCAAAAAGTGAAATCCGAAGACGATGCGAGGAAAGATGAGCTAAAAACGTATAAAAAGGGTGTCGGCAAATACATCAATTCGGCACCGAGGTAAACACTTATATTATTTAATATATTTATTCGTTTTTAACATAAAAAAATCCATAAATTTAATTTTTTTCTCCTTTCTCAGTACTTCGACATCTCGAACCAGTGATACGGAACCCGCGCCGAAACGGAAAAAAACAATCGAAAAAACGGAATTTAAAAAATTCACAAACTGGTGAACCTCCCCACCTCCCAAAAAAAAAAACCACCATCATCCAATGTAATTTCATTGTCACTTTTAACTCGGTAATAAAATTGCGTTTATTATTATTAATAATTATAATAATTAAGACAACAAAAACAATCGCGGCCATTTTGGTCGCAAACATCACCACACGGTGTCGAATCCAAAACCACCCATTGAAACATGAACTGGAAACACACCGGAAGCTTCTCCCCTTGCTTTCATTCAGGCATCCCTGTAGTTTCCTAAAATAAAAATCCTTACTTCCTGTCTACTTATCCTTGAATGTC
The DNA here is from genome assembly GCA_949358305.1 of Strigamia acuminata. Classification (NCBI taxonomy): domain Eukaryota; kingdom Metazoa; phylum Arthropoda; class Chilopoda; order Geophilomorpha; family Linotaeniidae; genus Strigamia; species Strigamia acuminata. Next base: position 28,548,482 of record OX442314.1, on the reverse strand, counting down.
GGGTTAATTTTTGCAAATAGGGGCACACTTAAGAGAAACGTTGATCCGAGGACCTCGATGTTGGTGTAAAACAACAGCGAAAATGCTCCGCACATAAACGATTTGATGACTTAAAAATTTCAACATGGCGGCCAGCTTTGATCCGTACGACAGAAACAGGTGAGCTTTGACTCGCGTCGTTTTCATCCGAAACACGACGAAATTCGCACTCGGTTGCGCCGATTTATTAATAGATGCAAAATGTAAACAACTCAACTCTTGCCCCCGTTTTTTATTTCCATTTTAGTTGGTATTTCGGGTCCATGTCGAGACAGGATGCGACGGATTTGCTCATTGCCGAACGTGAAGGTGGAGTGTTTTTAATTCGCGATTCCAGCACCATGCCTGGAGATTATGTGTTGTGCGTGAGGTAAAAATCGAGCTGAGCTTGTGTATTGTTGGTTTTGTGTAATTGTTTTCGTTTTTATGTGCAGGGAAGACATCAAAGTGAGTCACTATATCATCAACAAAATTCAACAAGGAGATCAAACGAGGTTCCGAATAGGCGATCAAATGTTTCCCGATTTGTCGAGTTTATTAAATTTTTATAAAATACATTATTTGGATACGACTCCGTTGATTAAACCCGTAAAAATCTTTTTTTTTCCTTCTATTTTTTCTCGTGTTTTTTGTTGTTATTTTGGTGTTTTTTTTTATTGCTTTTGTTAATTTATGTTTTTTTATTGTTTTTTCAAGTGTTTTGATCGTTTTTTGTGTTTTGATCGGTTTTTCACTTGTTTTTTATTATTTTTCGTGTGTTTTTATCTTAATTTTGTGTTTTTTGGTTGTTTTTTTGTGTTTTAATTGTTTTTTTGTGTGTTTTAATTGATTTTTTGTTAGGTTTGATTGATTTTTTTGTGTTTTTCAGGCACCAAAACGTGTTGAAAAGGTTGTGGCTAAATATGATTTTGAAGGAAGTGTAAGAAATTTGATTTGAAGTGTTAGTTTTAGTTTTTTTTAATTTTTTTAAAAATTTGTTTAGGGTGATTCAGACGATCTTCCGTTTAAGAAAGGGGAAGTTTTAACCATAGTGTCGAAAGATGAAGAACAGTGGTGGACGGCTAGAAATAATTTGGGCCAAACGGGTTCGATTCCAGTTCCTTATGTACAAAAGGTGATTAATTTTGATTTCAATATTAATGTGAAAAATGGAAAACTACTATTTCATCATTTCTGTACTATTTCTAACCGAATTAAGCAATTTTTAAACGTTTTAGAATATTTATTGACAGAAATTTAATCCTTTTTAATTGTGCTTTGAAGTATTTTTGAGAAAAATGCAAATTTACAAGGATTTTCAACGTTTTTAAGTGATAATTTGATGTATTTTGGAGAAAAATAATTCAAATTTACCAGTTTTTATCATCTTTTATGATAATTTGATGTATTTTTGGCAAAAATGCAAACTTTTTAATGAAAATTTGACGTATATTGGAAGAAAATTAAACCCGACAAAGGATTTTGACGATTTTCTACCAATTTCATGTATTATTCCAAAAAAATGTGCAAATTTAACTAACTTTACTCACTTTAAAGCCAAATAGTAATTAATTTTAAAGTGTGAATAATTTATCTCAAATTTACCTTAAATTTCAGTATGAAGAACACTTAATATCCGAACCTCAACGGTCTTCCCAACCCCCGACTTCTAGTCCAGTAACACAAGATAAAACTAGAAGTTCAACAACAGAAAACCACAGGCCCACAAACGTTCAAAGAAGGTTACCAGCTTACGCCACAGTCAAACAAGCGAGAGTCCCAAACGCCTACGACAAAACTGCGCTGAAATTAGAGGTCCAACCAAACAACCCATCAAAGTTTAATCAATTAATCAATTTATTTATTTATTTATTTATTTATTTATTTAACAGGTCGGAGACGTCGTCAAAGTGACCAAAATGAACATCAACGGCCAATGGGAAGGCGAACTGAACGGCAAAGTCGGCCATTTTCCCTTCACGCATGTAGAATTTATAGATAACGATAATTGTGAAGATAACGAGGAAAGTTAAAGTAAAATAACTAAAAAGAATTGTAAGGAAAATGTCATTTTTTTGTTTGTTTTTGTTTCAATTGGTGGGAAAGTAATTTTTAATTTATTAATCGGAGACGTTTGGCGATAACCCGCATCCTTCCATTGTATATGTAATATTTTTCTTCATTAACAATGCTTAGTTGATTTGTACACACAGTTTGGCTTGATCTCAATAAAGTCAGTGAAACACATTTATCTTTTTATTTTTATTTTTTATTTTATAAAAAAAATTTTATCGTTTTTTTTGTGGTTTTCGTACAATAGGATACAGAAAACAATAAATAACAAGTAAAATAATAAGAAAAATAACAAAAAAAATTATTTCAATTTAAATTTATTCCAATTCTTGTTTGATATTCAACGGGTAAAATAAATTCTTCTTTTCTTCGCTGCCCCAGCCGTCGGCGAACGTTTTACCGAGATCATCGCTCGTAAATTCACTCTGCAATTTAATTAAATTGTTTAATATATTTGTTTACGTTTTAATTCCAGCGCTCTCATCTACTTTGATCTCGCTTTTAATATCATCAATGATTGGCGCGTTATTGTTATTGCTTTGTGAAATCAAATAAAAAGGGCTGCTATTTGCATTCCCCTTTTTAGTGTTCTCCGTCTTGATTTTCTTCTTTTGCGGCCCACTAACAACACCAATGTCTGATGTTGGCGGTTTGCTCGTCTTCACACTCGGGGACGATGTTGTGGTAAATAAATCCGCTTCGTCCTGTTAATATATTTAATGAAATTAATGTTTTTTGAGGTTTTTTCGGTTATAATGTGAAATTTCGTTACATCGGCTGGAAACGACACTGGTACGGATAGATAATCGTCCCCGTGGTGGTCTAATCTTTTTATTAGCAATCTGGAATGTCAAAAAACATATTATTCGTTTCGTTTTGTGAATATTTTAGGAAATAAAACGGGAAAAATACTCCACCTTCGTTCGTGTCGAAGCCTTCGTAGTAATTTCTGTACATGATGAATTCTGTTAACTAAACGTTCATTATTTTGCTGGATGCCTTCGCAACGACGAAGCAAGGCGAAATATTTCTTCTCGTACGGATCGGTGTTGAAACAATCCACCTGAAGATTCGTGTCGCCGTTTTCTTCGCTTATTTGTTCGCCATCGGCGGCCATTTTGTTTGTTTACTATGCGCGCGCAACGTCTAGCGACAAACCGGATCCAAAATTTCGAAAAATAAAAATCCAACCAATCAATAAATGTACCAAACAACTAAATATTTAATAAAAAAAAAATTAATTTTTTATAAAAACAAAAATATAATTTTTGAAAAACAAAAGTTTGGTTTGTGGGTATTAAGTATCGTCCTTTGGTTAGTCCGTGATACGGCAGAGCATACTGATAGCGGCAAATATCTCTAACATAAATCGTCGGCACATGACGTAAGCGTAATTTTATCGTACCGAAATTATGCAGTACTATTTTAACACGTCTACTTCCGATTTCAGATGAACCCCGACTGCCGCACGTGAGTTAGCGCGTGGAATCCGCATGGGAAACTCGAGGTTGAGATAGTCATACACAATGTGGACTCTGTTTGTCTTTATCGTCTTTCAAGTGACCATTTTCCAAGTGTTTTCCACTAATTCTCAAGTACTCGATCTGATAATTGACAAATACAGCAACAGCCACAACAATGCGCTCAACCTGGATGAGCTGCAAGATTTATTGGATGCTGTTAGACTTAAAGGCAACAATAGGAATAAACAACAAGCATGGAAGTGCAATAATGGACAGGAGAGAGTTTGTAACGTGACAAATCAAGTGAGATGATTTTATCTTTTTTTTTAAAAAAAAAAATTCTTTTTAATTAATAATCGTTTAATCGATTATATCAATTGTTAGAATTTAGTTATCAGTTGAAAGAAAATGAAGAAATATTGTTTTTAAATGTCATGTGGTTTTTGAAGGGTTTATTTATTCATTTTGGCGTAATTTGTGGGTTATTTTGGGTGCTTGGAGACTGTTCAATGTTTTGAAAGGGTTTGGTTGATTTTCTTTATTTTTTTTTTCTGTCATAGTGTTTGTCTTCAAAGGAATTGTTTGAGTGGATTGAGTATGCACACACAGATGGTAATGTGAAAATTGATAAAAGTACAATTGAGAAACTTTGTCCTGCGATATTGGCGCAAATTGAATTGGGGATTTGTGCTTACGACCGAAACCAAAGTGCACCACCAATATCAACAAGCAAATCATCACATCTAGAAGGTCAGCGAATTCTTGAAATCGATTAGCAACGGGTTTAATCTTGCCTGTGAATCTGCAGGTTTAATAAATTTAGCAATATTTTGGAAAATAATTTTGGAAATTTTGGAAATTTTCAAAAAAAATTGAAAAAAAATTTGAAAATTTTTGATAAATGTTTGAAATTTTCAAAAAAATTTGAAAATTTTTGATAAATGTTTGAAATTTTCAAAAAAATTTGAAAATTTTTGATAAATATTAGAAATTTTCAAAAGATTTTGAAAATTTTTGATAAATATTGGAATAATTTTTATTTTTCATTTTTAGTTTGGGGTTATGGCATCTTGTTTGTCACTCTTATTAGCCTGTGCTCTCTGGTCGGAGTTAGCGTACTTCCATTCATGGGTAAAAGCCTTTACCAACGTTTGCTAACTTTCCTCATCGGTTTAGCGGTCGGTAGTTTATCCGGAAGTGCTGTATTTCATCTCCTCCCACAGGTAACTTGCATCAATCCAACCGTTTAGTCATTTTACACAAAAATATCTTCACTTTGCAGGCTTTTGATTTGATTTCTGATGACGATCAAGAGCACGGTTATTTATTTATATCTCTAGGAGTCATGGGAGGAATTTATTTATTTTTCATGACGGAATGTCTTATGAAAATTCTTTTGGAGGCCCGTAAGGTAGGTGCCCAACCAGGTACAAAACAACAGTCAATTGTCAGGATTCTAAATTTATATTATTATGCGTTGACGTCAGTGCTGGACTGGCCCGGCAGGCTATCGGGAGTTTCCCGGTGGCCCGTGGCCGCTGTGGCCTGTTGCGGCCCGCTGTGGCCTGCCCCGACTTCATTAATTGTGGCCCGGACACCCAGATTTCCCGGCAATAAATTTGTTCCCAGTCCAGCCCTGGTTGACGTACAGTGTAGAATCGAAGAAATAATTGATTCCTACAAATCAATGCATTTGTTACGTTTACGGAGCCAACCAATCATTAAAACAACTTCAGAATCAATATCTATGGCAAAAATGCAAAAAAAAAATTGGAAAATTGGAAAAAATTTCCCTAAATAGAAAATTTTAAGTAATTTTGGCATTAAGATGCATCTAATATATCTTTAATTTATCTATTGAATGCGCAATTGATTGTTGGAGGTTTCTAGGGTTGAGAGATTTATTGAGTATTTGCTTTATTGTATGGTAAAAGAAAACCTTTATTTGTTTGTTTTATTGATTGAATTCCTTTTGCTTGCTGTATGATGTTGCCTGTCTAATTTCAGAGATCAATTTCCAAAGTGAACAGTAATTATTCGGACGTGGAGACTCTTCGGTACGTGCCGGCAACTATCTCGCAGGAGTTTCAACGTTCGGTGGGAAACATGTGTTTGAGCACTAGTTTATCTCCACATAAGCAAATTTCAGAGACTCCATCACCAGTGCAAAACTGTGTTGAAAAGAAGGATGCAAATTCCAACAAAGTTAGTGTTTGGCTGTGCTCAATTGCATTTGTTTGTGATGTAAGCCCTCTGTCATTTTGCTTATTGGAGAGCATAGCTTACACTTTAACACTAGTGGATAATGCTGGGTTTTGCACATTTCTAACCAGTAGGCTTAAATTAAATAGCTTAGAAATAGTTTTTTTTTTTTAAATTTATTATTTAAGTTAGAAAATTCAATTAGGTTTGGTGGTTTTTGTCTGCTGTACTTGTTAGCAGCCATTTTGATTATCTCACTTTCATTTTCTGTTGTGATATGTTTTCCTTTCTAGTTTTGCTATTCTAATACCGTAGTTAATGCACTGCACAGATATGTTAGCGCAAGGGATATTTTTTTATAGTTGTGTTATGATTCAGGCTCAAGAACACAGACATGAGCATCATATTGAATTCAAGCCGGGAAAAGATAGTGCAATTGCAACAGTGGCTTGGATGATTATTTTTGGAGATGGTTTGCACAATTTCATCGATGGTCTTTCGATCGGAGCGGCTTTCAATAAGAGCATCTTAACTGGAGTTAGTATTTCACTGGCTGTATTGTGTGAGGAGTTTCCACATGAATTGGGTAAAAAGTGTTTTTTTTTTTTTAAATTTAAGGTCAAGGTCACAAAGTTGTAATTTTATCATTTAGATATCAATATTAGTTTTTTAAAAAAATCAGGTAGTGGCAATATCGGTTATATCCCAGGAGCAGTTTTAGGTAGACTTTGACCGATATCGATATTTTGCAGTATCGCCGATACCAAGTAATCAGCAACCGAATATTGGTCGATACCGATACCTGCGCCGATTTGATTTCTAGAAGCCTTTGTCTGAAATTTTACCAATTTTTGTCATTTGCACGCGTGTATTTCAATTTTTTATATTAGTCTTGAATGTAAAATGAACACACCGTGAATCCTTGTCATGTAAACGTCGCAAAAGCGTTACTTTTTGTTGGAAAAATTGTTTTTTATTGTTTTGATGACGTTTTTATCATCAAAACGTTCATTTCAAATCGAAAATAGCCGTTTTAGTCATAAAAAGGCATGAAAACGACTACTTTTCTAAAAAAAAAAAAAGTGGTTATTTTCCATCTACAATGCACAAAATGGAACAAAAAACATGTCAATTTAAAAAAAAAAATTAAAGTGAACGTGAACTATTGGTTCAAATTCGTGAACTTGAACTAAGTTTGCCTTGAAAAAAAATGCAGTTTCAGGTTCGGAATTTGAGTATGCGAGATGCCATTTGAGCCTTCACTTGTCAGTCTAATTATTTTAAAAATAACAAAAAAAAAATTTTCTTAATTTGCTAAAATACACTTTGTGCTCTTGATTTTAATTAAACAATTTTGAATATTTTGATCCATTAAAAAATATATTTGTTAAAAAAAAAAACTTTTCCAGGTGACTTTGCAGTATTACTAAATGCTGGCATGACCATGAAGCAAGCCCTCATGTACAATTTCTTATCGGCGTGCACCTGTTACCTCGGCCTTATAGTCGGTGTTCTTTTAGGAGAATTAACGGCAGCAAGTACTTACATTTTTGCTTTAGCAGGAGGAATGTTTTTATACATATCATTGGTAGACATGGTGAGATGAATGTTTTTATTGAGTGATAAATGAGTATAAAATATAATGTCTTGTTCATTCCAGATACCAGAAATGAATGAAACACTCAAAACAGCTAGTCAACAAAGTGTATCTAAAGCATTAGTTATTTTATTACTACAGAACCTTGGTTGGCTCACCGGAGTGACAACCTTATTTACTTTAGCTTATTTTAATAATAGAATTCTTATCTTCGAGTAGAAATATAGTTATTAAAACAAATTAGCTTCAATAGTGCCTTGCAATCAGTGGCGAATTTACGGTCCTTGGGGCCCTGATGGCAGATTTTACGGGGTGCCATTCAATCAATCATTTAAATTGCGTAAAACTTACTTGTGTGCCCTATTTCTGCGCAGATTTCTATTTGAAATTCATCACTTTCTGTAATAATAGTTAAATTTTATGTGGAATATATGAAACAACATACTATTTGCAATACATTTTGGATGGTTATCGCAGCTTGTAGTTTCCATGAATTTATCAGGTTTTTGAATCTGATTTATTTGCAGTGCTGCAACATGGTTTATAACTTAACAAATAATTTAATTTTTATGGCCAAAAAATAGAATTTTGTAGATGAAATTTTTTTTTAGTTTTATAGTCTAGCCTCGTTATAACGAACCACGATATAACGAATTTTTCGTTATAACGAATACTTAAAAATGGCTCGGTTGACTGGTTTGCCACAGAACACCAGATCAAACAAACTTTCGTTATAACCAACCGATTTCTCGGGTCCCTTGCGATTCGTTATAACGAGGCTCGACCATATAAATTTTACTACGTACACACTTGATAAATGGCAGCTTGTTGATACTGAAGATAAGAACTATTCTGTTTGATTTCATAACTTTACGATGACTGAAACTTTTGTGTTCCATAACATACTTGTATCAGTTTAAATTGTTTTCGTAGGCTGCACCTGGTATCAGGATACCAAAATCAAGCTGAAAATCTCTTTAGGTGCGCACAAACTCAACAAATACATGTTTTTAGAAGTAATTACAGTGATCGGTGCAATAAACAATTTTAGACTTTTGTATTTTCAAGTTAAAACAAACAATAGGTGCATTCAATTCAAGAAAGAAAAAGTGACTTTTACTTCCCTTCCTTTTAGAAAAGTAATTTTTTCTTCCCGTCCTTTTAGAAAAGTAACTTTCGAATGAACGCACACATGGATTAATTTCTTAGTTGATAATAGAACAAAAAATGACTGAATGAAGTCAAGAAATCTAAGGCTGACTTTCTTTAATTATGACGTAAACAAGTAAACATCTGTAATGCATGGATGCATTTACATATTAGACTTCTAAACCCCTAAACCGAATGTTGGATTTAACTCGTCGCAAATGCGCGATGTAGACACTTCCGGAAATGATGTCATATGACGTAAAAGTGAAATGAAGCCGGAAGTGCGCGGACGGACAGACGGACATGACCATTTTAATAGACTTTCTAAACATCAGGTTTAGAAGTCTAAAAAGCATCACTTCCGCCTTTTAGAAGGAATGAAAGTAAGGAAAGTGACTTTTCTTCAAGAATTGAACGCACCTAACAGAATTTAATGTTTGGATTTGGCATCAAGCCACAGGGTGCAGACTAGTTTTTGTGCTGAGAAAACTTATTATACGGCAAAGCTTATTGCTTTGAAATTTGCTCCAAAACAGAATTGTTTGAAAAGAGATTCAGAAGCGCAGATGAAATAGGGGACTCTTAATACCCATAGAATTCCCCCTGAATTTGAAGTGCAGGCGCCTCAATTTCAGGTTATCGGGGTTCTACTTTTGTGTCTAGTTTCAAAGTTACATTTTTGAAGTTATTCCAAATAATTAATTACTGAATTTACTTCCTTGAAAATTTAATTCAATTTCAAAGCTACTGAAGGTGCTTGGCATTCCAAAAGCCTCAAAGGAGTTTCCTTGATTAAGTGGCTTTTGGTGCTTGTGTTATTAAATGTATAACAATTGTGTAACAATAAATTTCATTTCATTGTTTTACAAAACTCAGGAAGCAATAGAAGTTAGGTTATGTTACATTTTTTAATTTATTTTTTAATATACACCTGTTTTTATCACCTTAAACAAACTAGTTGGGTTATGTTTTTGAATTGCTGTCCTGCAAGCCATTATCAACATACTCTTTGACTTCCCAACTGTAAAAGAGAAGTTTGTAATTTAAAACAAAAATATTAATAAAATTAAAAACTATTTTATGACAAACCACGAAGTTGTCCCACTTTCTGGATAGTCTGGTTTACAATTTTCAAACAATTGAGCAATTCCTGGTGGTTGTTGTTACTGATTTTGAAGTTGCTTATCAGGTCCTTGTTGATATCAAACAGGTTGATATACCACTGTTTCATATTAGTGCTGGATACACGTTTATTAATTTGCGTTCAAAAATGGTGGGAATTGTTCTTACTAGTCTTTTATTAAGCGACAGTCTTCCGCCCTGACAATTAGTGACCTAATCACCGAGGAATGGTCTGCAGTGTCGGCCATCATTGCTAGTCTGGTTGAATTATAGGCTTGGACCTGCGTTCATCAGAAATAATTAAATGTCAAGTCAATTACAGTAGAGCGTCGATTATCCGAACTAATTGGGAGACTTTCGGCACCCTGACCAAATTTCAGAGAATTCTATACACATTTCCACTATGCGGAAAGACGATCATTTACAGCTATATTTTCATTATACTTTCCGTATGGAAATCTCATTTTTTTTGCAGTGGGGATTTGGAGATTGGTGCGTTACTGGCGTTCGTAAAACCGATTTGTTCGCATAATCGACGTTCGGATACTGTGTGGATTTGTGTTGGAACAGACCCTTTCTAAAGTCTGGTTTAATCTCTCAAGTTCTGCAGGGAAGTCACAAGTGGCTGCCAATTCATTGATGTTTAAAAATATTGCCAAAGCTTGAATTATGTTTCCAGCTAAGTCAATGTCGTCAGTATTGATGTAGGTCTGATTTAGAGAGGGAAAACAGTTTTTTTTGCCAGTTTTTAAAGTGTCAATCTATTACTAACAGCTCCATTTGGTTCCATTTTTATATTCAAAACTTGTCCGTTTCTTAGTGATAAAAATGTAACATCTAAAATATTGGTTTCCGGTAACTCAATTTCTTCCATCAGGAGGAAACTTTGATTCAACCACAATAAAACCTGAAAATGTGGTCACAATTAAAAAAAAATATATTTTTATAATTAGTTTTTAGCAATTAAGGAAACTAACCCTTTGAACCCTGTCATTTATAACAAAATGCACAAATCCATTAGGTTTGGCTACGTCTGTATCCTTGCATATTACATACAGGGAGAACCTTGGCAATTGCCTGCTGACTTCAAACACGTGGAAATTGTTGCTGCAATTTAATTCTTAAAAATTATTCTTACAAATAAACAGAACTATGAAAAGGATTTGATTCACCTTCCTTTGTGACCAATCAACACTTTGAGGTGGATGTCCACTGGAACATCTTTGGATGGAATAATTGGAACTATAATTCTGTTGCTTAGAACATTTTCTCTTGGATGTCTGTCAAAACACAAAAGTTTGAACATCTCAACATGTAAACACTTCATCCACACAACTTACACCACTTTACTTTCTCCTTCAAATATTCCTTCAGCAAACACAATCACACTCTTTATAAGTGTGTCGTTTGAAGTTTCAAGCACAAGCTGGACATGAGGGTCACCGTGAGTTGTGTCCGAGTAAACTGAGATTGCAACTTGAAGTTGTGTATCAGCCTTTTGAATAATAATTATTTATTATTTTTAGGTCTTAGCAATTGCATAAGGGATAAGAGATTTGTAAAACCATAGCACTTCATACAATACCCGCAGTGGGCATGCGCACGACATTTAAACAACAAAACTCGTTTAACTGCAAGGCCAGTGTGATTAATTGCACTACACTACTGCTAATGCAAAACTGCCAAATAGATATTTTCTCCCGGTACCTGGCTGAACATTATGGCTATGACAATTTTTTCATTTTATTATTTTTTTGTACTTTATTTTGCATTGGTGGTAATGCCGTACTGCGAGTGTAATTTTGTGCTACAGTTCGGTATTTGCTCTCAACGCTGTTTTAATGTTTTTGTTTTTTTTAATTACAGGAATCATTCCAAGCCTGGTGTCAAAACTTGTGCTGCTGCTTTGAATTGAATCAGACAATCTCGAACTATCCATATAGTTTTGCAATTCCATCATGAGATTCTACAAAGAAAAAGTGAAATTAAACTTTGAGGTTGCAACATTAAGCAATTTGATTGCTTACATTTTTCTTTAAGACCAAGTCTCTTATTGTGTCTTGCTCGACATTGGAATCTAACATGCTTTGCTGAATTTCACCAGAAGCCGGTAAAAACCCTCGAACTAAATTGAAAGAGAGAAAATTGCTCTCCAAGTGCAATATTTTTTAAATTTATATTCAAAACTAAAATCAAACCTTCTCCATCTACTGAACAGCAAATCAGTTCTGTTTTCCCATCAAGTCTATAATCAGCTTGAACAAGTCCAGCAATGGATTGACTAAAATTGTCCTTAAAAATCACTTCACCAGATTGATCACTCCTGACATCCATCTGGATGAAAGAAATAAAATTTATTCCATTTTTATCATGTATATTTTTTTATTCTTACCTTTCCATTACTCCATCCAGTAACCAATTCAGCTATTCCATCAGAGTCCAGATCAAAACCCAAAATGCTGGTGGCATGATTTTTTGACTTGAAACAAAACATTTACAGGTAAATAAATATTGCAAAATTGTGAAGTACAACATTTTGATTTCTCACATTACTTTTATTCTCCAGTTTCTTGTTACTTTATCATATACGCCAACTGTACCATTGGCTAAGGCGTAACCAAATTTACTTCCTTGCAACAAACACAAAGCCGTGACTGCCTGAAATTTTCGCAAATGTAACGGTAACGTAACGGTAACGATAACGATAACGGTAACGTAGGTATAAAAAATGTAACAGTAACGGTTGGTAACTAGTTACTTTTTTTGCCAAGTAACGGTAACGGTAACGTAGGTATAAAAAATGTAACGGTAACGGTTGGTAACTAGTTACTTTTTTTGCCAAGTAACGGTAACGGTAACTAGCTACCAAATTCTAGTAACGCACACAACACTGCGTTTATGGCTGTCGCACTGGCTGTAGTGTCCCACACTAGGCTACTATTTAAGTCAGGGCTATTATTCACTTTTTGTTTTACCTCAGTTTCAGTCATTTCTGCTATAATTTCTTCATTTTTGAATATCCTGACATCAAAATCCTCAGAACCAACCAACAACTGGAAAAGAAATTATTTCTATTCAACTTCATCATAAATTTTGGTAAAAATTATATTCAACCTCAGATTCCCCATCTTCATCCACATCAACCAATGACAAGGCAGATACATTATCCCCAGTTACCTAAAAAATATTTTTATTTTTTATTTTTTATTAAAGAAAATAAATTAAAATCAAACTCCAAACTTACAGTCCAAAAAACATCTTTTCCTTCACTATTAAACCCTTGCAACGAGCAATTCCCGCCAATAACCACCGTTGGGGTTTGGGAAGAACCAAGATCTCCTATAACAACCGAACTTGCACCGTCCGGTAACTATAAAAATAAATTTCCCTTAAAATTTAACCAAGTTTCGATTTAAACGAAACTACAGTGTTATAACCGAACCTCTTTATAAAACAGATCCGAATTGTTCAAAACATCGTATGCCAACACACTGTTTGGAGTGCCGACTACTAGCGTGTCATTGGATCCATTCGGGACCAAATTACCAGTAGCCAACGAACTCACAGATTGGTTGATATTCAGCAGCGAGATGTCGGATGCGACCGCGTGACTGAACACTCTTCCGCCCAAGAACGTTCCTCTCATGTGCGGCGAGTGGATCAGCACTTTATCGGCGGTTGTTGCGGCCGTTAAACACGGGTGTTTTCCATCGTACACACCGATGGCCACACGATTGGTCAGAAAACGGTGGTTTAAGTTGAGGGTAAATATCGGGACGAGCATATTTCAACGAAAAGTCGGCTTTGTTTGTTTGTTTTGGCAGCGTGGTCATGGTTACGGCTTGTTTTGGCGTGGAGTTGGATGTGTTGGCATCAGAAGGCGCTGACTACAAAATGGCTGATTGTAAATAAGTTCTTGGAAAAATAAATGGAAGATTTATGATGATATTATGTTATTGAAAATAAATTTTTTTTTATTTTAATGAGACAAATTTTTGTTTTTTATTTTTATTTTTTTTATTTCTTGCTACACCTGATTACAGGGAGATGAGAATAAAAAATATTGTATAGAGTTTATTGAAGTTCATTGCTCCTTTCGAATAAAACATGATTTTTACTATTAAATTTTTTTATTTATTCAATTTGCTCACAAATAGTTCAACTTTTACCCTCGAGTTTTAACCACAAATTTAATTTTTTTTTCTCTGATTAATAAAACGTGATGATACATCACAAAGCGAGGCATCGTTCTGACGCTAGAAATCGTACACACTACCCACAGCATGATACCTCATTGAACAAACCAAATCGTCTACGATGTAAAATAAACGAGTTTATATTTAATTTAGCTGGATTAAAACAACAAACAACACTTAATAATTAATTAAACAACTACAAATTAATCAACAATGCCTAAAAATATATTTAGCAAGAAAAATTGCGAGGGAAACTCTATTTTCATTTTCAACCAATCAGAACGAAGGTCACGATTACTGCGGATCAGCACGTGGTAGGAGTCGACAAACATCCAGAGACTCGACGATCGATCGGTTGTACCTGTACGAGCGGAACTGTGTGCTACTGTGGCCAAAATTGGAAGAAAAAAAAATGCGATTTGACGTAAGTTAGAATTATTTAATCCACAAAAAAAAAAAAAATTCCACCATTGTGCATGTTGCATTTTATTTTATTTTTTACTCATGTCATGCACTGATATAGTAAACAACATTTCGTGTTGCATCGATTCGCCACTGCATTTTTAAAGCAGAAATGTTTATAAAAATTACCATTAGGTGTCGAAATACGAAATTAACATTACGAATCCACGCTCCAATAAAACTGTTGAATAGGTCATTGGTTGATGGTATTTCCTGCGTAAAAAATGTACTTCCGGTTAGAAATTTCTGTCATTGATATATTTTTTTATTTTTTATTTTTTTTTTATTTCTGGCGATGAAAATCATTGTCCTTGATGGTCACGTGTTTTTATTTTTTTGCATATTTGGTTGCATCATGTTGATTATGAATTTTGGTTATTTTTTTTTATTTTTTCGAAATGAAAAGTTAACATGGGCGAATTAAAAAGGATGTGACCAATGTGGAAAAAGTGGCAATTTGCCAGTTTGGATTTGAAAAGAGTCGTAATTCGTGTTTATTTAATTAATTTCGAGATGTGCCCAATATTTGGTGGGATATTTCGTGACCTGCGCCATTTTATTTATGTCATTGGGTCACGAAATATCTCGCGCTCTCACGTTTTTCGGGGAAATTTGGAGAGTTTCTACCACAGTTGTTGTACGCGCTCTTTGTAATGCATTTTCTAGCCGACAATATGGCGTGATTTGACCTCGTACTATTTAATTTTTAAATTTTTTATTTTTTTTTTTTTGAGGAGTTGTCTCTCACCTGGGGTCTTTCATACGGATATCCTTGAAGAAAAATCCTTGACATTGAAAAATCGTTTAATTTAATTCTAATCTAATGGCATTTGTGTCAAATCCAACCGGTTATTAATTTACGAAGCGGCCATTTTTTTTTACGTGCAAAATTGGGCGAGGATTTAAAAATTAATCGGTAATTTAGAACCAATGGGAAATGGTTTGTGAGAGATTTTTAAAAAAGGAACCGACTCCGAATTGCTGAATACCGAAATTCAGGTTGTGTATTTCGGTTTTTATTTTACTCTAAAACGAACTTCAGAGGTCGTTCGCCCGTGGTTCAGTGAAAACCGAATTGTGAATTCCAGGTTTTATCAAATTCGGATTTCGGTTTTATCAATTTTGGGTTTTAACAATTTAATAATTTTGAATTCGGTTGGACCAAATTTTGAGTTTGGATGGACCAAATTTTGAATTCGGTTGGACCAAATTTTGATTTCGGGTTTTCCCAAATACGGATTTCGGGTTTTCCCAAATACGGATTTCGGTTTTTCCAAATCCCAAATTCGGATTTCCGTTGTTTTACCAAATTTGGTTATCGAAATTCAAATCGCCCAATGAAAATGCTTGTTACAAAGTGCATCGTGATTAGTTGGAAAAATAATTATGGTAACTTGGACAAGGTTAAAGGCTAACATTCCGCCATGTTTGTTTATCATCGGCAATTAACAATCGATTTTCTTCGCTTTTTGACTTCAATACATTTCACGTATGACGTATGGCTCAATCGATATCATTGGAACAGTGGAGTCAAAACACCGTTTATTTAGCGCTATAGTTTAAAATTTAACCTCAATAAGTTAAATTACGAAGAAAAAAAAAATCAATTTTTTATTTTTTATTTTCCACTACTAACTCGAATTTTGTATAAGAAATTTATCTTTGTTGACTCGAATTGAATTGAAGTATCGAATTACGGTTTATTTTTCCTTGAATTGAGAAATAATTGATAAAGTGGCGGATGACACGAGTTGATTTTTGACTAATTTCGTCACTCGTGGCGCCTGAACGTGCTGAAATCGTTTGATGTTTCCTGATCTTTGACTCAAACTTTTTCTGATGAAAAATCCCATTGAACCTTGTTACGTCTGGTTCCTTGACCGGAAGTATGTCCAAACTAGAACTGATTGGATTTTCAAGAAAAATATTTAAAAAAAAAAAAAAAAAAAAACCAAACTGAGATAAAACCAGCGCAATATTTTCAAAGTAGCCATTTAAACAAGTGCATTTGAACCACAACTAACAAACACAAACTGGACATTCCCAACCAAACCGAAAGGGTAAGTGAGTTTAACATCCCCAAAATAACAAAAGCACGTGTTTAACATCCATTAGCCATTCTCTGCAATGTATATTAAGCATCTTTGTCCAGATATGAAGTTATTTTACCGTATTGCCAGGGCTGGATTGTGTACAAATTTAGTACCGGGAAATCTGGATGGGTCGGGCCACAAAGACAGGCTACGGTGGCAGGCCCACCTTTACCATTGGGCTAACTTGGGCTGCAGCCCAGGGGCGCCGGGCACAGGGGCTCAATGGGCACAGAAAAGTGCTGGGCAAGGGGCACCTGAGTTTTATTAGCCCAGGGCGCTGAAAAGTGTAAAGACGGCCCTGTACGGTGGGCCCACCACGGGCCACAGGCCACCGGGAAATACCCGATAGCTCGCCAGGCCAGTCCAGCACTGCGAATTGCCCCTCTTTGGAGGGCATGCCCTAAAATGAGAGTTAGACTAGATCTGGGAATCCGATTGGCTGGAAAATTGGGGCTTGTTTTATCCGGCACTGCCAGATAATTGGGATTATCCGGCACCGTGGTCGGATTCATGATTTTAGGGCATTCCCTCGAAAGCGAGGTAATGCGGTATGATTCTTTGGCTTTTGGTCAATGGCGGATTACCCATAAGGCAGATTAGGCGTGTGCCTAGAACATTATATGTAAGGGCCCATATATGTTGTGTGGTAGGTTAAGGCCAGGCAATACTTACATCCGGCCCAGCAAGCATAACGTTTGAATGTATCAAATAAAAGCATATCCTCAACTAATATTTCCCTTTATGGGGAACACCATTACTAAATTGACTATTGTTCAGCAGTATTTGCATTGCTAACTACTGTGTTATTTGCTATAAATGACAGTTTGATTTTTAGTGATGGATGTTGTAAAGTTGGGCAATTTCCTGCTGTTCTTTATCACTTTCTTGTTATTTTATTGATGCAAATGCAGCTTGGGAGTTGTTTTTCACAGCACATGGTGAAATTAAGTGGAATAAACATGTTTTTAGATCATGTTTGACCCAGCATGGTGTTATGAAACAATGCTATCAAGTGATAAAAATAAATTGGTGATAACCAACTGGTTTTTACAAGTAATTTACCGAAAATAAATTGAATCTTAGGGTTGATAGGAGAAAAAAAATTGTTTATTTTTTTAATGCTGGTTTATTTTTGGCTTATTAATGGTTAATTGTATTGTGTTGGAGGCTCCTGGATGACCTGGGATTGTTTCACTCCAGAAGAAAAACAATTGCTGGGTTCAATTTGTCTCAAATGAATGACTTTAGCTAGAAATGTGACACTTCTTTCAGTCACAGTATGAATTGTATCATTAATGAATCATGTTGGACCTCAGCCAAACTCATCACATGTTTACTGCAGAGGTGAATGCATGTCTTGGGTCAACTTAACCAATGTTAAATTTGTAAACATTTGAAGCTTTTAGTGTTTAATTGTGACCTTAAGTTTTTATTTGACCCCATAACACAATCAGACCTAAGGAAGTCTTCCTACTCATTTGACCTTTTAATTCTGAATAAAAAATGCAATAGGGATGTTTATTGTGTTTTAAAATAAGTAAAATTTGAGATTTTCTGCAAGGAATTGGAGCAATAAACCAAAGATCATGTTTTTATAGTGTTGAATGTATATACATAAACACTTGGGAAAGGGTGAAAGTTAGGTCTATTCAAGCATAGCTGGAAATTTGAATTTTTCAGAGATGGTAAGTGAACTCTTGTGTATATATTTTCTAATTTGGGTCATTAACCAGAGTGTAAATGTTTTAAGATGTATATTAGTGTTGTGACCTTGTGAAAAAGGAAATTATCTTTTTTTTATGGACCAATTTCCATGAAGTTTATCTTAGCTGCACATTGTGTTGTCAGGAAAAAAAAATCAAAAAGATTAATAATAAATTTTTATAAATGTTCACTTTGTTTTGGGTATCAGATTGTGAAATTTTTTGTTGTTGTTTTTAAAAGATTATTAATTATACCAAATTATCTTTTGTTTACAGTTTTGAAAGTGGTTTCAAGTTAGAGATTAATTGCCAGTAGAAAATAATGGAGGAGAGTATCGAAAAAGAAGAAATGGAGGAGACGAATTCAACCGGTAGCGAGGAAAGCAAGCGGGATCTTCCCAGTGGCAAGTGGAGAGAGTTTAAGAAGTTTCGCAATGCCAGAAAAGGTGATTGATCGATAAGACTAGAATACAGTGTAAGCTGTGTGGTCCGGACATAGGTCGTGTCCTAGAAATGGGTCCCATAAAGAGAGCGTATGATGTTCTATTTCGACAAAGGTTGATTGGGGTCTGGGCCCCGGCAGTTCTAAAGGGTCGTGACTATGCTAGGTATCAAAAATACAAATAGAAATCGAGTTTTAAAGAATGCCGGGAACATTTACCGGTTAGATGAGTGGTACAGAAGATAGGACGTATGGGGACATTCCTCCCATATTGAACAAAAATTCTTTGGATCGATTATTCTGGTCCCTTGCGATTCGTTATAAAGAGTTTCGACTGTAATACATTTAATTCTGCGAAATGATATACATTTTGGAATGCGTTAAGTGAAACGCAGTATATTGCAAAGTATATTTTTTAACCATATTTTGACAAATTTTTCTCATATTTTGACAAATTTTTCTCATATTTTGACAAATTTTTCTCATATTTTGACAAATTTTTCTCATATTTTGACAAATTTTTCTCATATTTTGACAAATTTTTCTCATCTTTTGACAAATTTTGAGAAATTTTTCTCAAATTTTGACAAATTTTGACAAATTTTTCTCAAATTTGAGAAAAATTTGTCAAAATTTGAGAAAAAGTTGAGAATTTGGTCGAAATTGATCAAAAAAATGGAGAATTTTTTCAAAATTTATCCAAAAAATGGAGAATTTGGTTTGAAATTTACCAAAACCGTTTGCATTTTTACATTTAAATTGTTGTTATTTCAACTTTAAATTTATTTTGTAATGAATTGATTATATAATTTTGAAACTTTATAAAGAGGTTTTTTTTTTTTTTTTTTTTCTTTTTTTTTCTTTTTTATGTTTGTAGAACCAGAACACCTTGAAATGCAAATGTGAGATTGTGTACAAGTGTAATTAACCAATGGAAGGTCATATGAGACACTAACCAAATTCAGTTGAAATAGAGGGCATGCATGTGTGGTTAAGTGGATTATTAAGAAGCATCAGATTGGGGTTCAGTGGACCCGATTTGTACATAATTTTAAAATCTTTCTGTGGGATTGACCTGGTTAAGCTCACAATGGTTCAAAGTTTGACCACAACAATAAAATTACGCATCTCTTTTGTTGTGTGGATTAACAACTTGTGAGAGTTTCTGTAACTTGTCCTTAAGTGGGAATAATATTTAACAAATGTTTGTTTTTGGCTGCTGATGTTGTAAGTAAAAATGATTCATGTTTTTATTTAAATTCAACAAAAAGTAAAATCCTTTTGTGCTTAAATTAACCTGTCATCCATATTTTTTTTTGTCTTTTTTTGCTTGATTAGTGCCAAAGTTGCTTCTTCACTCCTTAGTTGTGCCTAGTCCTTTAAATCCGAATCCTCCCAAGCAGTTTTCGAATCCGCCTCCATCGCCTGATTTGGGTGAGTGCAGTGTAATGTAATCAACTGATTGAATGACTTATTTATAGCATTTAATTTATTACAAAACTGGAACATTGATTGTTTTTATTGTCCACTAACACAAAGCCTGCGTTTGGAAATTAACGACAACCAGGGGCGGCTGAAAGCACAATCGAGCGGTGCAACAGCACGGGGCACCGAGACTAAAGGTGGAAACACGAGGAAGCGGGTAAAATTTCAAAGCTTGCTGGTACAAGTTTAAAGAGGGAGTCATTTACGAGCTCACTTCATCCGCTTTTTGCTTACCAGGTTAACTGGCAAACTCGAGCTAGGTAGGTAACTAGGTAGAAATTCCCGCCAAAATCTCTTTCAAGAATTTCCTCACTATTCTGATTGGCTGTCAAAGTCACATGACCAGAACACCAGCAAGCTTGAAGCTGGTAAATCAAACGCAGTTTGATCGGAGCGGGTGAGTACAAGCTCGCTTCAAAACAAAGCTTTGAATAAAAACGCAAGCTTGTGTTTGTTATAGTGGGCGAGTTTTTAGCCGCTTTTTCAAGTAAAAGCAAGCTTTTAAATTTTACCCGCTCCCTTGTGTTTCCATCTTTAGGTGCATTAATGCGTCCAAAGTCTTCTGACTGGCATTCAAAACAATGAATGATGAAGCGCACGGAAAATCGCACAGTGCACTGACGATAAGACTACTCATCAGTTCTTTTAAAAGTCCTTTGGTAGAAAAACCATAAGGGCATTCAAAGTTTTTGTGGGGGTTGGTGTTTTTTATAAACAAGAAAAACAGAAGGCAAAAACTTGCCTAACTGTGAATGCGTTTGTTTTTGGGCCTGGTTTATTATAGCGTAGTTTTTGAGTCTCATGCATCCCAATTACGTAAGCATTATGTCCACTGTTGGGATGATTGCACTAGGTTAACCAGTAGAGTTTGTCAGGCAACTTGAGTCCACACTCCTATCCACAATTATGGTAAAAATTGTTAAAACTTAAAAATTGCTGTTTGTGCACTGGAGCGTAGCTAATGCATGATTTTTAGAAATAATAACGGATAAATAGCACTATTCACTCGTGCGCTGTAAACAATTTTACACTTTCGTGGTTTCGTGGGGAAAAAATAAAATTTAGGGTTTGGATTTGGCATTAAAGATACCAATACCCGGGCCGCTGCTGACTAAGGCGCTTTTGTGCAAAAACTTTTATGGCGCTTGTCCTCCCCCCTCCCCCCCCCGCCCTGCACTTGTGTGGCGCTCTTGTGCGGTGTACAACTTGCACTCATGGTTATGGCAGCCCTGCCGATACCAGGTGCAGAGTTTAAGATAAATTCAGGTAGATTGGAATGCAGTGGGATTAATCTGTTAGATGATTAAAACACTTTGAT
The DNA here is from genome assembly GCA_949358305.1 of Strigamia acuminata. Classification (NCBI taxonomy): domain Eukaryota; kingdom Metazoa; phylum Arthropoda; class Chilopoda; order Geophilomorpha; family Linotaeniidae; genus Strigamia; species Strigamia acuminata. Next base: position 28,527,159 of record OX442314.1, on the reverse strand, counting down.
GTTGTTTCCATTTTGCCATTACAATTAAAATGTAATCTGAAATATGCACATTTTGTGCATGGGATCGATATTCAGCTTGAAAAGTGTAAATTTATTTATATAATAATAATAATAATAATATACAAAAAAACATGTAAAGTTTATTTTTTAAATTCTTTGTGATTTCAACATACATTTGACCTTCTAACTAAATAAAGCATGAAACCAGCCCAGCACTGTTTAAACATTCATCTAATGATGCAATGGAAAACAGATTTCATCTGTACACACCCTTTTGTATTTACTTCGAATTAGCCCCATCATTATTCCGTTTGATGTAATATTTATTACCACAAATGTTTATCTTTTCAATTATTTAATTCAATGAGCTAATTTCTTTACTACCTTTGCAAAATAGCCATTTTGTATTGCAGTTAATGTATTTAAAAAAAAAAAAAAAAAAAATGCTGGCATCTGATTTGTCAACCATTCTGGCACCTGCTCCTATCCAAATTGATATCTATTTTTTTATATTGTAAAGTCAAGGTTGAACAAATTGAAACTTGTTTTCCCCTTGATATGTAAATGAATTAGTGGAAACTGAGTTTAATGATATTGAAGCATAAAACTCACTTTAATTTCTTGTGTCATGTGTGCAGTTGCTGATAAACAAGATCCCAATCGGTTTTTTGGAGATGGTGTGAATTTCAAGGCAAAATTAATTGGGATCAAAGAGGTTGGCCAGGCTCGAGGTGATCGCCTCGCCCAAGAAGCTCTATTGGAACTGAAGGTAATCCAATACACGACTTATGGTTGAATAACTTGCACAAGTTGATAATAATAATAAAAAAATATCCAATCATGTTATCACTTGATATCAAGTTGATTTAGCTTCATTAGTTGTTAATATTGTCATTTAATAAGAGTTTTTCTTGTATTTTTTTTTAGGCAAACGTGAAGGCATCAAATACTCATAAGCAGAAGATTGTCTTCAATGTATCGGTAGACGGGATTAAAATCAAAGATGAGAAAGGATTGGTAAATAATTTTTCATCGCAAATGGTTTGACGTGTTTTAAATGTGTTTATTATCGTGCCGCCTCGTTTAAACGCCCTGCGCTAAAACGGGCCCGGCGTCTTAATGAATCCTGGTGTTTAAATGAGGCGGTAAGTACGGACGTTGACGGATAGTTGCAATAAACGCTGTTTTAAAGTTTAGTTGAACGTCTTTCGTAGTTTAAAATTATTGTTAGATCAAAGAAACGTTAATTAAATGACCAACTTAAATGTTCAACCTGAAATTTGCTGCATGAACAAACAGTTTAAAAATGTTTGTTTGTTTTAAATTACTTTTCGGATGCAACTGTTGCTTCAATCATGCATAAATGGAATGTTTGGCGGAAAAAAGATGCAACAGCCAATTAGATATGTTTATTTTTGATGAATGTTTTTTTTTTTTTTTTTTTAAAGTTTACTTTAAATATTTTCTAAGTCGCAGCCATGAAATGGTAAATTTTTGCACTGTCCTTGTGCAGATTGTTCGGGTTTATGACCTTGAATAGTTACATTCTGGGAATTAAACATGAGTTTTCAATGCTATCATCAGTTGAATTGTGTTTTTTAATGTTTATTATTGTTTACATTCTGCTTAGATTATGGTTTTGATAGTTTTGAGGTCAGCTGTGTTGTAATTTCAAGGTTGAAACTATATTTAAATTAGTCATCTCAAATGAGGACAGAGAAGCAAAAAGTGTGAAGAAGAAAGAAAGAAAAAAAAGGGGGAAAGAAAAACATCAAATCCTGTTGTTTCCTTGATGTCAAGGGTATCATTCAGCAACATCTGGTTTATATCTGGGTTTTGAGGACTTATTGGTAGTTAAAAAAGGCCATAGATCCCAATAGTTTATTTGTTCCAGCTGTGACTATTCAATTGCAATTTAATGTGTGTGAATAAAAGTATTTTTATGTTTTGTTTGCAGAATGTATTGCACCACCATCCGGTCCACAAGATATCGTTTATAGCTCAAGATATCTCGGACAACCGTGCTTTTGGATATGTATTTGGCAGCCCTGCACTTGGACACAGCTTCTTCGCCGTTAAGACCGAGAAAGCGGTAAATATATATTGGGTGGAAACAGTTTCGCTCGTTATGTAATTGCTTCGGCGGATTTTGTTCGCCGGATGAGGTTCTGCTTGCTTTATCAAGTGATTCAGCTTCTGATTCAAGGTTTGTTTGATCAGCCATCCTTGGTGGGCTGAATGATGTGACAAAGCTTCAATTAAAAGTGAAACGTGTGCGTTTACCCGGAATTATGTAAATTTATATGAGTGGCAAGGTATTAATGCTACAATAGGCGCATTGAAAGTTTCTGTTTTTGTTGTTTTGGGTGTTTATGTAAATGGTAAAGACTACAGAAAGTATGTACAGTCGTGGACAAAGAAAACTTCCCTTCAGTTTAATTTAATTTAGTTTAATTTAATTTAATGTTTTAATAAAAACATCAAAAGTGATACTACGCATATGAAATATAAAAAAAAATTTGCTTTGTCTATTTATAGTTTAGTTTTGGGGTTTTACGAGTAAATATTGCATATCTGTTGCTTTCGAATTCAATTTTGTCTCACTTCTATATGTTTTCGATTATTTCTAGGCACAACAAGTGGTTGTGGCCATGCGAGATCTGTTTCAAGTGGTTTTCAATCTCCGCAAGCGAGAAATAGAGGAAAACCTTTCCTGCAATGCTCCAGCGAACGGTTCAGAATCCGAATGCAAGACGTCCGATGTTAGCGAAGAGTCGGTTGAGCGCGAAGTAAATCGAGGAAGCTCTAGCAGCACTGAAAATGAACAAGTAAAGTTTATTGAAACGCTTAAAAAATTGCACATTAACTGACAGTGAATTAAATTGCAGACAATTTATATCATTGAAGATGCCCCCGACAACGGACCCAACCTGCTGGATCTTGATGCAGAGACCACTCTAGTAGTCAACGTAAGTTTATTCAAAAATTGCAAAATTACAATTACACTAAGCAAATACTTTGTTTTGAAGGAACCGCGAAGATCCGTCACGGGCGAGGATGATTTCTTTGCAAACCCCGCCAGCAATGATCCATTTTTCACGGATCCTTTGACTTTTATCAGCAGCATATCTTCATCCATGAGCAGTAACACGGTAATTAGTCATAGTACGCATAAATGAGTGCGGGGTATTCAATTTTGATGCTATTTTTTGTATCTGGAACAGTTGCAATATTTAATAGTAAAGGAGGTCATTGGGAATGATTGAATACCCTCAATTAAATATAAGTGGTGCATTATGCAATGGTTTTAATTGCGGTACTAAACGAAGCTCGTTCACGCTTTACAGGTGCAGTCCAACGCCGTTGTAGCGAATCGCCAAATGTTGTGAAAACGGATTTTACGTTAAGGCGGATTTGCTATAACTGGGTTGGACCACCTAAGCCACCCAGTTATTCAACTTTACTTAAGCATTGTGCACTTCTCGGGTCATAATTAAATCTATGGAAATTTTTTTTATGTAATTTTTCAATGTTTTTTGAAAAAAAAATTGAAATAATAAAATTATTTTGGTAACTTTTAATGTTTTCGATTTTTGGATTTTGTAATTAGAACACCCGCATTCTATTAGAGTATTTAGAGTGAAATTGAATGGAAAAAACTGTTTTTTATTTTATTTTATTTGTTTCCTAGGGAGGATCTTTCCTGACTGTAAACGTGAGCAGTGCAACCGAGTTTGCTTTCAGCAACAAATCGCCAGCGAGCGAAGAGGTATCGGCGGCTTTCACGGCCCACTTCGACGGACCTCAATCGACACCTGCGGTGACCAACACGCGCCCCTCGCCCATAACAAACCCATTCGAATCGTCCGACAAATACGCTCCGCTGGCCGTCATCCGCGAACGCAGCAGCAGCATGCTCGACCGCGTCCTCAACGACGCTTTCCTCGCCTCTCCGGAAGAGTCCAACCCGGACCTGGACGTGACGGAACAGCCGCAGACCGACATTCCGAAGACCGATCCGGATTTTTTCTCCGATCTCGACCCTCTGGGCAAAGACCGGCCTTTTATACACAAGAAAGATTTCTTCCACGAGGTAAAAAATCCCCCCAAGAAGGTCCTCAACGACCTGGTTCAAGCCTCTTCCCAGCGTTCGTCCTCGCCGCCATCGTCCGACAGCAATTTTTCCGTGGCTTCGAGTCGATCCGTAGGTTCCCCACCCCTGTCCGTCAGTCCTTCGCCAGACCCCTTTAGGGAACCGTCGTCTTCGGGCACTTCCAGTCCACTGGCCAACTCGGATGGCGGCTCTTCCGACTCCTTCGCGTCGAAGACCAACGGGAGGAATTTGTTCTTCGACGACGAGTTCAATCTTCCTTCGCCGCCCAACCCGCCGCCGCCGCTGCCGCCGGTCCTGCCGCCGCGTCCACCGACGGGGTTCGCGCCGCCGTTGCCGCCCAAAAAGCCGACGCCGATGTTCAAACTCGATCCGCCGGCGTCTTTGAGGGACAACCAGCCGGCCAAAGCGGATAGACCTTGCGGAGACAGACCGGGCGGGACTTTACCCATAACCATCCCGAGCCGCCGCGTCCGGGGACCGGTTCCCGGGCTGGGGAGCTCCCCCCGACCGGTTTCCGGGCGCTACGCGAACACGCCGGAATCCAACTCGCTGACTTCGGTCAGTTCCATGTCGCAGCAGTCGGACGGAAGCAAGGGCTCCAGCGTGTGCTGGAGTTCGCCGAACGGAAGTAGCTATTCGCCGCGCTGCCCGAACGTCGGGGTTTCGTCGCCGGCGTTTATTCCGCTGCCGCCGCCGAATAGCTTGAATAACGGAGTGGACAATAAACGGTTTACAGTGAATGAGAATGTGGAGCAAGTAGACAATATGGTGACTAGGAATCGGGGGAATGTGACGGACTTTGAGACGGCGTGGATCATGGCGAAGCCGGTCGAGCAGTCGATATTTCATCGGAACTCCGATCCGTTTGCCGACGATTTCTTTACGTCGCCGTCGAACGAAGAGTCCAGAATAGAGTCGCAGAATAAGTTGAACAAGAAAAATGGATGGGTTATGGATTCTTTTATAGTAAATAGAGATCGCTAGGAACATGTAAGGAGATATATACGAGTTTGTAGTCGTAGCAACTAACAACACTTTGATCTGCACGAATTAATGCGTATCGCTCGGGCTTTGCATAACTTGACTAATTCCACATCTTGTTTTGGCTAACTGAATGCATGGGTTTGTTTGTCGTTAATTAATTTTTGCATGAATGCACGGTTTTGAGTGCACCTTTCCATTAAAACACGCGAGTTAAGCAGCATTGGGTTTGGTTAGTACTTGGATGGGCGACTTATTATTGGAGAATGTTTGAGACGTGAGCCTGCATGATGGAGTTATCGCACTGGGTTTTCTGTGGTTTTTCCAGTTTCTTGGTGCAAATGTAAGTTTGGGTTTTTAAAGTCGTTCCATCGATAACTCCGTGATCCCCAATAGGAATTCTGTCTTTGGGGTGAACTAATAAGTTGTAAACTTAATATAATTGGTTATTGGTGGAGAAGGATTCATTTCCTGTTTTGGGTTCAACTGGTATTGTTTATTTTATTTGAAATTTGAATTGCACTTTTGATGTGGTTCTGTTTGGGGGTAAAGTTTGTTTTGATTGCATTAATGCATTGGTTTCAGCTTTCTTACAACACCTGCCATTCTATTTATTCTTTGTAGTACTATTGCATGTTTTCCTTCACTTTAACTGCATTTATTTATTTAGTGTAATTGTTGCTAATTTATGTTTTTTATTTTATTTAGGATTGATAGCAATGGATTGAATTGATGTGATGGCCAAGAAGATTGCTGGGTGTTTTCAATATTTTTTTTTGAAAAAAGTAGCAAGTTTAGTTAAACTAGTAACAATTTAAAACAAAATGTAACATTCCACTATTATTATTTGTTAAAGAAATTTAATATATTTATCAAAAGTTGAATACTTTTATTTTCTAAAATATTTCTATGTATAAGTTTTTATTAAAAATGAATTTTGATTGTTGCATAAGAGTTATCCACATGTAATTAAGACCCCTTTTTCCTGATTTTGTAGATTATTTGTAGATTTTTTTGTGTAATAAAATATTTTATTGTTAATTTAAATTCTGGAGTTGACTGGAATTCAAAGCAGTTAACAAATCATTAATTTTTGCAGCTGTCCAAAACATGTGCACATTGTTGTCCGAATTGTAGAGCCATGCAAGCGAGCTACGGAGCAGCGAACTTTAATATAGTGGGGATTCGGTCTGTCTCTAGCTTTTGGGTAAGTCGTGCTTCCCCCTGGTTTCTTTCTTATAAAACATTGATCATGGTTGACAATGACCGTTTAATTTTAAGTTCGCTTGTGTAATATAGTTCAGGGATTTTGCTAATGGGGATTTTTTACTTCTGAGTGTGAAAAATATAAATTTTATTGTTACCGTGATTTTGAAACGGCAGTTATAAATATAGTACTTAGTTATTTAATGCAAAATGAATGAGAAGTACCGGTATACGAAAAAGATTCAATCTCTTGCACCTGTGAATACAATACCATGTTTAGTAAATAAGCAGTTACAAATGTATTTTTTTTTAAATAGGAGAACAAGAAAATTGAATTACCAAAAAAGTCTACAGAAAAAGATTCTGATTTGAAATATGCTAGCAAAAAGGTAAAATGGCAATTACAGAAGAAGGAGTTAGTCTACCGATTTAATACTTCTATTTCGATTGTTTATCACTAGCTGCACTCAAAAACTAAAATATTTTGTGTTTTACTTCAATTTTAAACCAAAAATGACATCAAAAAAATTGTTATTTTAATTTTTGAATGCAGTTACTGTTTAAAATGACATTTACAAACGCTGTGTTAGGATTACAAAGGCATTTTGACTGGTAACAGTGGAAATGCCTTTGGAATACAAACACAGCATGTTGTAAATGTAATTAATCGAACAAATACAGGATTTACTACACTTAGTTGAAATTTCTTTTAACGTTTTATTTTAAAATTCCAGTTTTCAAAGAAGGATTTTTCCAATAAGATGAAGACAGTAATACTGTCTTGTAGCGACATTGACTCTCTACCTGCTACTTTAGTACCGGCGACAGTAGAAATTCTAGAACTTGGATATAATCAATTTACTTCATTGGATGAGATTCTTGAAAGCAAACTAATGAGTCTGAAATATTTAGGCTTGGCTTACAATCTGATAAAATGTATAAGCATCTTTTACCGGAAGTACCACACAATGATGGGAACTTGCGCTATTTTTACAGCAGCAAAACACAAAAAAATATTATTTGAATACGGAACTGCCGGAAAAATAGCGACGATGGACGAATTCATGAAGTCATTGAGACGAAACAGCAATTTGAAAACATGACTTCATGAATGCGCCTAGTCGTATGTGCCAACTTAGTCTCTATAATTCTATGTATAATTTTTTTTTCATCCTTCAACAGCTATTTCATTCGCGGGAAAGTCGTTGCAACGTGAATTTCCGAATTTAATACATTTGGATTTGAGCTTTAATGACTTGGATAATTTATCTGCTTTAGTCCCTCTTGTGAAAACTATAGCTAATCTCCGAATTTTATGGCTGATGGGAAACCCACTTATGGTAAGTAATGAAAATTATGCTCAATGTTGGTAGATTTCTTCATGCCAACTCTTAATAGACCCTGACATTTTTATAGAAGCCTTTATTTATCTTAATTTGGATTTTTCGTTCAATTTTCACCGTCGACACTGTTTTGGTGTGTTTTTAAGCCAATAAACACAAACACTCGAGGAAGTGACATCACAAAACACAAACACCTAAAACACAATGCACAGTTACCGGTAATCTGCACTACCGGTGAAATTTTTTATTTTTTTTATAGTTTGTTAGTGGTTATCGTGGTTTTGTTCTATCCAACTGTCAACATTTGGTGAATTTGGATGAAATTGCGGTTTACCGTAAGGAAATGCTACTGTACAACACCTGGATGCTGAAAGGAGGCAAATTTGAAGCAATTGCAGCAGGTGTTAAGGTTAACGTCATCCAACTGTCCATCCAACCCGATCAAACAGCAAAACGAACTACCGCAGCTGTAATAATCACATACACTACACGGCGAGTCAAAAGTCTGGACACACTTTCTACTCGAAAATGACTGAAGATATATCAATTCTAATCATGCGGTAGAATAACCTTGGCAGAACATTCGATTCGCCCATCTAGGGGAAGGACGGAGCCTATTGTTAAAATGTAAAACATGTCCCAAACGTAAAATACTCGGTTCCACAGCACCATTCATGGTGCATAGAATAAATAACACTCGTAGACACCCAATTTCCAAGTTTCAAATTGTTTCGACAAGCCGTTTTCAAGATATTGCCGTTTTTCGGCCAGCAGACTATTCAAAAAATGTTAAAAAGTGTCACCGATGAATAAATACTCGGTTCCACAGCACCATTCATGGTGCATAGGGTAAATAACAATCGTAGACACCGAATTTCCAAGTTTCGAATGTGATTTACCCTATGTAGGTTTATTGTGTTCGTGGTTATACAATTTATACTTTCATACAGTTGAAAAATGAAATGTGTGTGTCCAGATTTTTTGCTCACTTTGGATATATTTTCAGTAAACAAACGTAAAAATTGCATTTTTTGCGTATTATAGCTTATTCCCAAGAAGCAAGTTGCGGCCAAAAGTAGCGTTTCTTATCGCGTTAAATACACCTGGCAAATGGACGAAAAAGAATTATCGGCAGTTGGTGCAGAACTTTCACTAAGTCCCACAAATAGTTCTGGCTTAAACTCGCTCACGGGAAGCAAAACGACGATGGAAGTTTCGTCGCATTCTACGCGGCAACTACCGTGGGCCGATCCCATCGAATTTAACGACGTGTTTATTATACACGCAAGAAATTGCAGAGCTTTCAAAAGATTCTGTTCCACTTCGCTGGCTGTTTGTATTCTGGATGATTCAAAGGTTTCGATGCAATTAGTGAGTTGTTTTTACGTTTTTCATATTTTTTGGTTTTTAGGGTCTGCGAGCAGAGTTTCATATTCCGCTTAATGAATTGGTCGACCAACCGGAAATTTGTGTTAATTGGACTAACATACCGAGGCCTAAATCTCAAGAAAACATTGTGGTTTGGTTCATAAAATTATCATTAAATTAAATATCAATCAATTGAATTTTTTTTAAAGTTTAATTGATGAATGTAAATTTTAGGATGAGGATGCCAAGAAATATATTACGAGTAAGTATCTTTCTGTTCGGTTGGTACAGTTAAAATGGCGTCAAAAACGTTAATTTTTGAGTGTTTTAATCAATATAAATAATTTCAGTTCATGATGGAAATCAGGGCAACGACACTAAATCAAATCCGATTACTTGCAAAATTGCGCTTGCAATCTACAGACAAACTTATGAGTGACTTATTATTATCAATGTTTCGATTGATCAATGAAATGAACGAAGGACACGCCGATAGTTAACGACGAGCATCTTAAGATGTTTGGGGCTTATCGATTATCAAACGTGTATTCTTTTTTTTTATCATAAAATAAACCTCACCTTCTCATTTATAAAAAAAACTGACATTTTATTTCGCCAACCCACATTTTTTAAAAATTAATTAGTCCTAAATTAGAACTAACAGTGCCATCTATTGGTAAAATTAGCTATTTATTTAACCTAACGTCGTTCCCATCACAGTTGTTTGTAGTGTTGCCATGACTTTAAAAATTAGTTACGAATTTAATGGCTACCAACAAGAATGTTTACTAAGAAGGCTCCACGAAAGGTTGAACCTGTGTCTGCTGTTAAGTATAAAATTTTAGTAAAAAATCAGTTGGGAAGTGCATCTTTAATACTTATATATCTATTTATTTATTTACTTTTAAATAACAATATTCAACCTAAAGAAAGTTACACTAAAGGATGTAAGTACAATATCATAGTAAAAAAAATCAGCTGGAAAGTGTATCTTTGTTTGTTTATTTATTTATTTTTTTATTTTTTTTAATAACAATATTCAATATTCAATTTAAAGAAAGCTTCTTCTTTTGTCGAGAAGAAGTCAAAAGAAAAATCTGATAAAGACGTGGGAATTTTGAAATATGCTAGCAAAAGGGTAAAATGTCAAAGAGCTGGAACAGTAAAATTAACCATTATTAAATTATCATATTTTTTGTTAAACTTTAGTTACAAAAGAAGGATTTTGGCAAGTTGAAGACAGTAATACTGTCTTGCAGTGACATAGACTCACTGTCCGATGTGAACATACCGGGAAATTCAGAAATTCTAGAACTTGGATATAACCAATTTACTTCAATGGATGAGATTTTTTCAAGAAAGTTACATCATCTTAAATATTTGGGTTTGGCCTACAATTTGTTAAAATGTATAGGCAGCTTTTACCGGAAGTACCGCGGGGTAACGGGACTTGTGCATCATGCGGGCGCTAATTTTACATTAGTACAGCATGTAACAACTCCCTCTACTCTTGATAAGCCTAATTCTTTCTATTATGTTTCTTTATTTCTTCAACAACAGCTATTTCAAGTATTTCATCCTCGGAAAAGTCGTTGCAACGTGTCTTTCCACATTTAATTCATTTGGATTTGAGCTATAATAAGTTGGATAATTTACCGAATTTAATTGCTCTTATCAAAACTATATCTAGTCTTCGAATTTTATTGCTACTTGGAAACCCATGTTCGGTAAGGAATGAAAACTGTACTGAATGAGGGCGACACTTCATCGAGCGGACGAATGTTGCACCACATCGCAATTGGCGCCCGATGAGATTTTGGCCAATGAATTGTCGGTCCGATGAAATGTCGCTTCATTAGTGTGGACCGTATGTTTTATGTTGGAATATATGTTATTCATCTTCATTCATCTTCATTTAGTTGCTCTGCGACTATACTAAAGCATATCTACCTGAATTTACCTCATCCACCATCATTTTTCGTAGTTGGTTAGTGGTTATCGAGGGTATGTTATCTCCAACTGTCAACACCTGGTGAATTTGGACGAGTCACCAATTTACCGCAAGGAAGTGCTGCTTTACGCCAACTGGTTGATGAAAGGAGGAAAATTCGAAGCCACCGCAGCCACTATAAAGGTTAAGGTGCTCCAACTGACAATCCACCCTTTCGTTCATCATGCCAGCGACATAACTGTGGTAATAATAATAATTGACAATTAATCCAATTTTCTAGGTTTAAAAAATTGCCTTTTTCACGTTACAGCTTCACAAAAAAGCAGAATATTCCAAACAGGTCGTTACTTATCGCGTCGAATACACGTGGCACACAACCGACCCACCAACTTCGAATATTTCGAATCTTTCGACTACTGAGGTCCCGTCAAGTCCCAAAGGTGATTCCGACTTCCAAACCTCGGTCGCGGTCGAAATGATCAAGATGAATGAGCACAAAGACTTCCTTTCGTCACATTCGACGCCGCCAAAGCTGTGGGCAGAAACAATCGAGATTAATGACACGTTTCACATACATTCAAAAAATTCGAAGGCTTTTAGAAAGCTATTAATGTCACCACTAGCTGTTTTTGTTCTGGACGATATAAAGGTTTTGATGCAATTAATTTAATTTAATTTAATTTAATTTTTCTGGTTTTAGGGTGTTCGAGCAGAGTTTCATGTTCCGCTCGTGGATTTGATGGACAAACCGGAAATTCACATTGACTGGCACTCGCACGAGCAGAAGTCGCAAGAAATGATTTTTGTTGGTTGCGATATTAAAATACACACAATTCCGTTTTTACACGATTTATTTTGATTTAACACGTTTTTTTTTGTGTTTTTTTTATAAAGATTTTCTGTTTTAAGTGTTTTTTAACAGCGCAAAACAAAAACGCAAGCACCTCTAACATCTAACGTGTAAAAACAGAATTAGTGTTTTATTTTAATTTTAATTTTTTAATTTTGATCTTTAAATTTTAATTTTAGGATCCGGTTGGTGTGAAATGTGAAACGAGTAAGTAAAATGGCGTCAAAAGAAATGAGTTTGAGTCTTGTAATCATTGCAATTTCAGTATATCCTACTGCTGGGAACGTAATGGCTAAACCGATTACTTGCAAGATGGTAATCAGTCTGCATAGGCAACATATTGAATGAGTTTTCATGAAGTCGATGATTTGGTTGGTCAATTTGAACAGGAATATGTATTTCTTCTTTTTGCAGCACCAAAAAAAATATTTGCAACATTCTTGTCTATTAATATTGACGTTTATTAAATTGACCAACATATTGAAATTTGTGAAATAAATTAGTAACTGTACTCCATTTCTTTTTTCCATCCCCACACACAGAATTGTAGAGCAATGCGAGCGAGCCAAGGGCCCAAGGGGCAGCCAACTTCGGTCTGTCTCTAGCTTTTGGGTAAGTCGTGCTTCCCCCTGGTTTCTTTCTTTGAAAGCGTTTTTCATGGACGACAATTATATTCTAGTTTTAAGTTTATTTGTGTAATACAGTTCAGGGATTTTGCTAATGGGTTTTTTTTTACTTCTGGTTTAAAGAATTTAAATTTTAGTGTTTCCGTGGTTTTGAAACGGCAATTATAAATGTAGTGTCCACTTATTTAATGAAAAATGAATACTAAGAAGACTTTGCCAAAGGGCCAATCTTTTACATCTGTAAGTACAATATCAAATTTAGTAAATAAGCAGTTAATAAAGTATTTTTTTATTTTTTTTTAAATATAGGCGAACAAGAAAATTGAATTACCCAAAAAGCCGGAAGTTGAAAAAGACAAAGAGTCTGATTTGAAATATGCTACGAAAAAGGTAAAGTGACAATTACAGAAGACGGAGTTTGTATTTAATACTCGTGTTAGTATTCCAAAGGCCTTTCGACCGCTTACTGTGACCGGTAAAAATGGAAATGTCTTTGGAATACGAACACAGCAAAAAATATTAAATTTTTGTAAAAAATTTTAAATTTTTGTAATATTTTGTATTATCAGCTTGTATAAATTTTTTTTTTTTTTTTGGGGGGGGGGGGGGGAGTAGTCAGTTTTGTTACGTAATATTATAGGGGGGTTTGTGGATTTGTTACGACCTTGTTACAGGGGAGGGGTAGGGGGTCTAAAAATCGAAAAATCAGCTTTACGTAATTTATGGACGGCCCCTTATTTTATATCTTTATATTTTATTTTGAAATTCCAGTTCACAAAGAAGGATTTTTCCAACAAGATGAAAACACTTGTACTGTCTTGTGCTGACATTGACTCACTATCTGATGCCGAAGTTCCGGCGACAGTAGAAATTCTAGAACTTGGATATAACCTATTTACTTCACTGGATGAGATTTTTGAAAGGAAACTATGGAACTTGAAATATTTGGGCTTGGCTTACAATCTGATAAAATGTATAGACATCTTTTCCCGGATGTACAACACAATACGCCTCGTATATGCTATAACTAAGCCTCTATAATTCTTTGTATAATTTTTTTTTTGATTTTTCAACAGCTATTTCTTTTGCGGAAAAGTCGTTGCAACGTGTATTTCCGAATTTAATGCATTTGGATTTGAGCAATAATGAGTTGGATAATTTATCTGCTTTAGTCCCTCTTGTGAAAACTATAGCTAATCTCCGAATTTTATTGCTGATAGGAAACCCACTTACGGTAAGTTTTGCAAATTCTAACTTTTTTGCGCTTAATTCTGCCATGTTTTGGTGTGTTTTTAATTTTAAGCCAATAAACACAAACATTCGAAGAAGTGACATCACAAAACACAAACACTTAAAACACAATGCACAGTTACGGGTAACCTGCACTACCGGTGAAATTTTTTATTTCTTTTATAGTTGGTTAGTGGTTATCGTGGTTATACTCTATCCAACTGTCAACATATGGCGAATTTGGATGAAATTGCGGTTTACCGTAAAGAAATGTCAATGTACTCCATCTGGATGCTGAAAGGAGGCAAATTTGAAGCAATTTCAGCAGCTATAAAGGTTAACGTCGTCCAACTGTCCATCGTACCTTTTTCTCAAACAACAAAACGCCCAACCACAGCAGTAATAATCACAAACACTACAATAGGCCTAAAGTATACATGGCGAGTCAAAAGTCTGGACACACCTTTTTCTCGAAAATGACTGAAGATATATCAATTCTAAAATTATCCAAAAATCAAAACAAAAAAAAGATGTGTGTGTGTCCAGCTTTTTTTACTCACCCCGTATATATTTTCAGAAAACAAACGTAAAAATTGCATTTTTCGCGATTGCAGCTTGTTCCCAAAAAGCAGCAAGCGTCGGCCAAAATTGGGGCTTCTTATCGCATTGAATACACCTGGCAAATGCACGAAAAAAGAATTTCGACAGTTGCTGCAGAAGTTTTAGCAACAAGTCCCACAAATTGTTCGCTCACAGGAAGTAGAACGGATACGGAAGTGGAAGTTTCGTCGCATTCTACGCCGCCACGACCGTGGGCCGATCCCATCGAATTTAACGACGTGTTTCTTATACGCGCAAAAAATTGCAGAATTTTTAAAAGACTCATTTCAACTCCGCTGGCTGTTTGTATTCTGGATGATTCAAAGGTTTCGATGCGATTATTGAGTTGTTTTTATGTTTTTCATATTTTTTTGGTTTTTAGGGTCTTCGAGCAGAGTTTCATATTCCGCTTAACGAATTGGTCGACCAACCGGAAATTTGTGTTAATTGGACTAACATACCGAGGCCTATATCTCAAGAAAACATTCTGGTTTGGTTCATAAAATTATCGTTAGATTAAATATTAATCAATTGAATTTTTTTTAAAGTTTAATTGATGAATGTAAATTTTAGGATGAGGAGGCCATGAAATATATTACGAGTAAGTATCTTTCTGTTCGGTTGGTACAGTTAAAATGGAGTCAAAAATGTGTTTTAATCAATATATTTTAGTTTATGATGGAAATCAGGGCAACTACGCTCAATCAAATCCGATTACTTGCAAAATTGTTGTTGCAATCTACAGACAAACTTATGACTTATGAGTGACTTATTATTTTCAATGTTTCGATTGATCAATGAAATAACGAAGGACGACTGATAATGAACGACGAGCATCTTAATATGTTTTGGGTTTATCAAATATCAAACGTGTTGTCTTTGTTTTATTCTAAAATAAATTCCGCAACTTATCATTTATCAAAAAACCGACATTTTATTTCGCCAAGCCACATTAATTACATTTTTTAAATTAATTACTTTTAATTCACTTCTATGCGAGGCAAAACAACCGCCATGACACGTACACAGATTGTGGACACTGTGGACACGTAGAGTTGCTCATTTAGCTGGGGGTTTGGTCTGTCTGTAGTTGTAGGATAAGATGCTTCCCCCTGGTTTCAGTTTTTGAAAGTACTGGTCTGGTCTGGGCTGGAGACATTTTTATTCTAAGTTCCTTCGTGTAATTAGTTCAGGGATTTATATCAATGGGGATTTTTTTCTTCTGAGTTCAAAAATTATTTTTAGTGTTACTATGAGCTTCAAAAAGCATTTATAGTTAAAGTGCCTTGTTACGTAGTGAAAAATGGCTAGTAAGAAGGCTGGTACACAGCTTAAATCTGTTTTACCCGTAAGTACAACACAATACTTCGTAAATAAGCAGCTATAAAAATATATTTTTCTATTTTTCTTTTTAAAAAAGGAGGAAAAAAAAACGGAAGTAACCAAAAAGTCTGAACCTGGAAAAGATGTTGCTTTGAAATATCCAAAACAGGTAAACATGTCAATTACAGAAGACATTTCAGGAGGAGTTCTAGTATACGTGTTCTCAATTTGGTTTTATATATTGGATTTAGTTTGTTTTTATTTTATTTTATAATTCCAGCTCACAAAGAA
The DNA here is from genome assembly GCA_949358305.1 of Strigamia acuminata. Lineage (NCBI taxonomy): Eukaryota > Metazoa > Arthropoda > Chilopoda > Geophilomorpha > Linotaeniidae > Strigamia > Strigamia acuminata. The sequence continues at coordinate 28,511,276 of OX442314.1, read as the reverse complement.
GGATTTTTCCAACAAGATGAAAACACTTGTACTGTCTTGTGCTGACATTGACTCTCTATCTGATGCCGAAGCCGAAGTACCGACGACAGTAGAAATTCTAGAACTTGGATATAACCTGTTTACTTCAATGGATGAGATTTTTGAAAGAAAACTAATCAATCTGAAATATTTGGGCTTGGCTTACAATCTGATAAAATGTATTGGCATCTTTTACCGGAAGTACCACACGATAATGGGACTTGTGCATTGTGCGGTCGCTATTTTTACAGCAGTACATCATTCAAAAAATTGTTTGAACATGGGTCTGCCGGCAAAATAGCGTCCAATAGGCGAATTCATTTAAACAACTAAACATTGCTATGAATGCGTCTAGTACAGGGGTCAGCAACCTGCGGCTCTTTCGATACAATAATGTAATACCATAATATTGAAACAAAAATGTTAGTGGCTCTTTAAAAACTGGGAAATTTTGTAAAGTGTAACTTTTCGCTCTTCCGTCTCAAAAGGTTGCCGACCCCTGGTCTAGTATAATAGAAATGATAATTCAAATGTTTTGTTTTCATCCTTCACAGCAATTTCATCCTCGGAAAAGTCGTTGCAACGTGTATTTCCAAATTTAATGCATTTGGATTTGAGCTTTAATGAGTTGGATAATTTATCTGCTTTAGTCCCTCTTGTGAAAACTATAGCTAATCTCCGAATTTTATTGCTGATAGGAAACCCACTTACGGTAAGTAATGAAAATTAAGCTCAGTATTGGTAGATTTTTGTAATTGTAATTAGAGAGTTTGTTTGTATAATTATTATGGGTTTGTTAATAATATTGAGTTTGTATTGTATTGTGGGATTCATGCGGGTGAAATTCAGCGTGTAGCGTTTGTGTGTAATCTAAAACTATTTGGACATTATGCCGGTTTGTTTATTAATCAAAGTGATGTGTGGACATTTATTTATGAAAAGTAACAATAATTAGTTGATACTAACTGAGGATAATTGAAAATAATTAATACCAATAGCAAACAATACTAGCAGCATTCAAAAAGTGCTTGTAGTTTTAGATTGCGCTTAATTCTGCCATGTTTTGGTGTGTTTTTAATTTTAAGCCAATAAACACAAACATTCGAAGAAGTGACATCACAAAACACAAACACCTAAAACACAATGCACAGTTACGGGTAATCTGCACTACCGGTGAAAACTTTTATTTCTTTTTTAGTTTGCTAGTGGTTATCGTGGTTTTGTTCTATCCAACTGTCAACATTTGGCGAATTTGGATGAAATTGCGGTTCACCGTAAAGAAATGCTAATGTACTCCCTTTGGATGCTTAAAGGAGGCAAATTTGAAGCAATTTCAGCAGCTATAAAGGTTAACGTCATCCAACTGTCAATCAAACCTTTTAGTCAAATAGCAAAACCTGTGACGGCTGCTGGCACAGTGGTATTTATTTATTTATTTATTTACAAAAAAAAGTAGGTCATTACAGAAACAGCGCTTCTCAAAGTGGTCGTTCGCTACTCTACTGGTAGCGCTAAAGCACTATTAGATAACTGGTCTATAAGTTATACAGGCAGGGTGTCCCAAACGTCTGAACCACCCTAAATATTTCGTGAGCAATTGCATCTAGGCCAACTTTGATGAAGCGATCGTATAGGAAGTTGGGTGAGAGCAATCCAATGATGTCATCAAATTTGACCTTGAAGGGCATTTTCAAGGTCATTCACTTGCTAACTTCTAAACCAATCAGGTTAGAGCAAAATTTCCAATTACAAAGTTGTAGAGAACCATCAAATTAGTACTATCCAACTTATCTTAGTCATCTTAAGTTAAATGTTTTTTTTTAAAAAGGAGACAAATCAGAAAAAATTCAGGAAAAATGAAATTTTTTATTCTTGTGATAAAATAATTATTGAGGCATTAAAAAAAGGCAGTGGTTTTTCTTGTTTACTTGCATAATAATGCACATTTAAAAACGTTTATTTAAGTAATTCAGTATTTTTTTAGTAGAAATTTAAGTTTTGTCACAATGGCTGGCTTTATTTTAGCTGATTTGTTTTCATTTAAAACGAAAACATTTAACTTTAGGTGACTAAGATGAATTGGATAGTACTAGTTTGATGGTGCTCTACAACTTTGTAATTAGAAATTTTGCTCTAACCTGATCGGTTTAGAAGTTAGCAAGTGAATGACCTTGAAAATGGCCTTCAAGGTCAAATTTGATGACATCATTGGATTGCTTTCACCCAACTTCCTATACGATCGCTTCATCAAAGTTGGCCTAGATGCAATTGCTCAGAAAAGATTTGAGGGGATCAGACTTTTTTTCCACCCTGTATAAACAGTATACCGTACTGCCTTGAACAATGGCCGGGCGCAATTAAACCTGCCTCAAATAAACGCCGGGTTAATGGGAAAATACTTTAAAAACGGTTATTAAAAACGGTTTTTAGTAGCCTTTTGGAGGAAACTTCGACGGACGAAACCTCAACAAACGAAACGTTCGGAGTCAGCAACTTTTTTTTTAGATAGAGGCCTGGCTTAAGTAATCGTCTGGTTTTGAATAAGCGCGTGGCGGGCGAGTCGAAAAAAAAATTAAACGCCCGGGCCATTGTTCAAGGCAGTACGGTAGGCTGTGTAGCCCGGACATAGGATGGGACCCAGAAACTTGTCCGGTCTATGGAATGTCCGGATGGGAGAGGAGATTTGTCGTAACCTTGGTTCCGGTAAATAAACTTATACGCAATATTTTACAAATAACACACTTTTATTTCACACTTGTAATAATACAAATAATACTTAACAATGTTGTGGTCTCGGATTCTTGTCGGCGGATACGATTTGTTGCTGCACGGCAGTCTTACACGTGGCTTCTGTTGTCTAGGGTAATGGCGTCTGACGAAACACGTGTTCGCAAACGCTTCGCTTCGGGAGATATTACAATCGTAGTATAGCTACGATAATATCTGTGACTTCTGATTTATAGATGTAATTGGCAACGGGCATCGATCCTCTATCAATCCGGTAAAACGGCCTGACGGTGAGGTGGTGATGCTAATGTTGCTCTGGTATCTATAAAGTGGGGGTTTCCGGTCAGACACGGGTTTAAATACTTGCTGGACCGGAAATGACGTATTCGCATAAATTCGGAGAATTATGCAAATTTATGACGTCATTACGTCAATCCTGCAGAAACGGTAAAACTAGTATAGCTAGTTTTCCCGCAGTAATCTGACAATCAATTTATTATGAATACTAAAATCACTATTTATTAAGTCATAACTAATTAAAACACTTTTGTGACCTCGTGGTCACCACAGATTTAATATTGCTGGGTATTGGGCGGGACCAAATCAGGCCCTCCAAACTGTCCAGGCTACGCAGCCTACACTGTCGGGTTACAATAACTGGCGCGGAACGAATAAGCGTGAAAAACTATTCCGCGCTTAGTCATTGAACCTAACCTTACGAGTACCAGTGTTTTTAAACAAATCCCAGTATTGAAATTTTTTTTTCCAGGACCATAATACATTGGGACAAAAAATTATATGGTTTGGGAAGCGCTGGTGTAGGCCTACACTACTATAAATATAAGCTTACGTATATTTACATAAAACAAACGTAAAAAAATAGTAATTTTTATATAACAGCTTGCCAAAAAGCAAATAGGGGTGGTGAAACCTATCGTTAATTATTATCGCGTTGAATACACGTGGCAAATACAGGATCCTGTAGAAATTTTACCAAGTTCTCCACATGGTTCTGACATTTTGGCATCGCGCACGGTCAGCAGAATGACCATCGTTGAAAGAGAAGTTTCTACGCATTCTACACAACAACGACCGGGGGCCAATCCCATCGAGTTTAACGACGTGTTTCTTATACCGGCAAAAAATTGCAGAATTTTGAAAAGATTATTTTCCACTTCGCTGGTTGTTAATATTATTGATGACGCAAAGGTCTCGAAGCAATTATTGAGATTTTTATATTTTAATTTTTATATTTTATTTTTTGATTTTTAGGGTTCTCGAGCAGAGTTTTATATTCCGCTTTCTCAATTGATGGACAAACCGGAAATTCATATCGATTGGACTAACGTAAAGAAGTCCAAATCACAAGAAAACCTTGAGGTAAGTTCGTTCAAATGTCGTAATACTCAGAAAAAAGCGATCAATTTGGTGTTGAATAACAGTTACATTTGAATTTTTAGTTTGCGGAAAGCGGGAATTATATTACGAGTAAGTGTCGTTCAGTTGTGTTTGGAGTGATTTAAAATGGCGTAATTTTCCAGTTGTTTTAATCAATGTAATTTCAGTAAATGATGGAAGCCAGGGCACGGCCGATACGTCGAATCCGATTACTTGCAATATTGTGCTTGCCGTCTACAGGCAAACTTATGAATGACTTTTTGTATCCAACTTTTGACTGACTAATTTGGGTTTATTTATGGTTAAATGAGCTTCGGACACAGAATTATTGTGAAGCGTCTAAAATATTTGGCGTTTATCAATTATCAAATATGTTTTCTTTATTCAGAACCAACAAAAAATTATTCTCAATTTTCCGTTAATTAAAACTGAAAAAGAATTTATAAAATACATAAGTTCTGTTTTTATTTCTATTTTATCACCAACTTACAAGAAAGCCAAGGGGATTCGGTCTGTCTGTAGCTCTTAGGTATGGCCTGGTCCCTCTGGTGTCATTTCTTTAAAAGTACCGATCATGGCGAGACACATTTTTATTCTAATTTAGTTTGTGTATTTAGTTCAGGGATTTTACCAATGGGGAATTTTTCTTTTGAGTTGAAAAGTTATTTGTAAAGTTACCATGAATTTAAAAAGGTGGTTTTAGTGCCCAGGTATTTCGTGAAAAATGTACAGTAAGCCGGCTCAATTTCTAGTACCTGTAAGTAAAACGCCATACTTACTAAGCAAGCATTTTGAAATATATCTTCTTATTCTGTGTTTTTTTTAATAAAGGAACAAAAGAAAGCTGAATCATCCAAAAAGCCAGAAGTTGGAAAAAAAGCTTCGTTGACGTATACTAAGAAAAAGGTACAAATTGCAATTACTCAAGAGAATTTAAGGATGTTTTAGTTCAGGTGTTCGCAATTTGTTTTTATATTTGGTTTTATTTTATTTTTAAATTCCAGTTTCCAAAAAAGAAATTTTCCAACGAGATGAAGACAGTAGTACTCTCCTGTAATGACATTAGCTCACTATCTGATTCAAACGTACCGGCGAGCGTAGAAATTCTAGAACTTGGATATAATCAATTTACTTCATTGGATGAGATTTTTGAAAGCAAATTAATGAATCTGAAATATTTGGGCTTGGCTTACAATCTGATAAAATGTATTGGCAACTTTTACCGAAAGTACCACCAGGCCCACCTTTACCATTGGGCTAACTGGGCTGCAGCCCAGAGGCGCCGGGCACAGGGGCTCGATGGGCACAGAAGGGCACCGGGCACAGAAAAGTGCTGGGCAAGGGGCGCCTGAGTTTTATTAGCCCAGGGTCCTGAAAAGTGTAAAGACGGCCCTGAGTACCACACGATAATGGGACTTGAGCATCGTGCGGGCGCTATTTTTACAGCAGTACAACACGCAAAAAATTGGTTGAACATGGGTCTGCCGGCAAAATAGCGTCCAATAGACGATTTCATTTAAACAACTAAACATTACTATGAATGCGTGGTGATGCGTACAGGGCACGACATAGCAAAGCGCACATTGAGATTTGCGCCTAGCAATCGGCATTACATTGTTTGTAATGCCTAAACGCAACATGCTGTGTTTACGGTGGTCCGGAACAGCGTGGCGCGACACAACCCGTTGTGGACGAGGACGAGTTCAGCTAAAAATGTCGCTAAAAATGTCGCTTTGAAATAGCGTACGCATTTCGAAAAGCGACGTCGCGCCTGGCTATGTCGCGCCCAGTACAACGGCCTGAATGCGTCTAGTATAATAGAAATAATAATTCAAATGTTTTGTTTTTATCCTTTAAAGCAATTTCATCCTCGGAAAAGTCGTTGCAACGTGTATTTCCAAATTTAATGCATTTGGATTTGAGCTTTAATGAGTTGGATAACTTAACTTCTTTAGTCCCTCTTGTCAAAACTATAGCTAATCTCCGAATTTTATTACTGATAGGAAACCCACTTACGGTAAGTAATGAAAATTATGCTCAGTATTGGTAGATTTATATTGTTAGTCGATTCTTCCTGAGGATAATCCAAAAAAAAAATATCAACACCAATTGGTGTTGATATTTATTTATTTATTTTATTTATTTATTTATTTATTTATTTTATTTATTTATTTATTTATTTATTTTATTTATTTATTTATTTATTTATTTGCAATCAGCAATCAGTAGCTGCATTCAAAAAGTGCTCGTGTTTTCAGATTGTACAGTGTGTTCATAAAAACTGGACCCTCACACTAAGCTAGCAATTGAACTTGTGAGTAATTTCGTCTTTTGCCACTAGGTGAAACATCAGACATCAACAAGTGATGATACTTGTTGATGACTGGTGTTTCATCTAGTGGCAAAACACGAAATTACTCACAATTTCAATTGCTAGCTTGGAGTGAGGGTTCAGTTTTGTTGAACACTTTATTCTGCTGTGTTTTTGTGTATTTTTAAGGCAATAAACAAAACTAACAGTAAATCATAAACAGCTAAAACATACGGAGTAATACTTTTTGAATGCACAGTTACTATAGTAATCTCCACTACATGTAACAGGTCTTCTTTCCTTTTTAGTTGATTAGTGGCTATCGTGGTTTTGTTGTGATCCACTGTCAACATCTGTCGAATTTGGATGAAGTTGCAATTTCCCGAAAGGAAACGCTACTGTACGCCACCTGGTTTATGAAAGCAGGCAAATTCGAAGCCGTTGCAGCGAGTATAAAGGTTAACGTGATCCAACTGTCAATCAAACCTTATATCAAACAAGAAAGCTCTTCGGCTGCTTACACTGTGGTAATAATCACATAACAAATATATAAATATAACTTACACAAGTTGTTCCATCAGACACGATCTTTGCAAAATAAGAAAAATTATGCATAAATATTGATGAATATCGAAGGATTGAAATGGATGTGAAGAAAAGAGATAACGTGTTAGCATTAGCGTTAGCGTAAAACCAGAAGTGGTTTCGTTAAAGTTTATTTACGGTATAAGCACAGTGCGCCAGGTGGCGCTCATACATTAATGACATCATAGAAACTTATAATACTCCCACTCTTTGATGGCATAATGTAAATACACAATAAAAAACAGTTTCAAAAATATGGTACCGTATACAGTCGAAACTCTTTATAACGAATTGCGATATAACGAATTATCGCTATAACGAATTGTTGAAAATAACTTGGTTGGCCAGCCATAGAACACCATGTTAAATATTTTTGTTATAACGAATTTTGATATAACGAATTATTCGTTATAACAAACAAGTTTCAGGTACACTATAATACAAATTTTCAAAACTGATCACATCACTCACAACATCCGATGCCCATATTTAGAAAACAAAGGAAAATGAAAACAGCTGCCAAATGAAAGGCAATTTTGATTTACGACAAGCTAAACATTATTGATGCCATTGGCAATGACAAGAAGCCATCAATTGTAGCAGAGGAGTTTAATTTGTCCCGTTCTACAATTTCAACAATTTTAAGGAATAGGGATAAAATTAACATGAAACTTGCAAGTGGTAATTAAGGTTTACAAAAAAATAGTGCTTGGTGCTAAAATTTGATTTTTTTCACCTAATTCGTTTTAACGAATTCTCATTATAACAAATCGATTCGTCCGGTCCCTTGCGATTCGTTATAAAGAGTTTCGACTGTACAAAAAATAAAACTTATTTTAACGAATTACAATCCCATTTTCCATGTATACCATTGATGTTCTTCTTTGCCAGTTCTTTGGTCAGGACGGTCGCAATCATTTCTTGCGCACCAATGAACTTCACGGTGATGTGGCCATTCTTAATAACTTCTCGAACGAAATGATGCTTGATGTTTATATGCTTTGTCTTTAAATGGTAGACGCATTCTTGGACAAAGTCAGGGCGCTCTAATTGTCCAAGTGAACAACAATGGGGTTCTTACACTCGTTGAGCTTCAATTCCTGAATGGCTCGTCGCAGCCATATAGCCTCTTTCGAAGCCATCGATAAACACATGTACTCGGCTTCTATGGTCGATTCAGCTGTTTTTTGCTCCACCAGCTGCCATGAGTTGTCGACCTCCTCGTGTCCAGACATCCAGCGTGACCGGCGTCTGTATAACCAATAACTGTTGAACTTTTCGAAGTTCCGTAAATGAGTTTCGAGTTGATTGCTCCTTGCAAATGTCGCATGATCCGCTTTACTGCAATCCAATGGAGTGGTCCAAAATTAGAGTTAAATTCACTAACCACTCCCACAGCTTGTGCGATATCAAGCCTTGTTGCCTGTGCTGCATACAACAGACTTTTCTTTAGCAGTCTTCTGCACCATTAAGTGGATGAGTTTCGTGCCTGGGTCCGTCGGCGTTGAGGCCGCCTTGAAATCCGTTAGGCCAAAACGTTTCAATACTTGTTTGATGTATTCCGACTGGTCCAAACTAATTGTTCCAAACTGGCACCGGTGGCATTTCATCCGCAATAAGTCGTTATCCTCATTGCGTTGAGCACGTCCCGATTTTCCCGTGCTCGAGCTGAATGCTGCAGCTGTATGGGGCCGTCCATAAATTACTTAAGGGGTTTCTTCATTTCGTCGCCCTTCATTTCGTCGCCGTGTCATTTCATCGCCGTTTTTAGCGACGAAATGACACCCAAAACAGAAAAAAGGCGACGAAATGAAGGGCGACGAAATGATACAATTGAACAACCAAAACAACCCAAACCGAACAGAAGGGCGACGAAATGACACGGTGACGAAATGAAGGGCGACGAAATGATACGGCTAAGTAACCGATTTTTAGACCCCCTTCCCCCCTGTAACAAGGTCGTAACAAATCCACAAACCCCCCCTAGAATATTACGTAACAAAACTCACCATCCCCCCCCCAAAAAAAAAATTTTGATACTAGCTTATAATACAAAATTTTACAAAAATTTTTATTTTTTTACAAAAATTTAAAAAGAATTTAAAAAATGTAAAAAAGAATTTAAAAAATGTAAAAAAAATTTCAAAAATGTAAAAAGAAATTTCGAAAATTATTAATAACATTATTAATAACCCCTACCTCCTCCTTGTCGTAACAACCTGTAACAAAATTTGAAACCCCCTCCCCCCCCCTCCAGGCGTTACGTAATTTATGGACGGACCCCGTCTTCCTTCTCTCGGCATTGTGATTCCTGGAGCAGCCTCACTTTCACATATTCTGCTTTCAGATCGGACCCTCAATTTCAATTGCCATAATCATGGGCTTGAAATCCTCTAGCAGCGTTTATTTATTGTCCACTTTATATTTCATATCGTTCAGCTGTTGACCAATGGTCACTTTCCAGCCGATGTAATCCAACATGTCTTTGCAGTCGGCCAAGGGCTCATCCGCGCGGGCCTAATCCGCTTGTTGTGAATCCGCGGCAATTTCATCCCTTATCCGCGTCGTAGTCTCATCCGCGCCGAATTAAAAATTATTTAAAAATTGTTTAAATATGTTTAAAAAAATAATGCACTCGAAATTCTGCGCCATTCCTAATCCGCGCTGTAATTATTTTGCTTCTGGTTAATAATCCGCGTCGTTCTGAATCCGCGTCCAATTAGAATCCGCGTCGTTGTGAATCCGCGTCCAATCAGAATCCGCGCTGTTGCATACCCCCAACAGTACCGTAACGTTTCATGAACGTTCCGTTAACACAGCGGGACGTTCATGACACGTTACGGTACTGCTGGGGGTATATATAGAGCTTGGCATGATAAACAAAGTATTCGACTTCATTTGTAACAAAAAGGAGCCACCTCACCAAGCTGTTTGCTTAAACTTACCATTTCATAAGTAAACAATAACTATTTAATCACGGCGCGGATTAGAAACCGAGTGGAATTTAATTCATTTATTTATTTATTACATACGGCGCGGATTAAACACCGAGCAGAATTTAAATATTTTTGGTAATTAAATACCGCGCGGATTAAACACCGAGCGGAATTTAAATATTTTTGGTAATTAAATACCGCGCGGATTACAAACCGAGCGGAATTGGGGCGGTTTCAGAAGAACCACGCGGATTCGAGAGCCGCGTATTAGGGAGCGTGGAGGGCGGATCGAGCGGCTAAGGGAGACGCGGATGCGGCGCGCGCGGATGAGACCACAGCCCTTTGCAGTCTGCATATTTAATATTAATTAAATCCTTAAATAATGATACCTGGCTTCCCAAACTCTTATTTTCGGTGAGTTTTGTCAAGCTATCCCACGCGTCCTTGGCGGTTGTGTGTCCGCTAACTTCCTGGTTTCGGGCCTAAATTTTGAATTTTCTTAATTTTCTGAGGATTATTTCTAAAATCTGGGTACCAATAAATTTATAAAAATTTAGGCCAATAGTGAATTTGCGGTTGCCAATTGTTCCTTATAATTACGAGTTACAAGCTCATAATTATAAAAATGGACTTATAACATAACGTAACTACTCAACTTTTACACTACAGTGAAAGCTCTGTAGACCGGACATAGCACCGTCCGGACAGCTGTGTGGACCGGACAGTTTGGAGGTCCTGATTTGGTCCCAACCTATACCCAGCAATACTAAATCCCCTCTCCCATCCGGACAGCCTTTTAGTCCGGACAACTTTCTTGGACCCGTCCTATGTCCGGTCTACAGAGCTTTCACTGTATTTTGTAAAATAAGGGAGCCAATCAGATCACTTAACACTATTTGAAGCTCCTCCCACTATTGCAAATGGCGCTGATGGTGCTAATGGAAATTCAAAATGGCTGCCTGACCTGTTTCAACATTCAGCCTCAATCACAATTTCTTTCTGCCATCGAAGGATAGAAACAACTAAAATCATTCCAGGTAAGCAAATAAATAAACTGGAAGACAATTTCACGTCTGAAAACTGTCAAATTAGTAAAACTACAGATTTTCATTTTCTTTTGCATAGGGATTTGTTCTACCATTACATGGTATTTATAAGTATAATTTATAAAATATATTTATTGTACCGCAAGTGCCTATTTCAAGAAGGAATTATAATTATAATTATGAGCTTGTAACTCATAATTATAAGGAACAATTGGCAACCGCAAACTCACTAATGCTTTTTATGCTTGTTTAGACTCAAATCTTATTGAAAAAAAATTCGCACTTACTCAGTAAAACTCGCACTATACCGGCGTGTTGTTTTATTTTTAATGATTCCTATATTAATGTCCCGATAGTTTGATGTTGTGCATGCCACCATGCACACTATTGCGCACACATGTGGTCAATATACCTACTGTAGTTACTTTCGTTACAATCAGAATCACTCCGACCTGTCGCTCCTAAAGAAGTTTCACTTGAATAAATTACGTTTTTCTATTTTCCCCATAACAGCTTACCAAAAAGCAAGTAGGGGAGGTCAAAACTGTCGTTCATTATTATCACGTTGAATACACCTGGAAAATGAGTGACGGAACCGCGAATGATTTTGAAGTTTCACCTTTAGCCTCGGCCACGAACGTAGAACTATCGACCGATAATGTCAAAATTTCGTCGCACTCTACACCGACACGACCGTGGGCTGAACCCGTCGTGTATAACGACGTGTTTCTTATACATGCACGAAACTGCAAAATGTTGAAAAGATTCTTGTCTACTTCACTGACCGTTTATATTCGGGATGCCGCAATAAAGGTCTCAACGCAATTTTTATTTTTATTTATTTTATTTTTATTTTTATTTTTATTTTTATTTATTTTGTTTTTATTTTTATTTTTATTTTTATTTTTATTTATTTTATTTTTATTTTTATTTTTATTTTTATTTATTTTATTTTTATTTTTATTTTTATTTTTATTTTTATTTATTTTATTTTTATTTTTATTTTTATTTTTATTTATTTTATTTTTATTTTTATTTTTATTTTTATTTTTTGCTTTTTAGACTTCTCGAGCAGAGTTTCGTATTCCGCTTTCAGAATTGGTGGACCAGCCGGAAATTCGTATCAATTGGACTAACGTAAAGAAGACCAAGTCGCAAGAAAACCTTTTGGTGAGTCCGGTGAAATGTCATGCAATATCAATCGATTTGGCTTCTTTCTTTTAGTAATTGTTGAATTTAAATTTTAGGATTTGGATAGCTTGAAATATGTTACGAGTAAGTATTGTTCTGGGTTGAAATGGCGTCCAAAAAACGTTGATTTTCAGTCGTTTTAATCGATGTCATTTCAGTAAATGACGGAAGTCAGGGCAAGGACAATTCGTCAAATCCGATTACGTGTAGTATAGTGATTGCCATTCATAAACAGAGTTATGAATGAATTTTTATATCTCTTTTTGATTGATCAATGTGGTTTATTTAAATTAAATGAGTCTAGAACACAGTAAGAATTATGATCATTTATCAATTATCAATTTTCAAACGTATATTCGTTTTTCATCACAAAAAAATTTCTCAATTTTGCATTTATCAAAACTGATAGCATTTATTTTGCCAACTTACATAAATTACTATTTTTTTCAAATAAGAAAAAGATTTTACATGATTAATTAATTTATTTAAGATTTAGAGATTTATTTGGGATTTATGGATTTATTTAGGATTTAGAGATTTATGTGGGATTTATGGATTTATTTAGGATTTAGAGATTTATTTGGGATTTATGAATTCATTTAGGATTTAGAGATTTATTTGGGATTTATGGATTCATTTAGGATTTAGAGATTTATGTGGGATTTATGGATTTATTTAGGATTTAGAGATTTATTTGGGATTTATGAATTCATTTAGGATTTAGAGATTTATTTGGGATTTATGGATTCATTTAGGATTTAGAGATTTATGTGGGATTTATGGATTTATTTAGAATTTATGGATTTATTCTGAGATTTGATTTTTTGAAGATTTATTTTGAGATTTATTAAAGATTTGCAGTAAAGCCTTATCAGAGATTTAGAGATTTTAAGATTTCTTAAAGATGCTCACAGCATTTAAACACGACTTTATGAATGTCCAATATGTCTTAATATCTAAGTTATTGACCGGTATTGAAAAACAACACGCAGAAATACTTTATAAAAGTGAAATTTTATTTCAAGAGACTATATAGTACGTATATTACAAGTGCAAATGTATTTTCATATTGAAAACTCGGTCCAGTCGGTCAATCAAATCCATCTTAATATCCATTGTGGTGCGACTCATCACGTTCCTCGTGCTGGGCATTATTGGATGACTCCTCGTAGTAAGCACCGGCCGCAGCGTGACTCGCAGAGTTGAAGCTTGGCTTAGGCATCATTGGTTTCGGTACATGGTGAAACGGAGCGGCCTTTTGGATCGGTTTTGGTGCGGATTGGAAAAAGATCATCTGCGGAACTGGTACAGCGGCCAACTTGACTGGTCTGGGTGCCGGAGCCGGGACATGCACGACTGGAGTGTGCGCTTGGTGAGCCGATGCTTGGTGAGCCGACGCGCCGTAGCTGCCGTGACTCTCACTAGATTGAGCGTACGACGACGACGATGATTCCTGAGCCGACGATTGCGAGTAAGATGCAGCTTCAGATTCTTGCTTATGACCATAAGCCGATTGAGCTGATGCTTGACTGGCCGCGTGGTATTCTGGGACAGCCGGTGCTGCTTGCGCGTGGTATTCTGGGACAGCTGGAGCGGCTTGCGCGTGGTATTCTGGGACAGCTGGAGCGGCTTGCGCGTGGTATTCTGGGACAGCTGGTGCTGCTTGCGCGTGGTATTCTGGGACAGCTGGTGCTGCTTGCGCGTGGTATTCTGGGACAGCTGGTGCTGCTTGCGCGTGGTATTCTGGGACAGCTGGTGCTGCTTGCGCGTGGTATTCTGGGACAGCTGGGGCGGCTTGTGCGTGGTATTCTGGGACAGCTGGTGCTGCTTGCGCATGGTATTCTGGGACAGCTGGGGCGGCTTGTGCGTAGGCGGGCTTCTGTGTGTGGTATTCTGGCTCGGCTGGTGCGGCTTGGGGTTTGGGCGCATTGTATTCTGGGAAAGCTGGTGCGGCTTGGGGTTTGGGCGCATTGTATTCTGGGAAGGCTGGTGCGGCTTGGGGTTTGGGCGCATTGTATTCTGGGAAAGCTGGTGCGGCTTGGGGTTTGGGCGCGTTATATTCGGGGAGAGCTGGCGCGGCTTGGGCGTACTGTGGGGCGGCTTGAGCGTACTGTGGGGCGGCTTGGGCGTATTGTGGGGCGGCTTGGGGATACGCTGGTTCTGGTCCTTTGTATGGCTTGGCGTAGCCGGCTTGGTTTTGGACATCGGCGTGGAAGCCGGTTTCGTCGGCGTAGTATTTGACTATTCGGAGTTCGCCGGTTGGTTCAAGAACGGTGTACTGGCCTTTGATGATCTGGAGATTGAATGGATTTATGAAATGGTGGATTGGTTTGTTGGTCGGTGCATTGTTTTATATTCACCTGTCCCTCTTTGGTTTCTTCTCTGGTTTGGTAGTTGTAGCTGGGGTCGTCTTGGACGTACATTGACATCTTGTAGTCGATGTTGATTGGCTCTGGTTCTGGTTCAGGGGCAGCAGCAGCAGGTTGCTATTGAGTTGTAAATTAGTTTGTGAATAATTTGTGGAAATATTGGGAATTTTGGTGTAATATTTGCTGTAATTGCATTTTAAATGATCAAAATATTGGAAAATCTTATTAAAACTCAAACAAATGCTTTTAAAATAATCAAAATATTGAAAAATATTTTTAAAACTCAAATATATGCATTTAAAATGATTAAAATATTGGGATGTTTTGTGTAATAATTGCAGTAATTGCATTTAAAATGATCAAAATATGAGAAAATCTTATTAAAACTCAACCAAATGCATTTAAAATGATGAAAACATTGAAAAATCTTTTAAAACTCAAATATATGCATTTAAAATGATTAAAATATTGGGATGTTTTGTGTAATAATTGCATTAATTGCATTTAAAATGATCAAAATATTGGAAAATCTTATTAAAACTCAACCAAATGCATTTAAAATGATGGAAACATTGAAAAATCTTTTAAAAACTCACAGATGCATATAAAATGATTAAAACATTGGAAATTCTTATTGCAACTACTGTTTCTATTACTAAACCATTGATGAATGGTACTTACTGGGTAGGGTTTGTAAGCATTTGCAGTGGCAACTGCCAAAAGACAAGCAAGAATAACCTAGAAATAAAAAGAAAAGGAGAATTGACGATCCGCAAGCTTCATTGTCGGCTGAAAAGCAATGTACAACTAACTCACCTTGGTGTACATGATTGCAAGAGCAGGTGATGTGGATCTGGAGATGATCTGCTTGAAAGTGATGCCTTCAGTGCAGTTTGAGGGTCTTTTTATATTGGTGGAAGACAATATTTCATGTCGTAGTTGGCCAGGGCGGTTACCAGAAGGTAGCCAATGAGAAGAAGGAATTCTGACATGACAAAGAGGTAGGGGTAAGGTTTAGAGTTTAACCTACTGACCAACTTTCACTTGTATGGGGGGATAGGACCACACCTGACGGCCATCAAATCAAATTCAGCCCATTTTTTTGTGGGCTCTTTCACCCCCCAATCTTTTCCTTTTCAACATTTCAGTCTTGCTGTGCTTGGCAACTTGATGGCATTATGTTGACAAGCATTTTAATGGCTTCTTTTCTTTGTGATGAGTTAATGAATTTTCTTGGAATTGATGTTATCATTTGGGAGATCAGAATTTGAATAGTGTTTAATTGCATTGAATTGTTGTTTGAAATTGGATTGCATTTATGCATTTGTTTTAAAATGTTGAAAAATGTGTTTTATTTAAATTTGTTGTAATTAGAATTTTTTTTTTTTTGAATTGAGGAAATTTTAATATTAAAAAGTTGGGGAAAGTTTTTGGTGGGTTTCAATTTATCATTTAATCATTATAACTCAGGAAAAAGTGTTCTAATTTTTTTTTTTTTAGGTTGTTGGAATTTGAATATTAAAATTTTTTTTTGTGTGTGTTTTGAAATGTTTGGACTTTGGAACATCAATTTTTCTGACATAATTTTTATTTTTTATTTTAAATTTATAATTTAATTTTTTTTTATTATTTTAAATTTATAATTTATTTTTATTTTTTATTTTATAAAATAATTATAATTTTATACTTTATAATTTTTTACCGGGCAGGTATCAAAACTTGGCTCCTTGAGATATTTTGTATCGCGGCGTAATTCAAAAAGCGTCTATTTACATCATTTACATCATTTACACAATTTTTTATTTTTTATTTTAAATTTATAATTAAAAAAAAATTTTTTTTTGTTTATTTTATTTTATTTTATTTTATTTTTTTTATATATTTTTTTTTTGGTCGTGCAATTAAGGGGAGAGAAAAAAGTTCCTGAAAAAAATGGCGTGCCCCAGTATTACACGACCCAACATGTCACTTTAAAATATCTGTTGACACAATTTTTTAACAAAATAAATTAATCTGATAAAAATATTTCGTCACAAATTTTTTAAAATTTGAAATAATACATTAACGTTAGATTATATGCCAATTATTTTTTTTGATGGCAAATTCTTTTTCCGAGTGAAATAACCTCAAAACTGTGATATGATAATTGCAGAAATGCTGCTCATTTTAACATACCAGAGGTCGGTGTTAGAAAAACTGAAATTAAACCAAGAACTTTCGGTCACTTTACGGCAACACTTGAATGAGTTAGAAAACATTAGGTGCATTCGAAAAGTAATTTGCACTAAACGACCAGGTGCAACTGATGTGCTGAATAGATGCGAGTGCAAAATTTACCCTTTTTACCTGCAAAGTGTACATTTATTTCCAAAGTGCACATTTTACTTGCAAAGTGCACATTTTACTTGCAAAGTGCACATTTTATTTGCAAAGTG
This sequence comes from Strigamia acuminata, assembly GCA_949358305.1. Taxonomy (NCBI): domain Eukaryota; kingdom Metazoa; phylum Arthropoda; class Chilopoda; order Geophilomorpha; family Linotaeniidae; genus Strigamia; species Strigamia acuminata. The sequence continues at coordinate 28,494,260 of OX442314.1, read as the reverse complement.
CACATTTTACTTGCAAAGTGCACATTTTATGTGCAAAGTGCACATTTTACTTGCAAAGTGCACATTTTATGTGCAAAGTGCACATTTTATGTGCAAAGTGCACATTTTATGTGCAAAGTGCACATTTTAGTTGCAAAGTGCACATTTTACTTGCAAAGTGCACATTTTACTTGCCAAGTGCACATTTTACTTGCCAAGTGCACATTTTTCTTGCAAAATGCACTTTTTACATGCAAAATGCACTTTTTACTTGCAAAATGCACTTTTAACTTGCAAAATGCACTTTTTACCTGCAAAAATGATTTTTATTATATGCAATTTTTTTTTTAATATATAAAATGTACTTTTTGATTCATAATTACAGTGTGGTGCAAAAGTATAATTTTGATTCAAAAAGTATATTTTTGAAGCAAAACTGCAGCTTTTGATGCAAAACTGCGGCTTCGGTGAAAAACTGCAGCTTTTGGTGCAAAACTGTAGCTTTGGTGCAAAACTGCAGCTTTTAGTGCAAAACTATTGCTTTTGGTGCAAAACTGTTGATTTTGATGCATACTATATAGTAAGTGCTGTTTTTGTTGCAAAACTGTAGGTTTTGGTGCAAAACTGCAGCTCTTTTGGTGCAAAACTGCAGCTGTTTTGGTGCAAAACTGTTGATTTTGGTGCATACTATAGTAAGTGCTGTTTTTGTTGCAAAACTGCAGCTCTTTTGGTGCAAAACTGCATCTTTTGATGAAATTAAAATACTACAGTTACTGGTGCAAAAGTGCACTTTATAGCTTGATTTCTAACATCTACCAACCCTAATATATCTAAAACTACACAGCGTTGAATTTAATACAATTTACTTCTTATTATTTTCTCATAAAATCCCAAATTGTTACCGACATCAAACTCAAACGACCTTGACTCAAACCGAAAGTGACGCGCTTTCCAGGGGCGGATCAAGACGTAACATCAACCCGGGCATTTTAAATCATCCCAACTCACACACACGTGCAGTCACCCCGTCGACGGATCCCCGATCACTCGCATTATCAATCCACCCCAGCCACTAACAACACGCAGTCGACGAATGCACCACCAATTCCAACTCACTCAACAATCCCAATCTAATTAAACGTGATTTCCAATTCCAACTAATTTGTATCGAAATAAAATAACAAGCAATAAAACGCGCAATTAAATTCCACCACGTTCGGAACCCGATATAATTGCAGTTTATCACGTTTTTTCCCCGTCTCGAAATCAGTTTACTGCCAGTCTGGCCGCGGTTTCGCATCGCTTAATAGTTGTAACACGCAGCGCCACTAAAGCGGTTTGATCCCGTTTCAAGTCTCACCCCAAACGTCCCATTGTCCACCAAAATGTCCCAAAATCTGGAAAATGTCTCCGTCAAAATTCGGATAGAAATATCGCACGATTTTAGCATTTATAAATTAATTGAATCATCAAGTTCGTTGATCTTTTGTTTTGTTTTTTTGTTTTTAATATGAAATAGTATAGAGACATAAAGAGTGTGTGAAAGGCGGTGATTATGTCTTCGTTGCACGTGGTGGGGTTTTTTTTGTCTGGAAGATGAAAGCCTTTGGAAGTGGGTCAGTAATGGGCAAAAGGTTGATTTCTTTTTTTTATGATGTAAGGAGGAGGTTGGGGTATGGTATGATGGTGGTGGGAAGATGCTCGGCTGGTTGGCAGGACCGAATTCCACCCCTCAGTTGTAGGTCAAGAATATAAAGTAAGGATTTTTTTGGGGGGTTTTTTGATCTTCGCTGACAAGTGAAAGTTGGGGATTAAAAATGAAGAAAAAAAATTCTAAATTTAGAATGTTTTTTAGAAGATTTTTTGTTGGAATGGATTTTAGTGAATGTGAAATTAAACTAATTTGTTTTTATAATTTTATAAACTAAATAGAAGTAAATAAAAGTTGATAAACACAATAAAATTTAATAAAGCTCAATAGAATTTAATAAAATTCAATAAAACTTAATAAAACCTAATAAAACTTAATAAAATTTATTTAAACTCAACAAAATCAAATAAAATTTAATAAAACCCAATAAAATTTAATAAAACTTAATAAAAGTAAATAAAACCCAATAAAATTTAATAAAACCCAATAAAAGTAAATAAAACCCAATAAAAGTAAATAAAACCAAATAAATTTTAATAAAACCCAATAAAATTTAATAAAACCCAATAAAACTTAATAAAACCTATTTAAACTCAACAAAATCAAATAAAATTTAATAAAACCCAATAAAATTTAATAAAACCCAATAAAATTTAATAAAACCCAATAAAATTTAATAAAACCCAATAAAATTTAATAAAACCCAATAAAATTTAATAAAACCCAATAAAATTTAATAAAACCCAATAGAATTTAGAATTTAATAAAACCCAACAGAATTGTTAAAAAAAATTATATATTTTTTAAACAAAAATTGAACCTTCAAAAAAATGAAATGCAAGTTGTCATAAAATACTTTATTATCCAATTTTGTTTGTGTAATAATTATATAAGCTCAGACAAATAAATTTTTATATTACACAAATAATTAGATCATTAATATTCTACGAGTGTATTGGCCTAGTCTCTGGACCTCTCATTCAACCATCAATTTGTGTTTTCATTTTTTTTTTATTAAAAATAAAAAATACAAGTGAACAACTTTTATTTCATCGCTAAAGTCTCAGCCAATCAGAGAAGTCCAGAAAATAAATTGTCCAAAATCATTAGGGTGATGAACCTTAAACTGAAACGGGACAATTTAATCTTACACTCATATATTTATTTATTTCTCGATAAAAATAAGAAATAAGCATAAAATTTTTCTTTGCTCTCAAAATTTCATAAATTAAATTAATTCACCCTGTATTAATTAATTAGCTAACTATAATATTAATATTAAAACCACTGTTACGGTTACGACGCACTGCTACTGTTTCATAATTTCCCCCCACGAGGACAGCACCATCACTTTCGACCGAGCAACAGAACGTCTTAAACTCGTAAGTAAAAAGCTCCCAACAACTATAATTTTATCATTAATCTTACAGTTAGGGATGTGTCAAATTTATTCGCCAACATGGCAGCAACAGCTTGTCGATTTGACCGTATAACAATATTTGTCCAAAACGTAAATAACTTTGCATAATTTTTTTATAATTCAAATATTTCCATTTATTCTAATTGTATTTGTATGTTATATATACTCCTCTCTTCAACGATCACTCATAGCCCTGAAATTAACTCAATTTTCCAAAAAACAAGAGAATTTTCTGTGAAAAAATGCAGAAAGATGAGTATTTCACCTTTGAATCGCATTTTCTAATCGTGCTACTAGATGGCGCTCCATCGCCACGCATCAATTCGAAATTGTTGTTTATGTTTATAATAGTTGTAACATTAGGACGTCATGGGTTATTTTTCTTTATTTAATATGACAGATTGAGTTTGGTATTGAAAAGCTGTTTGATGCTTTTTTCAGGACAAACGCAGTTCAGAATGAATACTCGTTTATGACTGAAATCCCAAACACCATCTGTTAGGCTTAAAAAAAAATAAACAAATAAATAATATAATAAAAAAAACAAAAAAAAAAACAAATTGGAGGAAATCCTGTTAATGAAAAGCTATTTTCTCTTTCCCAAATTTCCTGATGCGCATCTAATCTGACGGGCCTGTCCTCAATATTCATACATATAATTATATATCTTAGAAAGCTAAAATTATAAATAAATTATGCAAAGCGTTTTCTCATTTTGCAGAATCAATTTAAAAAAAAAAAACGTTAAAAAAAGACACTAGCTGCATTTAATAAGCGCCATAAATTAGTTGCACACTATTTATTCTTTATTTTTCACTAAAAGTGATTTTATTCCAATTGTGACGATCTCTTCATCCTCTGCTGCCATGTTAAATCAAAATCGTGTAAATAAATACCGTGTGAAAAGAGAATTGGGTGTACTTATATGTATATTTTCATCCTCTGTGGGGGCCCATGGGCCACGTGCTGCACCCCGATTGCTACGCTACTGTAGAAATATATAAAAATGATCAAACCAAGGTTGCGAAGTTCAGGCTCGATATCTAGAGGTCATTATTCCCAAATTTACCACTAGGGTGATTGTCTAATCGAAAATTGATGATCGTAGACTATAAAGAAAATCTCGATCTAGATTAAATCATCAATTTTTTTGGAAAAATATAATTTTTTTATTATTATTTATTTATTGTTTATTGCGAGCCCAAATTTCTGCTGAATAAAAAATAATTAAAATAATTAAATCCAGTGGCGTAGCAAAAAGTTAATGATTAAGTTTGGTTGCTGGGCCATTTAGCAGAGCCGTAGCTAGGATTTCCCTTCTCAATTCCACGGCCCCCTTACCGTTCCCCCCCCCCCCCAAACATAACACCATAGTGTTGCGTTACCGTAAACACTGTAATCTAATTACAAAATCCAGATTGCCCGCGAAATTTTTTTTTAGGGTTTTTGATCAATTTCGATATTGAATTTTGGTCAATTCAGACCGGCGTTGTATCAGAGTCCCACGTTCTATATTTGAGTATTGACGGTATGTGCTTTTGAGAAAAGTTGTGAAAAACCAACCAATAAAGGTAAAAATATAGGAAAAATAGTCAAAAAGGTGAAAAAGATGGAAATAAACGTCACAAAATGCAACAAAAGTTGAAAAAAGTTGAAAAAAACATAAAAAAATAACGATATATGATAAAAAACAACGATAAGGACATCGAATACAATAATAATCGAACAACTAAAAATTTTTTGAAAACCACGGCGTTGTTTTCGGGGAAAACGACGAGCTTGCTACGCCACCGGTTTAATCGGCGTAGCTCTTAAAAACTCTTATCCGTGCATTAAAAGCGAAAGTAGACCGAAGCAATCCGTCACACGATTTGTCCCAAAAACACGGGAGTTTATAATTTAGGTTACGGTCCACTTCGCGCCATAGTTTTAACTGAAAAACGAAATATTTCAGTCGCGGATTGTACAGTCGAAACTCTTTATAACGAATCGCAAGGGACCAGAAAAATCGATTCGTTATATCGAAATTTTTTAACATGGTGTTCTATGGCCAGCCGACCAAACCGGCCATTTTTAGGTGTTCGTTATGTCGATAATTCGTTATATCGCGATTTGTTATAAAGAGTTTCGACTGTATACAGTGTGGGAGAGCGTAAATCACGAGTTTGTGATGAATAAACAGACCGCAGTTTAATAAAAAAGGAGGCATAAATCATTTTCTAGTTTTTCTTTTTTCAGTATATAATTTTTAATTAAAAATAATTATATTCTTCATTTTCATACAGATCACTTTGATAGCATTTTTTTTTATAGCATAGGCACATTTTTAGTTCATTTTTTTTTTATAAAAAAAAGAAGAAAAAAATTAAATATATATATATTTGTATATATAAATTTATTTTATATATATATATTTTTTTCTTATAATATTGCATAGTTATTTTTTTTTTCATTTAATTTATTTAATTGTAAAGCAATACAAAGACTTATCTAGAAATTTTATAAAATTTTATTTACAATGTTTGATAGCAAAGTTTCAATGAAAAAACAAAGCAGAAAAATAATATTTTCATAATATTATCCTCATCATTTTGAATAAAAATATTATTGCATAGATGTAAATTTTTTTTAGCCACTTTAGACATTATATTCACACGATTTGAGCTCAAAAATCAATGTAGACGAGTAAAAACGCTTTAATTTTCGTTTTAAAACGAAAAAGAATAAATATATTTCTGCTTTTAGCATAAACAGCGAAAAACATTCGACGCATTCGTAAAAAGTCATTCAAACTAGTTTACACTTCTCAAACCAGTCTAAATGTAAAAATTTTACACGTTTTAAAAGACTATACGAATGCGACGATGAATATTTTTTATCCAAAATAAAAAAAAATAACAATAATAAAATAAAAAAAACCCAACAAAATCATCCATTTTGTTGCCTTCATCCACGGGGTAGTCGGAAAACCCGAACAACGTACCCCGGCACGGAAAACTGCAGAAAAAATCCACAAAAAATCCAATTGCGGCTCAAAAATTCGTCGTAACCATCATCTGACAGCCTCTATTCGCATGTGTCATCACCTGTTCCTTCAAATGACACACCTGTTCCCTCAACTTGCTCACAACGTTGCCCAACTCGCTGTTCTCCCCCTTCAAAAGTCGCACCTTGTCTTCCAATCGCGAGATCCGCTCCAACTTCCGCTTCCGACACTTACTCGCCGCGATCCTATTCCGCTGCCTTTTCCTCTCCAACTTGATTTTCTCCTGCGATTCCATGTTGATGGGCGACATCGGAGGCGATCCGGTCAAACTGGGCACCGTTTGTGGCTCCTCTTTGATGTTAACCGGGAAAAATGGCGACGGGAACGAGTTGTTGTTGCCGCCGCCGCCATTTGTCGTGACGCTGGCGCCGCTCTCGCTCAGGCCCGAGTCGGAGTTGTGGAGCTCGGCGAGCGCGTCGACGAAGCCGCGCGCGTACAGTTCCTGCTCCTCGGTCACGTTTTTCGGGAAGATGAACTGGGTCGGGGTGGGCGTTGTTGTCACGACGCCATTGTTTTGTTGGATGATCAACTTCTCGAGTTCGGGCGAGGCGAGTTTGAGCATGTTGAGGTCGGGGGAACTGAGCAGTGTTGTGTTGTGACTCACTTTGGCCTTTTTCGTCGGCCGCTGCGGGTTGCTGAAGTCCAGAGTCATGTTTTTGCGCATGTTTTTCATCGACTGTTTGCCAACGTCGTCGTAGAATGTCGTCTCCATCGCACGGGGACTGGCACTCACAATACTCGATCTGTCTGTATGCACAACACAGGGTAATATGAGTCACGGGCTGGTTTGGCTATGTATATATGAGTCATGCTGGTTATTTTTAGAATGATGTCATTTTGGAGACGTTTGATTGGTCGGTGATGACGGCATCTTTATGTTTATCGGGTTGGGTGGATTGTGGGTATTCGAGGAATAAAGACGTCACGTGAAGTTGAAAGTTGTGGGGCGAGGTGGCTTATGGGGGATGGTTGGCGCGAGCCAATGGGAGAGAGCGGTTCATAGAGAGATGAGTCGGGATTGGATGAGGGTTTGGCTATTGTCTGATCGTACTCGGAATTAAACTTATTTTCATGGCTACCTCGAATCGTTGCTTTTCCGAGTTTTCAGCTCGTTTTTTTTAATATTCAGGTGGTTTTATTTTGGCTTTTTCTTTGAGGGGAATTTTTATAAGGGGTTTGGGGGTGGTTTGGGATAAATGTGAGGGGTTTTGAAGGTTGACGTGGTGATTCAATCGGGATCAGAATGGGCCTAGGAAATGAATTGTGTGACGTTGGTTCAAGGTCAAAACCAAACCTCTTTTCAACACCGGAAAGAGGATCGCATTTTTTTAAAACATTTTTTATGTTTTAATATGGTCAAAAACAAAGTAGATTTTGTTTGTGGAAGTGGATATTAAAATTGGTTAGGGGATTTGATTAAATGTGGTTAAAACATGTCAAAACGTGACGCCATTTTGTTTATTTTGTTTGTTTGGTGTTTTTTTTTTTTTAAAATCAGTTTGATCTATCACATGGGTTGATTAAGGGATTATAATGCAATTTTTGGATCAGAATTAGGTTTGTGTTATCTGGGTTTGCGTAATTCGAGATAGAAAATGTTTTTGAAAATAATTTTTTTGTCTTTTTCAGATTTTTTTTTTTTTTTTTTTTTTTTTTTTTTTTTTCGTGGTATTAAATTTAGTTGGAAATTTTATATTTATTTTTGGGTTTAGTTTTTTTCATTTTGGGTGCAAATTGTGAGTCATTTGTGTCGATATAAATGCAGACACAAAGTCTATGGGCCGAGACCGAGTGTCAGGTGGCTCCAATTTCATTGATTTTGTCTAGCTGGCATTGTAATGCAAATTTCCTATCCCCTATGTTTTTATGATTTTTATTTTTCATTAAATTGTATTTTTATTTTTAGGACGTATAGAAAAAATATGAATATTAACGCATCACAACGAGCAGACGTCTTTTCAGATGATGAAACTGAAGAAGTAAGCAAATGGGTCTGGGACTCTGGGGGAGGGGAAAAAAAACATTGTTCTTTTAATTTTTTAATTTTTTTTTTAAATTTTTGGAATTTTTGTTTGTTTTTCACTGGGGTAAGTTTTGTACGAATTTTTTTTAATTTTTTCAAATTTTTTCGAATTTTTTTTCAATTTTTTTCAAATTTTTTAAATTTTTTTAAATTTCTGGAAATTTCTTCAGTGTTTTTTTTTTTTTTTTAGTTTTGTTCGGTTTTGTTCACTTTTTCAAATTATTTCGAATTTTTTTTCGTTTATTTCGAATTTATTTTCGATTTTTTCGAATTTATTTTCGATTTTTTCGAATTTTTTTTTCGATTTTTTCGAATTTTTTTTCGATTTTTTCGAATTTTTTTTCGATTTTTTCGAATTTCTTTTCGATTTTTTCGAATTTTTTTTTACTTTATTTTTAATTTTTAATTTCTCCATTCCAACCTGTTAAAAAAAAATGGGGTCAAAGTGCATTTCCTAACCCCTAGTGGCAAATATTGCAAAAATTCCTACCAAACTAACATTTAAAATTTTTTGTTGGGTTCAATTTCATCACTCCAGCCTCATTATTACATCCTTTTGGGCCGAAAACGAGGCTGCGGGTAAAAGAACTCACGAATCGTATCCATTCAACAAATTTACACAACTGTCCATCTATTTATTTTCGCCAAATAAATTTCTATTCACATCTATTACTTCTTTCCAGATTTATCTCAGTTTGTTTTGGGCCGGAAGTAAACTCGGAATCGCGTACTACGACGCCAATTGTCATCAAATTTTCATCATGACTGACACGTACGAAATAGCATCTGATTTCGAAGTTCTCAGACAGGGTAATAACTATAATTTCCAACCATTTAAGCTCAAATTTCCGTTACGTAAGTGCAATTTTCTTACGGAATTCGAGATTTTCACAAATTTAGACGAACTTATTCGAGAAAAAGAGGGGGAAATTCAAATTTTTGCCGTTTGGGAACGAAACGTGACGTCATTTTGAATAAATAGATGCAAAGTTTGTGGTCAAGTCTCGAATGTGGAATACAAAGCTCGGTTCACTTTGATCCCAAGGACGTGACGCCGTGACTTTTACTGTAAATGTTATTGTGCCAAGGACTAAAAGTTCCTCGAGCACGTCATATTTACCTCGATACACGTGCAATCAAGATTATTATTTTTTTTTTATATATAAATTAATTTTTTTTATTTAGTTATTTATCAAGTTCAACCAAACTACATCGTAGCGAGTGCCAAAACGGAAGAACTGTTAATTCAGATGCTGAACGGCTTAGGTAAGGCCAAATGACGTCACATAATCTCGTTTGTAGCTCTGTAGTGGGAGATTTAATGATGTTTTTGCAGCGGTAAATACGAATTTATCGATGAATTTAAAAATTATTATAAATAAATGATATTTATTTTTTTATTTTTGTAATAAATTAAATATTTATAGCAATTTTTTTTTTAAAAATTTAGATTTTTTCCACAAGGGTCAAACCCCGGGAGAAGAAAATCGATCGCAGCAATTGCTTATCCTGCTCCCGAGTATCGATTTTGGTAATCGATTTTTTTGTTAGACACGATAATTTTATTTTTTTAAATAAATTTTAAATTAGGTTTAGATTCGAGCAAAAGACGAATTGCAAATTTACAACTGCCGAACACGCCGAAATTAATAACCGATGCTGATCGAGCGATTTTTATATCGTCACTCATCAATTTCCAAGCCGTGTCAATGGTAAGTACGGTAGAATAAAATCGATTACTGTAATCGATTTTTAAAGATGGTAAATTGTATTATTGTTTTCTCCGATTATTTATTTATTTCTATTTAACTACCCACATCCGGTGATGGTTGAATGACTTAAATAAAAAGAAAACGAAATCAATCAAACAATGACAACAATTTATCGCGTTTAAACTGAACTAATGTTAATGAACTTTCGAATAAAAGTATCGTGAGAAAAAACAAATTCAGACCAATGACCTTAAAAAGTGAATACGGGGCCGGATATATGGCAGGAGGAGCGGGACTACTCTACTGGGCTCCGGGCCCCACCTTGATGTATATTTTGATCAATTTTGTTTATGGAGATTTTTGTTTTGTTGTTGTTAGGTTCGGGCACTCGGTGGCTTGTTGCGATATTTGGATAAACATCGCATTGGAGTGCAGTTGGAGGAACGGGGGATTTGCGTGCCCATTATTGCAATAAATAATTTTTCATTGTAGGTTTTTTTAGAAATTAAAAAAAAATATTGTTTGTATTAAATATTAATGTATTTTTTTTTTTTAGAGAAAACACTGTGGCTGTCGATGAAAATACATTCAGGTGAGTTAGACGTGTTAATACAAAGATTTTAATATTCTGTAGATTCGGTATTCGATAATTTTAATATTCGGTAATTTTAATATTCGATAATTTTAATATTCGGTAATTTTAATATTCGATAATTTTAATATTCGGTAATTTTAATATTCGATAATTTTAATATTCAGTAACTATCGTATTTTCTCGTGTCAGAGCCGCAGCTCTTATTTAAAACGGGCATCCTGAGCGGTGGCTCTTAATCGAGGGCGGTTCTTATTACAATTGTTTACCATATTTTGATTGAAATTTCAATTTTTTCATAGAAATTTTAATTTTTTTATTGAAATTTTAATTTTTATATTAAAAATTCAATTTTTTCATTAAAATTTCAATTTTTTTATTAAAATTTCAATTTTTTCATTAAAATTTCAATTTTTTCATTAAAATTTCAATTTTTTCATTAAAATTTCAATTTTTTCATTAAAATTTCAATTTTTTCATTAAAATTTCAATTTTTTCATTAAAATTTCAATTTTTTCATTAAAATTTCAATTTTTTCACTAAAATTTCAATTTTTTCACTAAAATTTCAATTTTTTCATTGAAATTTCATTTTTTTCCATTGATATTTCACTCTTTTTCATTGAAATTTCACTTTTTTCCATTGAAATTTCCATTTTTTGATTGAAATTTCACTTTTTTCCATTAAAATTTTCATTTTTTTGATTGAAATTTTAATTTTTTCCATTACAATTTCACTTTTTATTAAATTTTCTACCTAATTGTAATATTCGGTAAGTATTCGGTGTTCGGTGCATTGGTATAAACAAATGGAAACTTGTTTGAATTGAAATCATTCGTGTTTATCAATGCCAAGGTCATGAACATTGAAGCAAGTGATTTCTATCTAAAATAGTCAGGAGGGTTTGACCGGAAATGCGCTGAGGCGTACTGGAAATAAAATTATTGGAATGAAATTTGCCGAATCTGAAATTGGCGAAAGGTTTTTTTTTGTATAATAAGTCGCATTTTGGAAGAAAAATTGTTTTTTTTTTCAATGGGAAAGAATCAAACTGTGGGAATACTTTTCAGATAAGTTAAACGTCTATTTTTCTTCAAGATAAATTTAGGAATTTTTTTCCAAATCCTCTAACCATTGACATTTGGGTTCCGACCAATCACGTTTAAAGTTTTTATCAAAACCACAGTCCTTGAGGGAACCGACATTCCAGTTAAATACTGCACACTCGATTGGATTTTCCTAATGTCTGAAAACACAGACTTTAAGGGGAAAATTTCAGTCAAAATGAGAACTAAATTACAATAATTTTAAAAAATTTTTTTGTTCATTATTTTTCTAAACGTTTAAAAAAAATTTGCGCAAAATTGTACATAATTTGGAAATCTGTGTCGAAAAACGATCAATTTTTTGATTAATAACAAAATCACAAATTTACCAACTTGTAAATTGAATGGCAACGAATGACTCAGGAATTTCGTGTTTGCATATCCAGTACTCTATCTTGTTGAATTGCAGTTCCCACTTCTGTGGGAGATTTTAGGTTTGAAAGAACAAAACAATGTTTTCCAGTTGTAAACAATAAATTAAGATTGATGAAGATGGATGAGTTAAGCTTACATGCTTCAACACAACATGTTCACAAATTTTTATTTTATTTTCTTCTATTTTTATTTTTCAAAGTGTTTGCCTGCAATAATAAAATGTGCCTATAATGTTCAAATCTATTATTATGTTGATCCACACATTTGTGTGACACCATTTCAAAACATCTGTTAATTTTTTTTGAAGGGCATTACATATATTTCAGCAAGAATGGCATCCATCTGTTTACAAAATAGGCAATGGGCAAAAGGAAGGGTTAAGTTTATACGGTACGGAGTAGTAATAATTTATTTTGACATTTTTATTTTATTTTTATTTTATTTTATTTTATTTTATTTTATTTTTTTGCTTTAAAATATTGTAGGTATATTGAACCGGTGCAAATCTGTGATAGGAAGTAAAGCTTTGAAGTACCTACCCACTTCAGCATATCAGTTTCATCATGATTGGCATTTACAATATTAATTTTTTTATCACTTTAAATTTCGTGCAAGGATTATGATGTTACGTCCGACAACTGATATTGAGATAATTCAACGGAGACAAGAGGCGATTTTATATTTCACACAGTTGCAGAATACAGATATCATTCTATCTTTACAGAGGTCGTTGGCACATGTAAAAAATTTACCGGTAAATTAATTTGTAAATTTTAGAGAAAACTGAGGAATTTTTCTACTAAATTTTTGATGAATTTGAGAAATTTTTGATAAATTTAAGAAATTTTTGATAAATTTAAGAAATTTTTGATAAATTTAAGAAATTTTTGATGAATTTAAGAAATTTTTGATGAATTTGAGAAATTTTGATGAATTTGAGAAATTTTGATGAATTTGAGAAATTTTGATGAATTTGAGAAATTTTTGAGAATTTGAGAAATTATTTATGAATTTTAACAGATTGAACAATCATCATTAAACAAAGTTATTTTTTATACTAGACCATCTTGGGCAGAATGGCTCATGCTGAAACATCAGTCAGAGATTGGAAATCTCTATACAACACTTTGTACAATGCACTACTCATTGGAGACCTAGTCAAATCCCAATCGCAAGAAATCCATCTATTCAAAAAAGTAAAATAATTAAAATTCTCTTCAAAATGAATTAAAATATTAAAAACATCACATTTACCAGATTACTGAAGTGAACACGGCAAGTTTGGGTCATGTAGCTTCAATCATAAACAACATCGTAAGAAATAGTTGAAAGATCACGCAAGTTCTCTTTCTATTGGTTCCTTTTCCAGGTTGATTTTGATGAATCGTCACTACAAAGTAGATTTGTAGTTAAATGGGGAGTTGATACAGATTTGGACAGAAGTAGGTTTTTAATTTTAGCGATACTGAAATTATAGTGTCTTAGAATTGAAGAAATACTGAATAAAAGTTTAATGGTAAAATTGTATTGCAGAGAAGCAGAACTACAACTCATTGCCTGAATTGATGTCCAAAGTTGCTAAAGAAGAATTGGAAAACCTGAGCCATATCATAACAACTTGTTGTGTTGTTTATTTACCCCAGTTGGGTTATTTACTGGAAATTCCAATGACCCCAGATATGGAAATTACAGGAAATTTGAACCTTCCTGATTTGGAGTTAGTGGTATAGAACAGAAGCCATTGTAATTTCACCTTGAAACACAATCAATTAATTTTTTTTTTTTTATTTATTTATCAAGTTTTCTTCAAACAAAATGGTATATTTCCGAAGTGAACGTACTCTAGGTATGATGAATGGGCGTAACTCCAGCTGTATTAATTACCAAACAGCTGAGAACAGCTTATATATTTTTTTTATTTTATTTCAAGAGTTGCACAGAGCTTTAGGTGATGCCCAACATGAAATTACAGGTTCAATAATCTTTCAATTCATTTATAACAGACCCTTTTTCTCAAATGAGAAGCAAAAAAGATCATTTAAAGGCTATTTAAAACTCAGTGTTGTATTGACCGCAAACTATTAGTTTGCGTTCATGAACAAAGTTTGTGAATTAGTTCACCTCTACAGATGAACTAAAAATTCGAACTTTGTTCATTTTTAGGAGTGAACTTGAACGAAGTTTACGTTTACGATGTTTGATGATGAAAACGTTGCAAAAATGTTAGTTTAAATGTTTAGATGACGTTTTCATCATCAAAACATTCATTTCTAATGACTTTTTACAACGAAAACAGCCATGAAAGCGATGAAAACGACTGCTTTACTAATAAAAAGTGTTTTTTTGTCATCCTCAATCCACAAAATGTAACAAAAAAACATTTTAATTTCTTAAAAAATCTGAAAAATGAACGTAAACTTTTGATTCAAGTTCACGAACTTGAACTTAGTTCACTTTGAAAAAAATTTTAGTGAACGAGATGCGACACTGAAAAAACTCGAGAAAGCAGCGTGTTTAGTTCAAGTTAAATACAGTAAGTCCCCAACATACGAACGAGTTCCAGCAACGGTGTACAAAGTGGAAAAATTGTTCATCCTAATTATAAACAAATATTTTTAATCTTATTTACTTTTATTTTTTTTTATAAGAAATTAATAAAGGTTCATATTAAACAAATTTTTATTCGTACTTCGAAAAGTGCAACAGCTGTCGTACAGTACTAGACAACGAACTAACTTAATGCGTCGTTGCAAAATTTGAAGTTCATATCTCCGCAAGTTCACAACTCGAATGTTCGTATGTAGGGGACTCGCTGTATGTTTTGTTGTTCAAATGTTGCGTGCATGCCCTCACTGACTGAAAGTTAGATCGAGAAAACCCTCAGTTAAGCTGACCAGATCAAATAACAACAAACATGCACTTGGAATTTGGGATTTAAACAAGTAGTTTAACGGTTTGTTTGAAAATGTTGTTTAGTCTAAATGACTTTTCAAATGCAGCTCAAACTGTGTTCTGGCGAATTTCGATAATCAGTATTTGAATACCATTTTCTTTTGCAGATCATGAGACAAAAATTATGATCAATTTGCAGTCGGCTATTCTAGAACACGCTCCTCAACTATTGAAATTCATCAACTGCATTGCAGAACTTGATTGGTAAAATAATAGGCAGTGGCTACGTTGATGTCCGACGTGAACGTATTATTTTCATGACGCGCTGTGACCCATTGATGTCGATTCGTTTCCTCGACATAAGTTTTCTTAAATTTGATGTTCTCGAGGTTTTAGCTTCTTTTTTTCTTACAAGGGGGGCTTAGACCTCCCTTGACCTTCCCAGACCTAACCTTATCCGTTTTTAGCAAAGTCGACGAAATGAGAATTTTCATCAATGTATTTCAATGCATCTCTCAACCAATCACAGGCCGTCATGAAAATAATACGTACCACCTCACACTTAATTTAATTAAAATAAAATTCTTAATTAAATAGTTTGCTATCATTGGCTGTGGTTGCTAAAAACCAAAACTATTCCAAACCACACATTACCAAAAGTGACCGGATATTCATTAAAGATGGAAGGTGATTACAAACTTGACTAAATGCAATTTAAAATGAAAGCGTGAGGTAATATTGCTATTTTGTAGACATCCTCTGCAAGAGCTGTGTGTCAGTACATTTGTGCCCAATGACACATTTAGTGGCATTGATGTAGGAAAAATGAAATTACTGACTGGACCTAACACTTGTGGAAAAAGTGTTTATCTTAAACAAGTACTAAATCACTTGACAGGAAATAAGAGGCATAGAAATAAATATGATTATTTCACAGGTGGCTTTGATTGTATATATGGCTCACATTGGATCTTTTATTCCTGCAAACCAAGCTGAGATTTGCATTGTACCAAAGATTTTAAGTAGAATCCACGCTTTGGATTCGATATCCACCGGTCTGTCTACTTTCATGATTGATCTTAATCAAGTAATTATTGTTATAATTGTTTGTTGGTTCTTGTTGAATGGTCATCGAACATCGTCTTAAAAAATTTTGATGCAATGAACTTTCTTTATAATGAACCGATTTTTCGGGTTTCTTGCGATTCGTTATAATGAGGCTCGACTGTATAGTGTAAGCTGTTGGGTTGTGTGTTTAGCATACCAGTATCATTACTATAACGTCACTGCAGTTTTGTCGATGTTTATGAATGTTTTGGAATGTTAACAAAATGTTTTCGGAATTGCAGTGAGGTATTGGTGACGATTTGTGTGCGCATGGGCAGTTAAACAAGAAAAAATTTTGTCTGCACCGCTCAGTGATTTTTCTTACACAGGGCCACGTTGCTTTGTCCGGATGGGGGAGCGAATTTAACATTGCTGGGGATTAGTTGAGTTTGGACCCCCTTAAACCTGTTTGGATGGTGTAATGTCCTGACTCATAGCTTACACTATGGTTTATTTATTATTTATTTATTTATTTATTTATTTTACTATATAAAAAATGCGTTGGAAAATGCATTTATTGGGAATGCATTTCATAACACATTTCACAAAATGTATTGTTATTTGCAAACCAATAGCACACAAAAATGTATGCTTGTGAAACCCAATGCATTTCAACATACATTGAAATACATTGCAGTATAATTACAATATATTTTTTAACCACATGGGTAATATATATCCTTGAATATGGATATAATTTTGCTACTTTTGAAAGGCAATAATTCTTATTTTTTCTCAAGATGGCCTATGCTTTGCAAAATGCAACCAAAAACTCATTGGTAATCATTGATGAATTTGGAATAGGAACTGACTATGTATGTACAAGTGTTAACTAATGATTTAAAATGTTCAATTGTGATTTGATTGTTTATTGGGATTTCAGGTCGATGGCATGGCTTTGGTGGTTGCTATCTTAAAGCATTGGCTGAATAAAGGTGCAGAAAGTCCACATTTGTTTATTACCACACATTTTCACAATGCATTGTCCTTCATTTCACCAACTAGCAAACTGGAATTACTGGTAAATATAAGCAAAGACTAATTCGTGCAGCATATTTTTGGTTTTGGGACATTTAGACACTGGACATAATGCAAGAAGACGACGAGCTTGTTTACTTGTATCAATTAACCAAAGGCTTCATTGACTCGAGCTTTGCCACCCAGGTTGCAAAACATGCTGGTTTGGATCAGAAGGTCATTGACAGAGCTAATCAGGTTAAAATTTGATATGTTTTTTTTTTATTGTACTATGAATTTATATTGATTTGTTTTCAGGTGGTGTTAACTCTTCGTCTAAACAAACCAATTCAAGCTCAAGAGGACATAATTGATGCCGATTTGCACAAGTAATTCAATACTGTTTTAACAGAAACATGAGATCAAATTGATTTACTATGAAAAACAAATTTTGTACTACAGTGTAAGCTCTGTAAACCGGACAAAGCACTGTCTGGACAGCTGTGTGGACCGGACAGTTTGGAGGTCCTGATTTGGTCCCAACCTATACCCAGCAATACTAAATCCCCTCTCCCATCCGGACAGCTGTTTAGTCCGGACAACTTTCTGGGACCAGTTCTATGTCCGGTCTACGGAGCTTACACTGTAATAATATTGAGGGGTATTCGGTGAGATAATATCGCAACATGTTACTGTTCGTAGAAATCTGCAGCAATGCTTGGGAAGCTTAGTTCTGTAAATTGGTACGAACGCATTTATTCCAAAATTATCTGCTGTAAGAAGTAAATATAAGAAAATAGGTTTTTGGAAAAAGGCTTTTATATTTGTGCTTCTAATTGCTCTCAGAGTGCGCTACTGCCAAAAAACGTTCAAAAAAGAACTTTGTTTACAATATCAAAAAACGAAATGTGCAAGTTTGTAGGGCATTAAATCCCCTACATCAGACTGGTTTTGTAATACATCGAAAACTTTTCATATCGAAAAAAGCAGTCGGTACCTACGATTTGGCATCCCTGATAATTTTAGTCGCTTACAGGTGGTGCTTGCATGGCCAGAAGTTGAAACAAACACACAAACATTCGTATCAAGTTAAATAAAAGCCTTTAAAAACGTTTTAACTGTATTGTACAAAGCCACTTATGTGTATTTGTTTGTAAAAACAAATAAGCTAGCTTAAACCATTTACAAATAGAAATTGCTTGTTTTGCATGTTGAAAGCGCTTTGCATCAATTTAAATGTTTAAAAGTTCAATAGGTGAGTTCAATTCTTGAAGGATGAGTGATTTAAATGCCTAAAATAAATTCTCATTTTACAAATTGAACTCTACTAATGATTTGGTTTGCGGGAATTAGTTTTTGAAGATTTTTCTTTCGACTTTGTTTTAGGTGCGAGATCATTACAAAAGAGTTTTTTAAACTCGATCTTCAACCGGCCAGTCTACCAGACTTCCTAGAAAATTTTGTTCTGCCAATGGTTGAACCAAAAGTTGATGCAAATTCAGAGAAATCTTAAGGAAAAAACAAAAGTTTTATTTCATGTTTTTTGTTCAAGTTCAAACACATTTTGTTAACATTTATTTAATTTTTTTTAAATTGTTCAATTCAATTCATAAAATGTGACCACCAGCCTTTCACCATATCTTTATTTTTGCGTTAAAAATAAAAAAAAATAAAGTTTGCATAGAAAAAAAAATTGAAAATTAAATTATTAGATAAAAGTAGAAAAATACTCTTTTTAGCTGCCAAACATAAATATCACCAGGAAGTGGTTGTGGAAACCTTACTGCTTCTTAGTCAGTTGTATTGTGACCTCATCACTGGGTGGATTGAGTCGTTTCTTAAAAAAAGAAATATTTATGAAATGAATCATAGAACCAAAATGTCTACCCTAATATGTTCTAATTGAAAAAAAAAATTTCCTCGCGCACAATTAGAAGCCCACGAACTATTTAAATTCGACATTGGCCAATTGATTTTTTGAACGTTTTTGCAACAAAATATACAAAAAAAGTGCGATGAATGAAACGTTTTGCATATGTTTCGGATAGAAATTACTAGACTTTGATTGATACCGGTATCGATATCGGCTATCGGCCGATATTTCGGTATTCAGATCCGAGATTTTTTTGCGTGGTTGACACCGATATTGTCACGTTTCTAAAACGTATCGTTTTAGACTAAACCGATATGTTTTAGAAACGCTTCCAAAAACCTTTCTAAAACATAAAATAAATTAATAAACGCAATTTTAATTTTATTTTTTTTATTTTTGGGGGGTGGGGCGATCGGACATTTTAATTTCAATATCGGCGCAGGTATCGGTATCGGCCGATATTCGGTTGCCGATTATCGGTATCGGCGATACCGCAAAATATCGATATCGGTCAAAGTCTAGAAATTACCGTATTTTACCGATTAAAAGTCGCCCTCGATTTGTAGCCGCCCTCGAATATGAGCCACTACCGAGAGAGGCGATTTGATATAAGAGCCGCCCTCGAATAATAGCTGCGGCTATATACGTTCAATGAACGTAACATTGACACACTGGCCACTATTTAAAATAATAGCCGCCCTCGATTAAGAGCCGTACTTGATTAATAGCCTGAGTTAATTGTGCCAATCTAATGAACCGACCTCAGGTTCAGGCCCTGGTAAAAAAAAATAATTTCTTGGGCCCCCCAGCAAGGGCGGATCAGTAAAAATCACTCATTCTACATTGGATGTTAAAAACGATCGAAAAATAATTTTATTACTGAGAAAAACATGCAAGGCACATGAATAGAGGTCTCCCCACCCTCCATTGGGCCTGTCTTTTATTATTATTAGCCTTTACCAAAATATTTACCATTATTCTTCGTTTTTCTGTACACGCGTATTCGCTTTCATCCACATCATTGTAGCAATCAGATTTGTATGTTTCAGGGATGCCCTTGCCATCAAACTCGCATAATTTGGTGAGAGGTTTAGCTTTGACAATCATCTTGTCAAATCCCGTTGGTTTTTCTTGCGGGCAGTAAAAAACTTTGGGAGTTTTTAGATCGAACACGATGGATTTGCGCATCAAGTCAGCCATGACATGAGCTGAGAGCTAAAGCAAAAAGAAAATAATTTCACCCACTGAGTTTCCAATGCAAATCAATGCTGAGAAAAATAAGCCTCACTAAAACTTACCATGAAAACAAGCATGAGAACTAGTTTGGCATCTGTAAAATTACAAATTGTACATTTAAATGATGTAATAAGATCCTAAATCAAACTAATCATCTCAATCTCACCCATTCCAGTAGTCGGAGTTTGAAACTTGCAGAAACAGATAATCCAAGTGTACAGCACAACAAAATGGCGCTACAGGTGTTACGATAGGCAAAGAAACAGACCATGAAAGGTCGTGTGATGTCAGAGATTGCCTGAGGCAAGCTTTGAAAGAACTAAACCAACAACCTTGAGTTCAGGAACAGAATGAGCAGGTGAAGAGTTTCTTTCAAAACTTTATGTAGTGGACAAAAGAAGTGGAAGAAATAATATTTTATTTAATACTAGTACTAAAATACAGCATACTGTTTACTGCTTTTCCAGTTTTTGGAGTGAAAATTATTTTGGTCTTTTGATAGCTAAAATCTTATATTTTAACAAGTGTTATTAGTGTTTGCAACAGTTGATACTAGATGGCAGTCATGATCAGTGAAACCTGTGGTGACCACCTGCCTAAAGAAGCGCTTTATTTTGTTGCTATTTGAAGACCACCGGTTGATTATTTTAATAAAACAAGTAAATATCTGAAATGCATGGAAGCATTACATATTAGACTTCTAAACCCCTTCTACCCTTTTCTGTATCGAAATATATCTGTCCGTCTGTTCCTAAATTAAACACCAAAATAAAAGAAAATAAAGTAATAAAAAATAAAAATTTTGGCCAAAATAAAGCAACAGCAAAC
Organism: Strigamia acuminata; assembly: GCA_949358305.1. Taxonomy (NCBI): domain Eukaryota; kingdom Metazoa; phylum Arthropoda; class Chilopoda; order Geophilomorpha; family Linotaeniidae; genus Strigamia; species Strigamia acuminata. The sequence continues at coordinate 28,473,463 of OX442314.1, read as the reverse complement.
AAAATCCCACGAAAATTCGATAAAAAATGATTATTATTAATCAATTATTACATGACATCATTTCCAGTCCGAACGAATGGGTGACGTCATTGCCGGTCCAAACAAAAAAAATTACAAAACAGGAAGTAGAAATATTACGGACGGACAGACGGACATGACCGTTTTATTAGACTTTCAAAACATCAGGTTTAGAAGTCTAAATGTCTAAAATATTTTAACTTTTGTCCAATTTTCGACAAAAAATTCAAAATTGTTATAAAATGTGAAGATTTGGGATTCGGGGATTCGGAACGGGATTCAAAAACCCATGTCAGAGATTCGGTTGAATGTTGTATTCCCTAGACCATTCACTGATAACTGTCATTTGTAGCAGTTTATCACTAGGTGGCATAGTTTCAGTACAATGATTTAACTCAACTTAAAAATATCATCACTAGATGGCACTTAAAAACTAGATCTCATCCTTCAAACCGAGATAAATTAATAGCCACAAAAAACAAAAGATTTTCAAAAAAATGAACTAAAGTTTACGAGATAAGCTTATCAAATTCGACACTGACCATTGACTTTTACTAATCTACTGAGTGGTTTATATTGAGCTTAGAATATCATTGAACTTAATAATATTTAAATAAAACATGTTGATTTTAAAAATAATAATACTACAAAAGTATTTTTGAAAATAAATGTAGGGGAAGCCAAAACTAGCAGAGCATGATGTAATGAGCTGAGTGTTGAGGTTTAACTTTTAGCAGACAGGTCAAACTAAGGGACCAATCACAGAGCAGCAATTGTGATCAGTCCACATCACCTGAGAAGGTTGGTACTTGAATTTTTTCTTCCCCTTTTCATTTTTTTTCCAACATTTTCTTTCATGCAAAGTTGTATACTTAATTTTATTTGTATGTTTACAAATTTTTTTTTCTATTTTTTTTTTCTTAGAAGTGAAAATTGAAAAAAAAAAATCTGATAAGAAAAGACATTGCAAAATATGCAAGTCAACAAGTTTATCAGCTTTTTGCCTTAAATATTGGTCAACATTTCAACCATAATGCTCAAAGTTCTTGTTTATCAATAAATGCCATGTGTGTTAATTAGAACCACAGCAATAATACACTTTTAATTCTCATTAACCAATTTCCAACAATTTTTCAAGGCTTAGAAGACGACTTAAATCAATAGGAAATTGCTTGAAAGATGAAAAAATTTCTATTTAATACAATGGTATCTGACATAAAACAACGCGAAAACAATTATAAAAATATTCAAAAATTAAAATACTTGTGTTTTAACAATTTTAGTTTACGTGTATTTTAAGTTTTAACATGGGTTTAAACAGGAAATGATGTTATTTTTGGTTTAAAATTGAAGTAATTCAGTGATTTTAGTATTCAGTAATTTACCGAATGTTAAAATCACCGACACTAAGTACCCAATACTCCGTATTCGGTAACTACGGTAACTATCCGGTATTCGGTAAATTTAATATTCGGTGAATACATATATCTGGTAGTCGGCAAATTTAATGTTCGGAAACTATCTAGTATTCATTATACAGTGGTTTTACTATTCGGTGCATCCCACATGCAAAAAAGTGAATAATAAAGCACTTAAAAACAAAGAAATAACTCAACAATAAATGAAATAGACTTCCTGTATCATTACCCACCTGCATAATTTACGTCACCAGATTTTTCATCAATGGGCATCAGATAAACGAAATTACTAAACATCCCATGTTTTTAGTTTACCGCTTTTATTTCATCCAAAACCTTACTCCAATTAAACAAATTACACGAAAAACACATTTTGCAATCGTTATCGACAAAACATTTACTCAATAACCAATTACACGTCTCACTTATGCAACCCTTTGAAATCCAAAAGATGCGATTCGCGCTTGACTTTTTTCCCACTAGGAGAAACTGCGGCGCTTCTCGCACCACCAGCGAATGAGAGCGAACTGGACCGACTTCATTTGATACCGAGAGCTGCGCGAGGACGCACGTGTGGCTGTGTTTTCTGGGGCCAAAATGATTTTACGGCCAAACATACACCTTAGTTGTTTCATCACCTTCATACTATTAGTCATCCTACAAAGGATATCATATGCACAAGGTGAGTTTGGCGAATCCGTTTACGAGTCCACTTGCCTTTTATTCGGTCTCCTTCTCACGTGATGCAGAGAAGAGGAATTTTAGGAGAAATTTTTTTTTTCACCTTGATGTGTGAATTTATATTTATTGTTTTTTCCCCGCTTTATTTAAATTGATGGCTGATTGTGTTGTAAGGTGCAAATGTGTCATGCAAGCGTGGTTTTAATCGTTGGGCGGGAATTTAGATCAGGCCGTGTGGAGATGCGGAGGCCTTCATCGCGATGATGATGGAATTTCGTGTTTCGCTTCAAACGGGGGCCCACGGGGGCCCGGAACCCGAGGTTTTTGTGAAGATTGTTTTGTTTTTTATTTGATTATTTGATTTTTTAATTGGGCAGGATTTTTTTTTTTTTTTTTTTTTTGGAAAAATTTTTGAAAAATTTTGAAAAATCTTTTGGGGGCCCTGAACCCACTCGGAGTCCCTGATCGAAATGTTATCGATGCGTATATCGGTAGAAAAAAGTAGGTTTCATAAAGAGAAATTGGAGATTTTTTTTAAAATTGATGTGCGATGTGATTGGTTGGGTGTATATGATCACATTGGTTATTAAGTATCAACTGTACTAGTTGATTATTATTTTTTATTTTTTTATTTGAAAAATGGTAGCTAAATTGGATTTTGTGTTAATAATTATTATTAATTTTTTTTTTTGAATGGTGTGAACAGAAATTCCATTTTAAATGAAAAATGTAGTGGAATTTGTGGGAGCCGCACCAAGTATTAGATACTTGAAGTGAAAATAAACATTGAAGCAAACCAAATGTTAGGAAAGCCCAATAGCGATTCACTTTATCTGTGTAGCAGATGCATCCTTTCTTTTTAAAAATTCATTGAGAATTTGAAATTCCATCAAGATTTATTATCAAGCAAACAAGCGGATTTAAAATCCATGAAATTAAAGTTTAAAGTGCCATTAATGTCATTAAAATCACTTTTATTATTATCATAAAGAAAGTGCGCATTGAGATAGATGTTTCTTATGAAATTAAACGGTCACAACAGTAGTCTGTGCCCGCCATCGAAATTATATTGCATCGCATTGTACTTAATTCTGCGAAATGCTATACGTTTAAACCCGCGTTAAAACTTAAAATACACTTAAACTAAAATTGTTAAAACACAAGTATTTTAATTTTTGAATGCAGTTAGTGTTATTATTTCTGTGCAAGTGGTAGCAGAGGATGGTTTAAGCAGACCGGGTTTTTTCGGTTTGATTTCGGCGTCGAGATATCAAGCGTAGACTTCTTCGCTAAGACAATTTCACCGCAAAGGATAAAATCCTCATTAAATCCTAAGATAGGACTGAAACCAGTGTGGAGATACCTCAATAATCACTATTAATCCACCATAAGCTGTCTTTGCTGTAAAATAGTCCAAAGAACAATTAAAATTAAGCTTGAAGCCTCATTTTAGAAGAAAAAATTGGTGCAAAACCAGTTGGAAACTTTTCTATATTCTTAAATTTAAAAAAAAAAATATTTTTTTTTTTAAAGAAATTTTTGAAATTGGAAATTGCAATAAGAAAAGCATTTGCAGACAGTTCCATCATTCCCAATTAACGATATCAAAGGGATGGATTGCGAATGCCCGTTTGAAGATTACGGATAGCGAGAGAAAAAGTAAATTAAATGTCAGCCATCATTAATCGTGCAGTCACAATAATTTTCCATCAAGCGCACACTTTGATTTATGTGGGCGTTGGGTGTGTAACTACCTACTTGACTTAGGTGGGCAATTTTTTTTTTTTTTAGATTATAATTTAATTTCCTTTTTTTGCCTTTCAAACTGGACACATTTATTAAAGCGACAGTTCATTAAATTGTCTAACGATTATTACGTTAAGTGGAAACAATTATTTTAAATTTTTTAAAAAAAAAAGTGAAACAAAAATTGCTAAGCGGGTACAACACTTTTAGCATGGGGTGCATCGAGGGGTGCGTTGGGGGATAGACCACCCCCTTGATCATTAGAAAAAAAAATTATTTTAGACCCAAAAATCCATTTTTAGACCCAAAAATCCATTTTTGACCCAAAAATTCATTTTTAGACTAAAAAATCCATTTGTAGACCCAAAAAATACATTTTTAGACCCAACAAATTCATTTTTAGACCCAACAAATTCATTTTTAGATCCCAAAAATTTATTTCTAGACCCAAAAATTTATTTTTAGACTTAAGAAATCCATTTTAGACCCGAAAAATTTATTTTTAGACCCAAAAAATTTATTTTTAGACCCAAAAAATTTATTTTTAGACCCAAAAATTTATTTTTAGACCCAAAAATTTATTTTTAGATCCCACAAATCCATTTTTCGACAAAAAAATTTTTTTTAAAGCAAAAGCAACGATCTTTTGACCGCAATCATTTTTTTTCTTGACCAAAACATTTAAAAAAATATATTTTTAAGCAAAGAAAAATTATTTTTTAGAAAAAATGAAAACCAAAATGGCTTCCCCTTTTTACGTTTTCTGAATCCGCCTCTTACTTTTACGAAATGGATTACAAATGCAATGTAAATACAACACTGAGTGGAATTTCAACGATTAGATAATCAATACTGATGTCGTTTTGTAAGAATGACATCGAGACAACATTAAAACAACATAAACGTGTTAAAAAATTGATTCCAACACATATAAAATGAAAATTTAATTTATGTTGGTCAATACCAGAGCGCTCTGAGTTAATGCTATCAACAATGCAGTTATGTGGCACACTTTTTGCACTTAAAACGAAGGAAAAAAAATTAGGGAACTTCCCCTTTCAAGTGTAATAGCTCCATGTTTTAACAAGAAAAATTTATGATGACTCTCCTCAGCAGTAAATTGCAATTAATGTCATTTTATTTTCATGCAATACAACTTTATTTTCACAGTTTATTGTTCACCAGTAAACAATTTCTGTGAAAAAAAATAAAAACACAAAAATATAAAAATTGCCATTACTTTTTATTCCCTGCTTAAAAGTTCCTTTCAAACAATTCTGGATTTAAATTTCATTCCACATGCAAAAATTTATAATTGTTTTAAGAATGCTAGTTTCTGATTCTGACATCTTTTAATTGCAGGTCAATGTTCCAATCATCAATTCTCATGTGGAACAAACAACAAATGTATTCCACTTTCCTGGAAATGTGATGGAGAAAATGACTGTCAAGATAATTCTGATGAAGTTCAGTGTGGTAAGTGGAAAAATTGTGTAATTTGACCCTCTGATGACACCTCCCTTGAGTTGAGGACATCTTAAACAAGAACTTCTGTTGTACTTGGTACTGCGTGGCGAGAAAAGTGGTGCAGCTTATGTGATTTGTATACAAGTATCTTTTAAAAGAGCCCATAATCAGGGCCAGCCTAAGGCCTATCAGCATCCTGTGCAATTTTTTTTTTGCACACCCAATCCAACTTTCCAAGATGTTTATAAATACATTAAAGCACATGTATTCTGGCATAGACATCGTACAGTAAGCGCATTCACACGTGTGAACAGAGATGAAACAATTGACGTTGCGTCCGGTCAATCGGATGGTTTCAATGAAACCTGGAATTGGATCTAGTTCTAGAATTAGTTCAATGGCGGCCTGTTTGCGTGTGGCATAATCTCGCTAAACAGATGTGAATTGACGAGAGTTGGAGTTGATCGTGATTGGTTGGACGCAAGACCTTTTCTTGCGTTGCGTCCCTTACTTCAACTTGGAGTTTAAGCAGGAATTGGTGTCAACGTCAAGAATTTTGGACGCAAGCAGCTTGCTTTGCGTCAGTTTTCTTGCGTTGTGTCTAGTGTGAACACGAGTGTGAATCTAGCTTTACAACTAAATTCAAAATGGCCGCCTCGAAAGTTAGATCGACGGATCATACTTTCAAGTGTCATAAACACTTTCAGGCGAAGCATGCACCCCCCGGAGTGTGAGTAAATGCTAAATTATGTTTAAATAAGGGGGTCACGACCACAATTCGTTAATTAAATGAAAGAAAATGAATGTTTATGCACCATGTACTTGCGCGATCGCAACGCAAAAACGATACAACAAATAGGCCTATAAACGAACAAATTCATAGTTAGGCACGTTTGTGCATGCTGTTTTGCAGTCGTCAAACCTGATTTTCATTGTTAGTAACAATGCTTTGCCATATCATTAAGTGCTGTTATTATTCTAAGTTTTCTTTGTTTACTTCATTTGCATTATTAAATCAGACTAGACTTGGTTTTCATTGAGAGCAGTTGTTTATTTCAACAATGTTCATGCAACAGTGATGGGATGTATGTTTATTGTACGGTGTGGTTGGTGTGGTTTGTATGGCGGTAAATTGGTTCGTGAAAGGCAGATGGAAAATTCTATTGTTGGCCAAACAGGGTAGACAATTGGAGTGTTTTAGTTTTCACTCGGCGGTTTCTCTCATACAGTTATCTTGGTTGAAATCAATACTCTTCCTACAAAGATTAACTGTCGAATTGTGACTCGAATCGAGCGCTTGAGCCGCTTTATTCCATTCCGTGCTGAATTACCAGGTGTGTGAGTAATTAGCTGTCATTTTTCCAATATTGTTTTCTCGCTGAGGGCCGAGTTCAACCGAGTTGCAAAGTTTTTCTTTTGCATCAATTTGAATTTTAGGGTTAAACATTTTTACGACGATGTAACGGAACTGCACTTACAAGGGGAGAGCACCAATAAGCTATCACAGATTGTTATAATATTAAACAAGAAGGATTGTTATATCATGCTGAATGAGACCCTAAAATAATTTTATTCCATAGACAGCCAACAATGCAAACAATGAGCTCAAAGTTGGCACTATTTTGTCTGTGTATACATCAAATCTGAGCAATCAGGCCTAGTGTATGAATACTGTAAACAACAGTTGCTAGGTAAAAAATAGTCCCAAGATCCAAGTTCAATTTTATCATTTGAGATTCAATGATGTCATTTCCTCTTTTGATATCACATGACATATGACATCAGAACTTTGTTCAACAACATGACTGTCTTCATGAAGACAATAATAGTTTGTAGTGGTGGTCCAGTGGTTCAGGCAATGGACTAGGAATCTTTCCACACAGGTTCAAATCCTGGTGTGTGTGAAAATTTTTTACTTTTATTTTTTATTTTTTTTTAGCAGTAATTTTAATGTTTGTAATTTTATGTTTGTTAAAAAATTAAAATTAATTAATTAAAGTTTTCTAAAAACAAACATAAAATTACAAACATTAAAATTACTGCTAAAAAAAAATAAAAAATAAAAGTAAAAAATTTTCACACACACCAGGATTTGAACCTGTGTGGAAAGATTCCTAGTCCATTGCCTGAACCACTGGACCACCACTACAAACTATTATTGTCTTCATGAAGACAGTCATGTTGTTGAACAAAGTTCTGATGTCATATGTCATGTGATATCAAAAGAGGAAATGACATCATTGAATCTCAAATGATAAAATTGAACTTGGATCTTGGGACTATTTTTTACCTAGCAACTGTTGTTTACAGTATTCATACACTAGGCCTGATTGCTCAGATTTGATGTATACACAGACAAAATAGTGCCAACTTTGAGCTCATTGTTTGCATTGTTGGCTGTCTATGGAATAAAATTATTTTAGGGTCTCATTCAGCATGATATAACAATCCTTCTTGTTTAATATTATAACAATCTGTGATAGCTTATTGGTGCTCTCCCCTTGTTAGAGCGAGGCAGGAGGCATCCATATTGAATGAGACTATTTACTCCGAAAACTTGAGTTTGCACACACGAAGATTAAATTATTGACTAAATGTGCAATTACTACAAATGTATTTAGTAGCTACTAAATCACATGTTAATTGGTATCTCAGGCGATAAATCTTTGTTTGTTCAACACAAATGCTCAAGTTGTAATGAAATAAATATATATTGCAATTTTAAATGGTGCTGATGTTACATTGTTACACATGTTAAGCCAATTTCCATCCTAAGATATTTTACAATAACAGATTTTTATTTCTGCTTTTACAGCCAAAATGGCATTTCCATTTCATTGTTGGCAGTGATGTAAGGCTGAGATTTGAGTAGGAGAAGTGCTATTTTATTGGAAAAAGTTGAAAATGATCCAAAAAGAGAGTTTAGTTCGCTTTTTTAAATAGACAACTGCAGATTTATGTCAGTAGGCAACATTACCATATGAAAAGAAAAAGATAGTTTTATGTTAAATTGAAATTCCGGGCCCAACACTTGTAATTTATTTCTTTAGTTTTGAGTTGACACCAGCGTGCTGATATAATTTATGGCTAATTTGGAGGTCATTTGTTGGATTTACAGCTGGTTTGTTGGATTTGCAGCTGGTTTGTTGGATTTGCAGTTGATTTGTTGGATTTGCAGTTGATTTGTTGGATTTGCAGTTGATTTGTTGGATTTGCAGTTGATTTGTTGGATTTGCAGTTGATTTGCAGTTGATTTGTTGGATTTGCAGTTGATTTGTTGGAGTTGGCGTTGATTTGTTGGATTTGCAGTTGATTTGTTGGATTTGCAGTTGATTTGTTGGATTTGCAGTTGATTTGTTGGATTTGCAACTGGTTTGTTGGATTTACAACTGGTTTGTTGGATTTGCAGTTGATTTGTTGGATTTGCAACTGGTTTGTTGGATTTACAACTGGTTTGTTGGATTTGGCGTTGATTTGTTGGATTTGCAGTTGATTTGTTGGATTTGCAACTGGTTTGTTGGATTTACAACTGGTTTGTTGGATTTGCAGTTGATTTGTTGGATTTGCAACTGGTTTGTTGGATTTACAACTGGTTTGTTGGATTTGCAGTTGATTTCTTGGATTTGCAGTTGATTTGTTGGATTTGCAACTGGTTTGTTGGATTTACAACTGGTTTGTTGGATTTGCAGTTGATTTGTTAGATTTGCAACTGGTTTGTTGGATTTACAACTGGTTTGTTGGATTTGCAGTTGATTTCTTGGATTTGCAGTTGATTTCTTGGATTTGCAGTTGATTTCTTGGATTTGCAGTTGATTTCTTGGATTTGCAATTGATTTTTTGGATTTGCAGCTGATTGTAAATCACAAAAAGCGTCCAAGAATTTGATTGAATGTTGCCTTCCACTGTTTAATATTTTTCTTACATTTTAACTTTTATTTTTGTCGCCAGATGTCAATATGTCTAGTTCTAACAAATGACACAATCAATCGAAGTGTCGCTCAGCACGTTTTTGTCAGATTCCAATTTTTTAAAATTATTTTTTTCATTCAGTTTAAAAAAAACGAAACAAATGCATTTTGCTGAACTCGACGAACAATTAAACGCATTGCCAGAGGTTTAAAATCCTTGCATACCACTCACACTATTTAATTTCTATTATTTACTTTCACACAGCCCTAAAAAACGTGATAAATTGCTCGGTTTGTTTTGCAATTCATGAGTCGAAGACCGAAGTGAGTCCTGAAAAAGCAAAGGAAAAAAGAAAAGAAAAGAGTAGGTTGAAATTGATCCATTTTGACATATGTGATCAGCAGGGGGCCCGAGGGTTTCGCACAAACAAGGTTTTAAAAACATTTCCTTTCGGTCTAACTTCAAAGATAGTTACTTAATTGGTTAAAGACACATAATTTTATTTTGTTTCTCCTTTCTAATTTCCAAAGTGCCACTTTTTATGTGCACTAATGGTGTATTTTTGTGAAATATTTCACTTAATGCCATTTTTTTGCAAGTGAAAAAAAAATAATGTGGTGGGTCTCCAAAGTCCAATTAGGATTCTGAATTATTCATACTGTATTAGATTATTATATATTTTTTTTATTTTAAATTATGATTTTCCTCTTTTCAGGGGGTTTGAAAGGTGTAATTTTAACATGTTTTTCATACATTACTTTGTAAATATATATTTCCACGTTTGAATGACATATTTCCTCAATTTTTTTTGCCTAATTGAAAATTAATAAGCTAATTTGCATATTTATCCCCCAACATAATTTTTTTATGTGCAAGGGATTGACTGGAGCACTTATGCTTAGATTAGAAGTCACATTCCACTCAGAAAATGGCTGAAAGCTGAATTTTGAGTGAATAGCTGGCTATTATAGACCTCCCAAGTCACTTGTTGTGTTCAGTTACGCGCTCTCTGTCGGTTTATGGCTGTAATTTGTAGACACTTTTCGGAATAAAGCCGAGTCAATATCCCTCATAAACTAGTGTAAACACAAGATTAATTCACTTATTTCGAAAGAGCTTTTGAAACATAACACAAGGTGGTTTTATATACGGTAAGAAGGGTACAATAGTTTGTGGATAAAGTTGGTGCAGGTATTATTTAATGTTAGGTTAGGTTAGGTCAGGTCAGGTTAGGTTAGGTTAGGTTCTTAGAAAAAAATTATTAGACATTTTGGCATTAGACATTGTTTGATTTTGGCATTAAACATTTTGGATTAGACATTTTGTCATGGGTTGTATTTATTGGCACACTATTTATTCTTTATTTTTCACTAAAAGTGATTTTATTCCACACTACTTTTTTCCGCACTATTTTTTTGCTCTCACATGGCGCAGTTTACGCAAAGAACTTGGAAGGAAAAGTTGAACGATTGAAGGAAATTGTTCTTTTTGGTTAACGGATTTGATTTAAAAAAGGTCATTGTTTGCGAAAGAAAAGTGGCAATGGGTATGGCTTATGGGTCACTTTTCTTGCTTTTGTATTTTCCTTTTGAGATAGTGATAAGATCTGCGCTTGCATCATGTATTAGTCATCGCATTAACATTTGACACGACACTCCTAAAATTAACATGTGAAATAGCGGGAAGTTATTTATTTATTTACCTGGTAATCCTAGATGCAAAAGGAGCAGACCTGAAGTATTGAGTTCTGACCAGAATGTTACACTGGACACATCTACCAAAATTGGTATTAACCCATCCAATTAACATATACCACTATACTCCAAACCGATACAACGTAGTCCTAACTCCCATCAGTTGAGTCGGATTACGCCTAACTGTGCTCTACTACGCAAAAAAGTAGTTCTGTTTATTTTCAATGAATTTCAGTGTAAAAAGTGATTAGAATGATGGATTTTATTTATTTGGCAATAAAATATTTATTTTATTTGCTAAAATAAGCTTTTTCCCCTGTTAATCAAATTAAACAATGTTAGCTTAGTTCGTTGGTTTCTTTTGGCAGGTCAACAAAGGTTTAGTTTTTTATTGGTTGTTTTGCCTAGTTAGATTAAAATTCTGGCGTTGTGGGCTACTTTTTTGTGCCACTACACCAGTGAGACGGCTCAACCAATGGGATTTAGGACTACGTCGTATCGGTTTGAAGTATACTGGTTATCACGGACTTGATCAATTTCGTTACGCTGCAGTTCTGAAAGTTTCTTTGGTAACTTTGAAATCTGCAAGCATGAACACATTTTGATAGCAAGTGACCAGTGGCAGGGGAAATCCTTTTTTAAAAATGGCTAAAAGTATCCTGACACACATTTTCTGCTTACAATGCACTTTTCTCATACATTGGGGAGCAGTCATTCATTTCTATTTTGATATTGACAAAATAGAATCTCCCACAGCATTGGCATGTGTGTTGATAAGTGTGGGGTTATCAAAGTTTGCAATATTTCTACTCAGGTGGTAAAACTGCAATAAAAAAGTTGGGTTTGAAGCTGTAAAAGAAAGAAACTGTTCCTTTTAAGGTGATTACTTGCTCCTGGATGGTCAGTATGGATTGGTGAGTAATCTTTTGGTGCTATGATTCCATGGGTGAAGTAACTTGCACAATTACTGCAGAGCAGGGATAATAGTGCTCTGCTGTTCCCCTCCATTGCTTAGTTGGTTGTCTTTAGAGTGAAGCAGTGAAGCACAACCCCCAGCTTTGATCTCAGCTCTAATGGATTGGTTGGCAGCATAGTTGTTGTTCTTTTGTCACACATTCTCTCTGAAATGTAATTTATCTTGTGATTTAATTCAACACCAACGACAAGCGTGGTGGTTAAGTGGCTAAAATGGCTGAGGAATTCTTGATGTGCCCACACTGTGCAATACTTGTTTAATTTATTTCTGTTTCAGTGTTGATACTGCAGGTTTGAGACTGCAGAAATGTTGCTAAGGTTATTTTGAGTCTCTTGCAGATTGATGTATGTCTGTTTTGGACAATGTTTATGGATTCTGGGGAATTTTGATATCTTTTGGTTGTGAGAAAAGAATTGAGTGAAGTGATGTGAAAAAAATGGTTTTATATATTGCCTGGTGTGTCATCAGCTTTATTGATGTTTGTAGTTTGGAGGTGTGATAGAAAAGATAATGGAACTGTCAATTTGATTGGCTTGTTGATAGGTTCAGTCTTTTCTTTGTTATTATTGCAGATTATTGAGGGGATAGCACTGGTCAAAATTGTCATCATCTAATTGGATGTACAGTTTCTTATTATCAGAAATTGTTGCAGCCATGTGTATACATTTACACTACAGCCAAGTGTACACATTTACACTATAGCCAAGTGTATACTTTTACACTACAGCCAAGTGTATATATTTACACTGCAGCCAAGTGTACACATTTACACTACAGCCAAGTGTATATATTTACACTGCAGCCAAGTGTACACATTTACACTACAGTCAAGTGTATACTTTTACACTACAGCCAAGTGTATATATTTACACTGCGGCCATGTGTATATATTTACACTACAGCCAAGTGTACACATTTACACTGCAGCCATGTGTATGTACTTAGACTACAGCCAAGTATATACATTTACACTACAACCAAATGAATACATTTACATACATTCTGTAAATTGTAAGTTTATACATACCTTCTGTAAATTGTAAGTGTAGACATACATTCTGTAAATTGTAAGTGTAGACATACATTCTGTAAATTGTAAGTGTACACTCACAATCCACACAATGTATGTCTACACTTTCAATTTACACAATGTATGCACTTCTACTCTTGTTCGACTCAAAAGGGTGGCCTTCTCCCATTGGCCGAGCCGCATTACTCCTAACTCCAGTCTGTATAACTACCACTAGGAGAAGTAGTTTTTATTTTTATTTATTTTTTAGATTATTATGACCATTTAAATTGATATAATTTTAATTGTATTTTATTATAAAATGTTATTTCCATTTAGGAAATAAAGTTTTATGCACATATAAATGTAAAACTCATGTTTGTTCTGTTTATTGGTTGCTTTGTCTGGAAAACAAACAATTTTGAAATTTTGGCTGTTACCTAGGCAATCGATTACAATGTCTGTACATTGTAATGTATTTCTGGAGTTTGGGTCTATATTTTTGGATCACTACACCAGTGATAGGGCTCGGCCAATGGGAGAAGGCCACTCTTTTGAGTCGAACAAGAGTATAGAATTCAACGTAAAGATGTAATACATTTACAATTTATATTTAGTACGGTGTGCAAAATAGAGTACATTTACATCACTAATTACAGATTTCTGTAGTTTTTGTTTATCTGCATTGGAGTCAAATTTGTAATAATTACTGCAGCCCACCAAAAAAGATTTAGCCTACTACATTACTCTGTCAGCTGCATTAATTTCACTTTAAAACAAATTGTCCATGCAGCATTTTAATAGTTCCATTTATCACCATTCAAGAATAACAAGAGACATGTACCTTCACAGAGAGAGGAAAAAGAGAGATCCTCTTTACAGAAGGGAAAATCAATAGCAGGAAAAGTCTTCTTCACTGAGCGTTGCTTCATTTTGAATTTTTTTCCTCCTTTTTCCAAAAAATGGAACCCTCACCACATATTTACAAGCAAAATATTGTACTTTTCCATTGCATGTACATCCCAGCTTCAAAATTATGCAGAATTTTTCCATAAAACAAAGAAAATTGATATTAGCCAGCTAAAAGCAAAAATAAATATTTTTCACACATGTGGTCAAATTTCATATAGATTTTAGGCCTATTTTTTTTTTTTTGTAAATTGCATCCAGGGATCTATATCTAGGTTTTAATCTTGCAGATGACAGTGTTGTGGATGCAAGTGGGCTAGTTAATGCATCTACAAGTTAGTCGTGGTGTGGTACAAGTCACAAGCGGCGGCTTTTCGAAAAGTCCATTTTAAATCTTTTATAAGTGGATTTTTTTGTTTTTCTCTGCACTGAGGACCAGGATCTGTCAACATGACAATTCTAAACCTTTTTTATTCTAGTTTGGGAGTTGTTACTTTGTTCAAGCCATTAAATTCCAAAGATGTTTTTGGCTCAAATGTATTTTTTTTCTCTTCAATGATCTTCGAAAAAAAATTTCTGAAGATTTTTTTTTTCTTTTTCTAAATAAAAAAAGATTGCAGAATTATAGATACTGATACTAAAGCACATTTATTTTCTGGATGACGTACTGGAAGTGGGAAAACTGTGAAATGCAGTTACTATAGTGAGGAAAATTAGGGGAAAGGTTGAGTAGAGTTCTAATTGGATGAAATTATACTCTGCTGAGCTTCAATTCAATAAAAATTAGTCACAAGATCAGTTTGTTGGAGCAAGAATTGTCCAAATTTGGAGCTTCTTCTTGCAACTCTGGAAACATCACATTTCCTTTACTTACATTTCTATGACAAGTTAATTTCATTTGTGTGAGTGCACTGAAACTCGAGTTTCAAGGGGCAAAAACACACACATTATTGTTTAAGAAATGTTGACATTTTCTGTTGATGCAGTTGAAAACAAGTTTAATATTTGAAATAAATAAAAAAATAAAGAATGCAATAAAAAGAAGAAAAAAAAACATAAGTTATGATTTCTTATTTTTGGATACAATACTGCAAGTGTCTGTTGGATGAAAATTGTTGTCATTTTGCCACATCTCCTAAATCTATTAGCAAAAGTGGTTACAATTTCTCCAGAAAGTCTTACTAGACAGTTCTGATGGCAACTTCACTGAGCATACTCAATCTAGATATAGAGCCAGCTTATAAGCTGCCTGGTGTTTGCAGTTGACATTACTTCCATTCACTATTGCAGTTTGGATAAATTCCCTGGGAGTTTCCTTTGTTTTGCTTCAACTAGTTCAAAGATGCATTAACTACAGGCTGTGCTAGGTATCAAGAGTTGAAACTGTAATTGTTTTTTGGGTTATAGGTTTATGTACTCTCCCTTTGTCCATGTTGCACTGCAATGCTTTTTTCTTCTGACATCTGTAAGTGGATTTTTTCCTACAGTTATCAGTGCAAACAGACCAACATTCTAGGCTTGGCTAGATTTCAGTTGAGTTAACCTAGCTCAATATTATCTAGCCTTAAGCTGGGAATGCCAAGTGGAAGAGAATTGCTCAACTTCAAGAGGTAAACATCTTTGTCTGGAAGAAGAAGGGTTTTAAACAAATATCTACATACTGTATTTTACCGATTAAGAGTCGTCCTCGAATAGTAGCCGCGGCTGAGACACCAAGAATATTGTATTTTTGCAAAAGTACGGTATTGTTTCCGTAGTTAACTTCACGAACGATGTCGTGGACAAAAAAAACTTCCCTTCAGTTTAGCTGTTTTAGAGATCGGATATATATGTGAAATAAAATTCGGTTTAAGCACATAAAATATGCACTAAAATTTTCATTTTATGCGGAAAAAAAATGAAAATATGCAAAATAAAACCATTTATTTCAGTGAAATTATTTATTGCAATAGCAAATCAGCGTCATTGCTAAGTGTTCTGTTGTAAAACTGCGTTGCTTGTCAGTAAGCACAGACTTAAATTGGGATAAAAATGAAATCACAATCAACTCGTAATGTGCTTTTATCAATTTCATTAACATACAAGTTCAATTGTTCCCGTGTCGATCTCAAACTAACAATTTTCGGCATTGTTGTAAATGAAATACATATATAAAAGGCTTAACTGATATGATACGTTTACAAAACATATCACGGATAGACGATACATATCACTTTCGTATCATAAAAACTGCAATTTATGCATTTATTTCCGATTTTCGGAAAATATGCATTAATAGCAGATTTTGCTTTTGTATTGAATATAAATATATTCCATGCATTTATCCATTTATCCGGTCTCTATAACTATCATTATTTGCCCGGTCTATCCTTTAATACTGTTGTTAGGGCAAGACGAGAGACCGGGTCAAGATTAATGTCATTGAATCTCAATGGATTTTTATGCCACCTGGTAGATAAAATTAAAATGGCTAAACTGAAGGGAAGTTTTTCTTATCCACGACTGTACGTGACGTTCAGACTTTGTTTGTTACATTAATTTTACTCCATTGGAGTGTTTGAAATAAATAAATAAATAAATAAATAAATAAATAAACAAATGTAAGAAACGAAAAACCGAAATTGTAATTGCTAACAAAAATGGCAGTTTTGAATAAGAGCCGCGGCTCTAAACCGATAAAATACATTAACTAAAATACAAATAGGCGAAACCAGACATAATAAACAACAGTTAAACAGTTAAACTGTTTGTTTGTAAATGTTGTTTTAGTCTAAATTGCATTTTAACGATACTCTTCGCAAAGAATCCCTGTTAAGGATTGTAAAGCAACAAATATTGTCATAGAAGTATTCGGAATAAAATGTATTTGTTTTGAGTATTAGGCATTAATAAAATCTCTTTTAATCTGAATGATGATAGCACTTAATTCGACACCAAAGTGCAATTGCTTTTTCTTGTTTTCTTTGTCTTTGTAATGCAATAGTAGTGGCAGCAAACGATTTCCTGGCTAATTACAACCAAATTCAGTTTGGGTCCTTTTAGACTTCCCACAGGAGTTTGGGGTTAGAAATGGTTCTGTCAATAACAGGGGGAGCTTCAATTAGGGGTTTTTCTGATGACTGTGTCCAATCCTGGATTCATCAGAGTGGACACAACTATTCTTTCTTTCTTCTCTTTTCTCCCCACCACTGCTTTTACTCAAACTTATTGGAGCATGAGTGGGTAACCAAGTAGAACTGCAAGTGACTGAAAGTGTCATAAATAATTCACAAATCAAACATTTTGCATTCACTTTTAAGGCCAAGTACAGAATTTGAAAAAAAATATATAAAATCTCAGCAATTAAACTGCATTCTTTAATCACAAAAGCCACCATAAATCATCGTCACATATTAAACATTCACACTCTTAGCCAGCCATCTTGTTTGTTGACAAGTAGCAGATAATGGGGAAATAAAGAAGAGTGTTTGAGAGTTGTTTATACTATGGATTTTAGATATCGCTCAAATAGGCAAGTACTCAGGATGGATATTTTATGTTAGAGGTTTGGGAAAAAAAGTAGGTGGGAAGGGAAAATTGGAGTGGGGAAAAAATGAAAATGGGTTTAGGAGGGGGCAAAAAAAATGTTGGTGTGTTGTTGATTTTTTTAATGAATTTTTAAAGTCTGCGCAATTTCATTTGGGTTTAATTAGATTACTTTTTTTTCTTTTACTTTTATAATGGGTTGGTTATTTTATAGTGTTATTTTAAAACAGACATTATCAAGCTTAAAAATTATAAAAAATTAAATTTTAATAATAATTATATTAATAATAATAATAATTTATAAAAAGAGGTTTTTATTAGCAATAGGCAATATTATCTTAGGGTTAGCCATTGGATTGAATCTTCTTGGAAACCAGAAGAAGCGTTGTTTGTTTTTATCTACCGATCGTCAACAACTATATTTTAGTTTGAGCGTATTTTAAGTTTTAACTTGGGTTTAAACAGGAAATGATGTCATTTTTGTTTTAAAATTGAAGTAAAACACAAAATGTTTTAGTCTTTGAATGCAGCTAGCATCGACGCAAACCCTCAGTCAAGCAGTTTAAATGTGTTAAACACCACATTTAAACGGCTTGACTGAGAGTTTGCGTCGATGCTTTCATCGTATGCGCACAACATTTAAACAACAAAACACGTTTCATTTCAATTTTAAACACGCTTCACGAGTGCAGTTACTAAAAACAGCAAAAACATAAACTTCAGCACGCTTTTATTATTTGTCGTGGAAAAAATGTCAAAACTCTCCCAAATAAACCACAAATTAAAAATAATTGCAGAAAAAGAAGAAAAGGGGAGGGACAATTAAGGTGTGAGATTTTTGGTCACATTTTTATTTACACAAGTTGACTTTTACTGTTTTTGAGCATAGCAGAACCACCAAAACCCCATTATCCAGGGCATTATCCTCATTAAAATAGAGTATGACAAACTAAACTTTTTCATTTATGAACATTTATATTAATTCAGTTATGTGTTGAGTTGTAACAAACACTAAAGAAAAGTCAACATGACATACCAGTTGTTAGTTCCCCCTTAAGTAATAAATATTGTTGAAGACACTCCACCAACACAAGGAGGGATGAGATTATTTTTCAACCAACCCCACAGTTTCTTCATAGTTTAAACATCTCCCTGCCCAATCCTGAATAACACAGTTGAGCATTTTGTTTGCAATATTGCAATTAGACTGCATTCTCATTGGCTGTGATGAATCTTGTGGAAGTTTCTGCTTGAACTGATGAAAATTTTTCCTGAAAATTTCTTTAAACTTTCGCAGAACTTGCATAATTAATTGTACATTTTAGCTGCAGGTAAAATAATAATGATTTTTAAAAAAAAAATCAAATTCATTATACAATAACCTTTCTTGCTTGTTTTTAATCTTTACATAATTACCAAGTGCAGGCATAAAAATTTTCTTTCGATTCTTTAACGGCTTTCATAATGGATATTGGTTGCAAACTGTTTATTAAACATCATTTAAAGATGTAAGACTTGGAGTGGGGAAATGTTTTTGATGATCAATAAAATCAATTTTGTTATTATTCACTCGGAAATTATTGGAGACGATGTTTAATCTGCGCAAACTGAATTTATACACTCGTATTTCGCGCACATTCAAAATGGCCGCCTCAGGTCTCGCTCTAAATCAATTTTTACGCATATCTCATCCCAAAAATTAATAATATTATAAATTTGGTGAAAATATGAATCCAATTTTAGAAATAAGCGTAGAAAACATAAGTAATTGATAATTTATATACTGGTTTTAGCGCTATCGGCTTTGTTTGAGCGGCATCACGCTGTTCGCGTATAAAAGACAACATACAACATGATTTGGGATAAATATTACTGGCAATGCTTGTCTAATCATGCTATTAATTCCATCCTTCATTCTTAGCATGGATTTTTCAAAATGAAGTCATCACACAAAGCCTTATCGAGCTGTTATCCATCTCTTTGATGATGTAGCTTTTATCACACCCAGGAAACTGCTAAGTCATAAGTGATTGTCATTATAGGCACACCTTTTCTTAGTTTGATTGCAATTGTTGGTACTAATTTGTCAATGGTTTGATAGTAGAGTTGAAATTTAAAGCTATTTGTGCTGTTGATTGTGAGGATAAGTGGAATGTGACACTAATTACAAACTGCTTTGCTCCTGCTTCATTAGGGTTTGTGTCTTTTTTTGAAATTAAGTGAGTGTGACACCCACTCCAGCTATTCCATCAGTCAGTTCAATTCACAAACCCTCCCATTCTATCCTACTTAAACAAGAATAATTGTTTGTCAGATTTGAGAAAATGAGATCTGGATTGTGCAAGTAAATGGAAAGACAAATTCCCACTGAATGATGTGTGTGTAACAGAAATAGTTGTATTGACAAATTGTAGTGTAATTAACTGAGGACTAATTTGGCAACAATGCAGATTGATGAATAAATAATTAGCAGTAATTTTTTTAAATGTTATGTTTTGTGCATTGTAGTGCCATTAACATTTTTAATTACAATTATTATTATTATTTAATTTTTGTAAAGTGTTTTGAGGTGTGGCATAATGGTGGTGGCAGTGATTGTTGAAATGTTGACAATTCATTGATTGTTTCATGGGGAAAATATTCTTTTAGACTAAAAAATTTTCAAAAATTGACTAAATAATGTAAGAAACTAGAATTTTATTAATTCAAAGTGAATGTAAATTAAAGACAAACATCCAAAACATTAAATTTAAACACAAAGTCAATACCAGTGGGAACCAACACACAAGAAAAATGAGTTCTTGAAGATGATGTACATTTTCTTGCTCTATCTTTAATTGGTTCTTGACCTCTTGTTCCTGGATCCTCCTTGTTTGCATCCCCCTCCTTTATGTGAAGGACAAATGGCCTCCTTGCCCCCTGCAGGGGGGCTTGAAAAAGCCAAATCATTTTCTTGAGGTCCTTTGATTCCTCTGTCATCAAAGAAAAACTCTTTTTTTTATTTTTTATTTTTTTTTATATATATATAAATTTAAAAATAAAAAGTTTTCTATTTCCTAATTGGAAAAAGGATTATTTGTCATGCAATTTCAGATTTTGCAAAGAAGATTTTTCTGAAATAAAGTCTTATGGATTTTTTTTTTTTTATTATTATTCCAATTTCATTTATTTCTTGCAATGCCAATATAAATAGGGTTTAGTTTTCAGGGTTGTAAAAATTGTTATAAAATAAAAGATATGGGGGTTGGTTGTGGCATTAATTTTAGTAGAATTATGGGACTATAGGATTTTGATGTTTATCTTTATGATTTTAACCATTTTTTGAGTGAAAAACTTTAAGTTTTATGTTTGGTTTTTGATATTTCTAATTTAATAATATCAATTTCCAAAGCAAACTACAATCAGAGCTAAAAATCTTGAGTTTTTTGTATGTCTGTCTACTGGATAAAGTTGAAAAGTTTATTTTTTTTATTTCATTTTTTTTTTGCCCAGTTTAGAAACCACTGAACAGTTTAACCAAGGACACCCAGCTCTTGATTCAAATTGACCTGTTTGTATTGTTTTCAGCATGCGATAGATCTTCATTATCATCCGAGCAAATACAAGAAGAAAAAATTGCCAGTATAAATTAGAAATCAGAAAGAGATTTACCATTAAGTAGATTTAATTGTACTTTGATTATCGAGGAAGTTGGTTTAATAATGAAGATTAAGTTAGCGAGGCACTGATTTAGCCAGTAAATGAAAGAACAACACTGTTGGTTGTTTCAAAAGAAAATGTCATCGGTTGTCATTCATGCCAGATATGATAAATTTTATCCTCTTGAAAAAAGTGGATTTGAAGGATTTGATAAAATAAATTTTATGATTTAAATTACATTTTATTTATTCACAAGATCCAATTTTCGAATTAGATTGTCTATTTATCCTTCTTGAAGTGATTTTTTGCAGCACAATCAGGACCGGATTAAGGGGAAATTTATTTCTAGCCCCCTAATTCAAAATGGATTCCTGTTACATGTATAAAATGCATTTTTGTCACATAAAAATGCACGTTTTTCACCAAAAAATACTTGTTTTTCACCAAAAAATACCTGTTTATCACCAAAAAATACTTGTTTTTCACCAAAAAATACTTGTTTTTCACCAAAAAATACTTGTTTTTCACCAAAAAATACTTGTTTTTCACCAAAAAATACTTGTTTTTCACCAAAAAATACCTGTTTATCACCAAAAAATACTTGTTTTTCACCAAAAAATACTTGTTTTCCAACCAAAAATGCATGTTTTGATTTAAAACGCACGTTTTTAAACAAAAATGCATGTTTTCAAACAAAAATGCATGTTTTCAAACAAAAATGCATGTTTTCAAACAAAAATGCATGTTTTCAAACAAAAATGCATGTTTTCAAACAAAAATGCATGTTTTCAAACAAAAAATACATGTTTTCAAACCAAAAATGCATCTTTTCAAACCAAAAATGCATCTTTTCAAACCAAAAATGCATCTTTTTAAACCAAAAATGCATCTTTTCAAACCAAAAATACATGTTTTCAAACCAAAAATGCATCTTTTCAAACCAAAAATGCATCTTTTTAAACCAAAAATACATCTTTTCAAACAAAAAATGCATCTTTTCGAACCAAAAATGCATCTTTTCAAACCAAAAATGCCTGTTTTTGTGTGAAAATGCAATTTTTTCACCTCAAAATGAATCTTTCTCATAAAAATGCACTTTTTTTTGCTAGAGAAGCATTATTCGGCCAAAATATTGTGAAGATGTCATTTACCCATTTCTTAATGCATCCACGGGCCCCCCTGATCGTAATTACAAGTTCTCTGGGCCCCCCCAAAGACTTAATCCCCGCCCCTAACTATCGACCTACAATAGCTGTCTTCAAATTTCTTTCCCAAATACTTAAACTTCGCCTAAACCAACAAAAAGAACCGAAATAAATGCAGTCAATTACTCAAATAATCGTAATCGCAACAAAAGTTCAAAATACTCACCAGCCGAAGCGCTATCAATGACCACAAGAACAAGCGGGGTCACAGAACTGGTACCAGCTTAACTTGTACATCTTTTTTTTTTAAACTGTCGTTGTCACTTAGAATTGATCCCTTTATTTTATCAGATGTTAAACCAAAAAAAGAGAAAACATTAGATCAGTGGCAGTGTTAGTAACACCGGGTGATAAAATATTAAATTTCCATGAATTCTAGTGTGATAGAGATCTACAAGTGTACAATATATCAGCCCACATTCTTCTACAGTGGATAAAAACGCCACCAGAGGGGGTATCTTTAAGAGCAACACCCCTCTGTCTGTCTTTTTTTTCCTTCTCTCTTCTTCTTTGTACTTAGTGTGTGTATAAGCTGAAGGTGTGCAATTAAGTTGTAAGACATTTCAAGAGGGTGTCAAGGGGTTAATAAGTTGGTGTGATGGATGGAAGGATGTGCAGTAAATTTGCTTCCAAGAAGACAGAGAGTTATTACAATTTTGATCTAGTTTAGTTGGTTGGTTGTGTGAATTGTAATGGTTTTTTAGTTTTTAAACAAGGGAGAAAGGTGGTTTGGGCTTCCTGTAGGTCATCATCATTTTTCATGTTTTTAGCGCAGCGAGCCCTTTGAGCTTTTCCAATCTGCAGTAATCTGCTTAGAATGGCTTTCTTTTGATCAAGGTGGACCAAGTTTGCTAAGTTCCAAAGTTTCAAGCTGTAGCGCAGAGGTTTCTCGACGTCGATGGCTACAACACATACAATCAGGAGAGGCCACCGGGGTTCTGGGAAGATTTATACACTTGTAAAGGGTTCCGGAGCCAAAAATGTTTGAGAATATACTCTTGTTCGACTCAAAAGAGTGGCCTTCTCCCGTTGGCCGAGCCGCATTACTCCTATCTCCGGTCTGTATTACTACCACTAGGAGAAGTAGTTTTTATTTTTATTATGTTTTGTGATTGCTATTACCATTTAAGTTGATATAGTTTTAATTGTATTTTATTATAAAATGTTATTTCCATTTAGGAAATGAAGTTTTATGCACAAATAAATGTAAAACTCATGTTTGTTCCGTTTATTGGTTGCTTTGTCTGGAAAGCACAATATTTTGAAATTTTGGCTGTTACCTAGGCAATCGATTACAATGTCTGTACATTGTAATGCAGTTCTGGTGTTTGGGTCTATATTTTTGGATCACTACACCAGTGATACGGCTTGGCCAATGGGAGAAGGCCACCCTTTTGAGTCGAACAAGAGTATAGTGCTGCCGGGATTTCATACTAAGGTCGAAATAACTAAGGTCGAAATTATTCCTTTTCATAAAATATTTTCTTAGTCTTGTGTAACTAAGGTCGAAATGATTAAAGTCGAAATTACTTATACAGAAATGACTAAGGTCGAAATGAATAAGGTCGAAATCCTGTTTCTACCTTATTCATGAATAAGGTCGAAATGACTAAGGTCGAAATCCTTTTTTTTTATCTTATTCATGAATAAGGTCGAAACTCAAAATTTTTATATGAATAAGGTCGAAACTCAAAATTTTTATATGAATAAGGTCGAAACTCAAAAAACACAAAATTTTTATATGAATAAGGTCGAAACTCAAAAACACAAAATTTTTATATGAATAAGGTCGAAACTCAAAAACTCAAAACACGAGAATTTCACACGATAATCTCGTGTCTTCTCTCGTTCTGTAATAACATAAAAAATGTTTTTTCTAAAAACACACGTAAAAAATAGTAAGAAACTCTATAAAAACTGGAAAAACACGTAAAAGATCATAAAACACCGATTAAAACCAAATAAAATATTAAAAACTATGAAAAACCGATTAAAACTTAAAAAAACCCTGAAAAATCACCAAAAAACCGAAAAAAAATGGGAAAAAAACATTAAAAACTGTAAAAATCGATTTAAAAATGAAAAAAACCCTAAGAAATCATAAAAAAAAATGATAAAAACGAGTTAAAACCACTTGAAAAGCATAAAAAACGGTGAAAAACCGAAAAAAAATGGCATCAATGTGCTGCAGTGAAGCACCGGGTAAATGCGCTAAGCAGCCTGCCGGCGCGCATTTTCTAATAGATACGGTGTTTTGGGCCGTGTTTTTTCTATTACTTGATCAGGCCAGTGTGTTACCAGTAGTAACTCAGTTTATAGTGCCAATTACCGTTCCAAAAAAAAATGAAATCAAAATCAAAATGAAAACAAATTTATTTAGGCTAAAATGAAGTTATTTTATTACTTATTTACATAATAAATGAGAATATGAGAAAAGGTTAGTTCTAGAAGCTCTGGTTTCCTGAAAATACAAAAACATGTGATAAAAAACATTTTTTATGTTATTACAGAACGAGAGAAGACACGAGATTATCGTGTGAAATTCTCGTGTTTGAAAGTTTTTGAGTTTCGACATTATTCATATAAAAATTTTGTGTTTTTGAGTTTCGACCTTATTCATATAAAAATTTTGTGTTTTGACCTTATTCATGAATAAGGTCGAAATTACATATACAGAAATGACTAGGGTCGAAATGAATAAGGTCGAAATCCTGTTTCTACCTTATTCATGAATAAGGTCGAAATGACTAAGGTCGAAATCCTTTATTTACCTTATTCATGAATAAGGTCGAAATTACTTCTCTTGAAATGACGAGGGTCGAAATGACTAAGGTCGAAATTCTGTTTCGACCTTATTACATTTCGACCCAAGTATCCCATCCCAGTGCTGCCGAATGTTAGAGTAAGAAAAGAGATGCTTCGAAAGCCAGGTAGAGGTGAATGTATTGCATCCAAGCGTTACTCATATTTATTCATAAGAAAAGAGCTGGTTGCAAGACCCCGATAACATCCAAAAGATGCAGCCTTCTTCTATCGTGAAAGTCGACTCAAAGTCTCAATCTATACCCATGGGCTGCATGCATATATTTTTTTTTACAGCGACACTACCGATCATCTGCCAATTGCCGATCGCCACTGTTCCACCAGACATTGTAAGCGATCAACGCCCTTTTCGCACTCATTTTTGTGTCGTGCCTTGCGAGTAGGAAAAGAATTGTTACGCTTGGTGCAGCGGTGTCGATCGGTAATGGGCGGATGATCGGTAGTGTCACTGTAGAAAAAAATAAATGCGGGCTGTATAATGTTCTAGGATTTATCATTCTGTGGGACGACTTTTACTAGGATCTGAGGTGGCATTTGCATTGAGAATTGGTGAAACCACAGAAAATCTAGGTTTGAGGCGAATTTTGTGCTTAGCGGCCCCACAATATACTTAAATTCTGCCCTGAGGATGAGAAACAAGTCAGATTCCTATAACTGGTCACCCATTCATGTACTAGATCAGACCAAATGCTGCTTTACTTCTGTGTTCTAATGGGAACAGGTGATCCGAACGGTGGGCCGTTCTTATTCTGTCGATGTCTAGCGCAGTTGGGCAACGTATTTTTCAACGTAGCCACAGGTGCAACGAATGAGAAGTGAGATTTGCTGCACTGTGTACTGACTACTGACTGCCAAGTGATTGATGGTTTCTTTGCATTTTGGAAGTGAAACTTCTTTAGCGGAGGGGGGTAGGAGTGGTTCCAACCGAAAGTGTGGCGCAGAGTTGTTAGATGATAGCAAAAATGCAGTGTGTCTAAATATATAAAAGTACTAACCAGTTGAACCAAAACAGATGAACTGATTTAAGTCACATAAGTTCTAGTTTTACCATACATCAGGGCACACACAAGGAACACAGTATACAGTGACCTCACAACTCTGAAAGAACTAGTGGCGCCCTCCAGAGAGATAATATGACAACAAATAAAAATTGTACTATTTCTAACAAGAATGTTGTAGAAGGGCAGCTCAGTACTGTGCATAGGCCATACAGTAACACACTATCGTATTTCTTCGACTCTATGACGCTTTCGACTGTAAGACCACCGACCTAAATACTATTGGACTGTGCACTGCAAATGGCGTCCAGCTTGCGATAGGAGTAGGCATTGTTGGGATGAAGTGACGTCATGAATGCTCTCCAGTTTAAGAACATAACATATGGTTATAAGGAAAAAGGCATGTCCGCAAACCCTCTATTCTAAGACTCGCCTCATTTACGTATGGAGAAAAAAGTGCATCTTAAGGCTCGTTTACATTGTTGCGAAATTGCGTTCGAATTGATGCGAACGCGACAATTTCGCGCGTGAAAGTTCGTGTGGCAACCCTTCGCACGCAAAATTTCAGAGTAGACTTGAAGTCTACTTTTTCGCTTCGCTTGGAAAGTTTGCACGCGTTGGCCAATGACAGGCGAGATAGCGTATGTCGTCGCCAACTTCACAATTGATTCAAAATGGCAGCACCACGTTGGACAAGTGAAACGAGACTTCACTTCATCACTTCTCTTTGCTTCATTGAGAACATGAGAAGCAAATTTTTTCATGTGAATTTTTGGGCGTGACCATTTCGCTTGCTAAATTTCGCAACAATGTAAACGAGCCTTTAGAATCAAAGAAATATGGTAGTTACTTTTGGAGCTAAATAACGATAACGATGACACTGTGATTAGAGAAAATCCATGGTCTAGTTCCCGCTCTCAAACCTCTGGCTGAAAAAAAGAGCGAAAAGGCTTTAGATACCTGTGTGTTTCTTTTTTGTAGAATAACATTATTAAGTTATGTCTTTACTCCCCCAAAGTCCTTCTGCCTGTTCTATATAGATATTACATTCTCAATTCCAATTTTACAATACGTAATCGCCTTTTCAGAAAAGTTCTATACTACTTTCTTGTCTTCTATATTAAAGTATCAAGCTTTTCAAATGTGACAAAAGAGCTATTGATTTCACGAAGAGAAAGGAACTGAACGAAGAGTTGTCAAAAGAGTTTGCTTTTAAATCTTTAGTGCATTTTCACGTCAATTTTTGTTTGTTGGGGGACTCCTAATGGGTTTGTTTTTTTTTCGAATAGAGAAGTAAAAACTTATGGATTGCTCCCAGTTTGTATAAAACAGTCATTTGCTTTTCGCTTGAAAAAATCTTTCACGGGGTTGTAAATTAAAAAGAAATGACTTTGAATAAAAATTTGCCGTTTCTGTTTGTTTTATCTATTTTTTCCTTCCTTTCAGAACAAAAAACTTGCCAAGAAACAGCTTTTGTGTGTAGAAACGGGCAATGCATTCCAGGGAGATGGCAATGTGATGGTACTGCAGACTGCAGTGATCGGTCTGACGAAGAAGCTGAAATATGTGGTAATTTATTTACATTTTTTTTAAAAAAAAATTTAAATGAATGTTTGATCAAGAATGTTGAATAGATGGACATAAAATCAATCAATTTTAAATGTAGCACGAAAACTAGAGTACGCAGTTTGCGGCAGGTACTTTTCCCTTATAAAAACCCCCGTTATGCCTATAAGTATAGTGGAAAACTTATAACTCCACCGGAGCTTACACTATTTCTGAAAATAGCGTAGCCAATCCGGTAGTTTTCCGCTATTTACGTCACTGACTAAAAATTTGGATTATCAATGATCTCTTTTGTCGCCATTTTGAATTCTCCGTTTCATTCATGCGCGGAGCACATGTTACGGTTTATCTAATTCTTTCTGCTTTGAATTCATTTAAATTCACAATTATAAAGTTGCAGCAATGTATTAAAACATTTAAAAATAAGAATTCTCTCTTTTTATGCTAACAAGACAATACTAGTTTCGGTAATCACGTGACATGTATAAGGTTAAGTCTAATTTTATAACTATCACATGAAATTTCAACCGCAACCCAAACTTTAACACTTTTACCTTACGCTAAATATAGTGTAAAATATGTCATAATTGTAAGGGAAAAGTACGTGCCGCAAACTGTGTAGTGTTTTCATTTTCAGAAAACAGAGACGGATTTATAGGTTCTCGCAGTTCTCGCAGGAAAATGCCTCCTACGACAGCGGGGGCCTAGATCCCTATCACAATTAGGCTAAAGGAGCTGCACCGTAGGCCCCATATGTGTACAGGGCCCGCATTACCTAAATCTGGCCGTTA
This sequence comes from Strigamia acuminata, assembly GCA_949358305.1. Classification (NCBI taxonomy): domain Eukaryota; kingdom Metazoa; phylum Arthropoda; class Chilopoda; order Geophilomorpha; family Linotaeniidae; genus Strigamia; species Strigamia acuminata. The sequence continues at coordinate 28,445,089 of OX442314.1, read as the reverse complement.
TGGCAAAGGATGGCGGTGTTGGGTTTACAGTAGAATAACTAATGGTGCCACCTGGTGCAAGAGTTGACCTTTTTTCTCCTACAGTGGGAAAATGAGTGATGTTGTCTGATGTTGTTTGATAAAATAAACAAATAAATAAGTAAAGAATGAATGCAGAAAATAAAAAAGTTGCAATTATTTTCTATTTTTTTTTAGTGGCAATGGATTTTTCTTGTTTCATTTTGTTGTTGTTGTTGCTTTTCTTCTTTTTTGTGTTGGTGCTTGAACCATTGAACCAATACTCATCTCCAGACAGGAAGTATGCTTGCTTCAGGCTGTTTCTTGTTCCTTTAAGATCAATTTTGGACGCGCTCCAAATACGGTGTTGTGTTGTTTGCTATTTATACAGAAACATTTCGAATAAATTAAAACGTTAATTTCTTTTTCTTGTTGTAATTCTGTTGCATTTATTTTATTTTATTTTATTTTTTAATTTTTTTTTTTGTTATTTATGAAACAGATTTGAAAACATGCAGGACGGATGAGTTTGTCTGCGTTAATTCAAGCGGAAGTTGTATTCCAAACGCATGGCGATGCGATCAGCAAATAGACTGCGCGGATGGCTCGGACGAAGAAAATTGCAGTAGTTTTTTAAATATATTTTTAATTTAAACGTTTTTCTACATTTTCGATTATTTCAGAGCACATGACGTGCACTGCGGAGGAGTTTACGTGCATCAATGATAAATGCATTACGACGCGATGGGTTTGCGACGGCGACGACGACTGCGGCGATGCCAGCGACGAAACCACTTGCCGTACGAAAGGCTTTTAATTATTATTATTAACGTGGTAGGCCTTCTAAAGTCCAGAAGGCATTGTTGGTATAACTTAAAACTTTAGTGTGGCATTAAGTAATCTGCAGTGTGGAAAAAAGTAATCTGCTGTGTGGAAATAAGTAAAAATAGTGCGGAAAAACGTAGTGTGGAATAAAATCACTTTTAGTGAAAAATAAAGAATAAATAGTGTGCTAATAAATACAACCCTAAAATATATATATATATATATATTTTAGCGCCAGCCACTTGTTCCGAATCGGAATTCGTGTGCGAAAACAACGATAATCGTTGTTTGCCGGACCGATGGCGATGCGACGGTGAGAACGACTGCGCGGACGGTTCGGACGAACGGGATTGTGGCAACACGACTGCGCCGTCGCAGTGCACAGAAAGGGAATTTCTGTGCGCTAATGGTGTGGATTGTGTGCACGCCAACTGGAAATGCGACGGCGATGGTGATTGCCCCGATAAATCGGACGAAGTGAACTGTAAGTTGCAAATAATTCGGAGTGAAAATTAATTTAATTCATTTTGAATTATTTTTTTTCACTGTCTTCTAGGTACGAAGAAGTGTCGAGATGACCAGTTCCGGTGCCGCGACAACAGTTGCATTCCAGGGCACTTGCAATGTAATGGGAAAGTCGAATGTTTAGATGCATCGGACGAAGAAGATTGTGGTAAGTTTAACAGTTCTCGCGAATTTCGACGATCTAGTCCAGGGGTCGGCAAACTTTTGAAACGGAAGAGCCAAAAGTTACAATTTACAAAATTTTCCAGTTTTTAGAGAGCCACTAACATTTTTGTTTCAATATTATGGTATTTGATTAGGATTATGTATATAAATTTGATTTTTTTTTGCCAGTATAATATTTTTTATGAGTTTTGAAAATTTAATAATATAATTATTAATATTTGCGCATGGAAGTTTTCAGTGCAAATGCAAGGTTGGGTCCTCAAGAATGGGCTCTCCAGATCGCGGCTTGTATTGTCTTACACCCTTCGTGGACATTCAGTCTAAATCCAACAAATTAAATCACTTTTTGTTGCGTGATAGGAATCTTCCACGCATCTTGTGATCCTTCGAAGCATTTCGATTGTGGCAGCAATACATGTATACCAATAATAAAAGCATGTGATGGGGTAAATGATTGTGGTGATTGGGAGGACGAGGCAAAGACTAAATGTGGTAGGTTTGATTCTTTTTAAATGCTTCACAATTGTCTAATGGACATCAATACATTTCTAGGTGTTAATGAATGTGAACAAAACAATGGTGGCTGCTCACAACTTTGCATTAACACAGTGGGTGGCTATTACTGCAATTGCAATCCGGGATACCAACTGGTTGACAATAAAACATGTGACGGTAACTATGATCTTATTATTTATTCTTAACAATCTTTAGACATCAACAATCTTTCGAAGACTGGCAGATAATAAAAATTATCTGGCAGTCCACGACACTGAATTAACGCCGTATTTTCCCGTTTTCAACCAAGAAATTTGATTTTCAGACATCAATGAATGTGAAGAATTTGGTACATGTTCTCAACTGTGCACCAACCTCAAAGGTAGTTACAAATGCGAATGCGTTGACGGTTATGTCGCCGAACCCTACAATCCGCATCGTTGCAAAGCGAAAGAAGGCCACGTCGCTCTCTTATTCGCTAATCGGCACGACATAAGGAAAATAGATCTTGAAACTCGCGAATACAAAACTATAGTTGGAAACTTGCGTGGTGCTATCGGGGTGGATTTCATGTTTCGCACGGGTAATGTCTTTTGGACGGATGTTGCCGAAGAAACGATAAACAGTTCGCCGCTGGATGGTGGAGAACCCATTACAACTATTGTGGATAAGGATTTAATAACTCCAGATGCACTGGCTGTGGATTGGATTTATTCTCATATTTATTGGACTGACACTGGCAAGGATACAATAGAAGTAGTTGATATCGACAGGCGAATAAGAAAGACTCTGATTAGCGAAGGACTTGAAGAACCAAGAGGAATTGCAGTGAATCCTTTAGACGGGTACAATTGCTGTTTTGACATTGTTTAATCTTATTTATACGTGAAATGTGATTGCAGGTGGATGTTTTGGACTGATTGGGGGCTAATTCCAAAAATTGAAAGGTGCGGAATGGATGGAACGCATAGAAAAAGTATAATTACAACTGATATTCGGTGGCCTAATGGTATTGCTATAGGTAAATAAGTTTCTTGTTTTAATCCGTTTTCAAAGTTCTTAAGTTTTGTTACGTAATATTCTAGGGGGGGTTTGTGGATTTGTTACGACCTTCTTACAGGGGGGGGGAGGGGGTCTAAAAATTGAAAAATCAGCGTTACGTAATTTATGGACGGCCCCTAGGGAGCGTCTAGTCTGCATGTAGAAATGGAGTTTAGGTTCCACAAAGTATTTATTCACTGTGTGTTGTTTTTTTATTGTAGATTTTGTTGGGAAAAGATTGTTTTGGACCGACGCAAAAATGTACTCCATTTCTAGCTGTGACTTTGATGGAAGTAGCCGTCATGTAATTCTGTCCAAACTGTCGGTTGTCAAACATCCCTTTTTTATTGCCGTCTTTGAGGACTGGATGTATTGGACAGATTGGGAGCATGAAACTATAATGAAGGCCAAAAAATTCAATGGAGAACAATTGAGCGAAGTGGCCAGCCGGGTTTATTCTCCAATGGGAATACACGTTTACCATCCGTACAAGCAACCGGAAGGTGAGATATTACCACAACAATGGTACAATGGCTGCAAGCATGTTTTTTTTTTTTCAGGTGAAAATTACTGCAGTCCAACCAATGGAATGTGTTCACATTTTTGTCTTCCCGCTCCAAAAATTAATAACCGCTCACCACTCTTCACTTGCGCTTGTCCAGATGGTTTTGAACTGCAAGACAATGGACAAACATGTCTCATGGCTGGTAAGATTTTTAGATTTTTCTAGGGTTTGTAGGTAATTGGTGGTTATTGCTAGTGAAATTGGTGTGCGATGTTGTGCCGTCCATTTCTCCATGATAACTGAAGTACAATGACTACTGTAGTCAAAATGGTGGCTAAGAAAGAAGCATATAAAAATCTTCAGGTCTCTCTAGCTCAGGGCTGGACTGGGTACAAATTTAGTATCGGGAAATCTGGATTTGTCGGGCCACAGGGTCAGGCTACGGTGGGCCAGGGACGGGCCACGGTGGGCCCGCCACTGGGAGTAACACCCCAAGCGGTGATGGGGCATTGAATTCAAAAACGTTTATTTGATGTGGACAAATAGGGCAAGAAAAAAAAGCTGCGATAATGGCTATACAGACCATAGATCTGCCCCTGTCAACAAATCCATTAGCAAATCTGACAAATTTACCACAGTTGTGGCAAATCCAATAAAGCTATTATATAGAAATCAATCAAATTGAGTGAAAATCCACTACAAATAAAATGTTGTAGAAATTGCTGCCTAAATTAATTGCTGTGTTAAATCCAGGCAAAGGCAATGAATTTGCAATTTTTTGTTGCACACGAAACAGAATTATAATAGGAATTTCTGTGTTGTTTTTTTTAAGAAATGAATTCACTTTATTCATGTCATGTGTTCAATATTTGTGTATGATTATTAGTAATCATAGTGTAGGAAATTGAGCAATGTGGTGTGGTTTCCTGCCATTTCTGTTGGAAAAAATTGAATTTATTTCTAACAAATTCCATATGAATATTTCGTACCGAGAAACAAAGGCAAAATTACGTTTGATTAATAATTTTAAATCTTGTAATGTGATATCTATAGTCACATATTTTTGATTTATTGTACGTTTAAATACACAAACAAACAACTAAGCTATGGCAAATGCCATACAACGGTTCAGTAATCGAGTAATCATTCCAGGATGAGTTATTCGGTTGTCTGGAAAAGGTGGAATATCCAAAACCAGATCCTCTTTAATAGATAAACACAAATAAAACTAAATGAAAACATAATTCTATCTAACTACCGTGATAAAATAAATTAACTAAAATTAATAATTTGTACCAAATTTCCAAAAATCTAAAATAACTCAAGTGCGCGGTTATCATCAATCACTCACTCCCGGTCAAGACTTAAGTATTTATCGACACAACCGAATATCCGCAGTGTCCTATAATCCTACAATTAGTACCCTTTTGTCAAATCCACATCACCGAGCCAACACCACTCCATTTTATTTTCAAAAACATTCTCCCCCGATGTAAACGTAAGGCGCAATGATAACTCTCCTCCTGCTTGTTCTGGTTGCGCGAACTTGTGCCGCGCACACCGCGGCCAATGTAAACGTAACCGAGTCGATATATGAAGAAAACACTCTCCCCAGTGAGTATTCTGCACTAAAATAAATTCTCCTTCGACCAAACCATCAGTGGAAGTGAACGAATATATTTGAATCTCTATTTAATCTACTAATTTCTATTTTTTAATAAAAATTTCCAGCCGGTCTCGCCACATCCGACGCACATGGATCATCATCATCATCTTCATCATCAACAACAAACAACAACAGTACAAATGTTGCCAATTTCAGTGATATAGGTGATGCTACAGATTCAGGAAAAATAGCCGGCATTGTGATTGGTATAATCGGAGGACTTGCTTTAGCTGGAGCATTGGTAAAGATAAAAACGGAGGTGGTTCGATCACTTTGGCGATGCAAATTGTGTGGCGGTCAAATTGTGTCACTAAAGTGAAGCTCGTGGATGAATATTGTGGCTGACAATGAGTTTTTGTTTTCGTTTGATAGGTCGCGTTTTGTGTGTACAAGCAATATATACGGAGAAATGTGAAAAGTATAAATTTCGATAACCCAGTGTACCGCAAAACCACCGAAGACCAGTTCACCATCGAGAAAAACCAGTACCAAAACACAAGGTCGTACACAGCGGTAAGTGAAGAAGTACGTATTCAAAGTTGTGATACTTTGTTTTCCATATTTATTTTATTTTTAAGGCTTTTTATTCATTTTTATGAGGAAAAAAGACATAATCGGGTGACAATTAATCGTATGACGATTGGGCGGGAGGAGAATTAACAATTAACTACAGTTCGCGCATCTCATTCTGCGCAGACGATTTTCTAATTCCAGTTATTTAGCAGTATTATAAGCCTAATGTTAGGCCTAATAATGCTAAAATAAAGTAAATAAACAACAATAAACTCTTTAATAAAAGTAATTTTCAGCGTAGTACCAAAATATTGTTGTTTATTTACTTTATTTTCGCATTGTTAGGCCTAATGTTAGGCTCAATACTGCTAAATAACAACTGGAATTAGAAAATCGTCTGCGCAGAATGGGATGTGCAGTACGAATTTAGCATCAAGATACCGGGCTAAGTAATTGGACGGCAATTAAACGGTTAACCATTTAACCAAAGAGAAAATCCATTATTTTAGATTTTAAATGTAAAAAAAAAAATCTATTATTTTAGATTTTAAGTGTAAAAAATTAATTTTTTTGCATTGTAAGTGTAAAAAGTGTAAAAAAAAATTTTTTTTTTTTAATTTTTTGTATGAAAAATTTATTTTTATGCATAAAATTATGGTGTTTGTAATGATTTTATTGATTATAATTTTAGACTTTAGAGCCGCTTACAAATCCAGGCACCAACGAATTTGTGTAAAAACTAGCTACATGAATTGAAGATTAAATCGTAGAAGAATTTTTTCAAGACTCAACTCTCATCACCAAATAAGGGACACGAAAATATTGGGGGGGCTCCTCAAAAACCCATCCAATTTTGACAAAAACTCTTTATTATTTCTTTTTTCTTTAAGTAAAAAATGCAACCATGTTCCAAAACGCTATTCAACTGTGCATTTTAAACAGTTTTGTGAATTCCGAACGGCCATTTTGGTTTCATTTTTCGAAAATGTTTGCGTTTGTGTCCCCAGAACCGACCAAGACTTTTTTTCATCCAGGTCGTCCATTTTGATTAGAAGCGATGACAATTGATGTGTTTTTCTACTACAATTACTATGCTACAATAACAAACAGTTGTTTTTATTAATTTTACTGTGTATTTGTGAAGTCGCGTGACAACATTAGGGTTTTAAAACAAAATCTTATATTTTTAAGTTTATTAATTAAATTGTGTAAATAAATTTGTTAATTTTTATTTCGTGTACAGACATATGTAAATTTTTAATTATATCCGTTTGAAAATTACTTTAATTTTGATTTTCTACTTCTTTTTTTTTTCTTTTTTAGAATATTATTGAAGAAAAATTGATTTTAATTTTGTTTAATTTAACTTTAAGAATGATTGTACAGTATAGAAGTGAGATGGTAATTTTTCATCGCTGACGAGACTTTTTTTTTTCTTGTATATATAAAGAAGGAAAGTTTAAAACGATTTTTCATGTGTAGAAACTCTTAAATGCTTGTAAAATAGGAAAAATGTATTTGTTGATTAAAAATTTAAAAAAAAAAAAAAGAAAAAAAAAATCATATCCATTAAATTGAAATTATTTGAAATTATTCAATTGTAGGAAATGTAAATAATTTATTGTATTTAATTGACGCAAAATAAAACGTGCAGTTTGTGTTTACGTATTTAATCACGATAGTTTGTTACATTTTGATATAAATACAGTATTTCCAATCCGCCATTTATAAACATATTGCACAAACTTCCCAGAAGAGGCCGGTCACAAACCAGGCAAAACGAATCGCGAACAACAATGACGAATGTCGACGCATGCGCCGTTTATGGTCGAGGATTGCTCGTGTTTCCCCAAGCTTTGTGTTTCGTGCCGGTGTTGATCAATGACGGATAGGTAGATTAAAATTCGCATCAATTGCTAGAGTAAGTTGATTGGATGTTAGAACAGGATCTCGACTATCCTTTAACCGAGTCCGGCACCGATTACCGCCAAACAATCGCGCAAAATCCAATTTTTCCCAATTCTTTTTATCGACTTTATTCTTCTCGTTGGCGGCCATTTTCTCTGTTTTCTAGTCAAGAAAATCTTCTATGTTTTTCCCATTCGTTCAGCATGGGGCTTTCTATTCACGATTTAATCCACTTGCAGCGAAAATGCACGAGTGTCGATGTATTCTTCCGATTTTGCCGAAATGATTTTTTGTAATTTAAATTTTTTGATTTTTCAGATTTGAAAAAAAAATTAGGAAATTGAAAAATTACTCAATTAGGAATGTAAAATGTCTACCACGAGCGAAGAAGGAGGAATGATGCCGCCTCCAGCACCCGATCCCACCCAGTTATCGTCACCCGTACCGCAGAACCCATCGCCAGGTGTTAGTCCACAACAACAACAACAACCAATGCCTTCCAATCAGCAATCCTATCCGATAGACAGTATCAATGCATTACAAAGGGTAAGCGAAAGCGAGGCAGATTTAAATGAATTACATTTAAGTTTGACGTGCGGGGTTCGATTTTTTGACCTTGTTTAATCGGTTTTTAACGGAAAAAATCAAAATAACGGTGTAAATTAATGGAAAAGTGAAATTTCGGGTTGAAATTGAATTTTTTTGATTGAAAATTAATGGAAAAACGTGAAATTTTTTCGTTTAATAGTCCAAAATGTACGGAAAAACTACAATAACGGTATAAATTAGTGAAAAAACGTAAAATCTGATGTTAATCTAATTAATTTACTGTTTTATGATGGATTTTACGTTTAAAATTGAATTATTTTGCATTATTTCCATTTTTATAATTGAAAAAATGAACGTAAAACCATAATACCGCTAGAAATAATACAAAACATTAAACATGACGATTTAAATTAAAAATTCTCGCTTTTATTTTCCGGTTTTATAACCGAAAATTGAATGGAAAACGAAAAGAACGCTTAAAATGACTTTTTCAGTGTATATTTTATGTGCATAAAATGAATTTTATTTCACATATATATATCCGGTCTCTACTAATAATCTTCGTTTATTTAGGCGATCAACACAATGGAGGAGAAAGGGATGCAGGATGATCCGAGATACTCGCAACTCGTGGCCATGGCTCGAACTAAAGGGATTCCCAGTCCCAATATGGGAATGCCAGGCCCCGTTTCCAGTCCAAACATGGGCCCGCCGCCGGGCCTGGCAATGGGGCCAAATCCGAACATGGGCCCACTTCAGGGTTCGCCCGGACGGAGTATAACTCCGAACACTTTGGGGTCTCAAGGATCGCCCTTGACGGGACCTCAAGAAATGCATTCGCAGGGACCGATGTCCGGCGCTACGGTCAATTCGCAGGGTCATCCGATGCATATGGCAGCAGAAATGAACAACCAAGGACAATACCCACCAAATAATGCCGGTAAATGTTAGTGTTTAAGTTGAAACTAAGAAAATAATGTCAACAAATAAAGTAATTCATTCGTTATAACGAGATTTTTTAGGTAAAAATTTGTAATGATGAATTTTATTCGTGAATAACGAGATTTTTTAGGTGAAAATGGTTAAAAATGGATTTTATTCGTGAAACACGGGATTTTTCTATTAAATAAACCTTTTACAACGAAATTAACCGGTTAAAACGAGTTTTTATATGCAGTAGTAACCAACTAGTAGGAATTTAATGGGTTAAAAGGAGATTTTTACAACGAGATAAATTCGCTACAAAGAGAAAAACATTCGTTACAACGAGAAAAAGATTCGTTACAACGAGAAAAAGATTCGTTACAACGAGAAAAAGATTCGTTACAACGAGAAAAAGATTCGTTACAACGAGAAAAAGATTCGTTACAACGAGAAAAAGATTCGTTACAACGAGAAAAAGATTCGTTACAACGAGAAAAAGATTCGTTACAACGAGAAAAAGATTCGTTACAACGAGAAAAAGATTCGTTACAACGAGAAAAAGATTCGTTACAACGAGAAAAACATTCGTTACAACGAGAAAAACATTCGTTACAACGAGAAAAACATTCGTTACAACGAGAAAACATTAATTACAACGAGAAAAATTAATTTGTTAAAACGAGAAAAATCAATTCGTTAAAACGAGAAAAATCAATTCGTTACAACGAGAAAAACATTCGTTACAACGAGAAAAATTAATTCGTTACAACGAGAAAAATTAATTCGTTACAACGAGAAAAATTAATTCGTTACAACGAGAAAAATCAATTCGTTAAAACGAGAAAAATCAATTCGTTACAACGAGAAAAACATTCGTTACAACGAGAAAAATTAATTCGTTACAACGAGAAAAATTAATTCGTTACAACGAGAAAAATCAATTCGTTAAAACAAGAAAAATCATTTCGTTAAAACGAAAAAAATTATTTTGTTACAGCTAGAAATAAATCGTTACAACGAAATGTAATCTGTGCAATCTATTTCAGCTTATGGACCACCACAAAACGTAAACATGGCGGATGCGAATCAAAAGCAAACCGTGTTCAACCCAGTGCAAGTGCAGCAGCTCCGCGCCCAGATCATGGCCTACAGACTGTTGTCGCGGAACCAGCCCATCCCGGAGAACTTAAACCTCGCCTTGCAAGGCAAGCGAATTTCCCCACCCATGACCACCAACATTCCCTACCCTCGGCCTCAAGGTACGCATTACTCCGCTCGTCGACAACCGTTTAACGCGTATTGTTTCTCCCGTCCTGTCTAGGTGCACCTTCACCTCTACAAGCAAACATGATGAGACCTCCGGGAACACCTGGAAATGCTGGACCGACTGGAAATCAGAGTCCAGTCATGTCTAATGGCACCCAACACGGAATGGGGCCAGGTAAACGTGAGAATAACATTTTTCAATTATCAAAACTCTATTTCAATCTGTAACATTTAATTTTTATATGTATTTACACGTATCTAAATTAATTTTTATGGCGTATACCGTATTTACAGGTGTAGCTAAATTATTTGCATGTGTAAATAAATTATTTACGTATGCAAATACATACTTTTAAGTGTAAATGCAGTATTTACAGGTGTAGCTAAATTATTTGCATGTGTAAATAAATTATTTACGTATGCAAATACATACTTTTAAGTGTAAATGCAGTATTTACAGGTGTAGCTAAATTATTTGCATGTGTAAATAAATTATTTACGTATGCAAATACATACTTTTAAGTGTATATGCAGTATTTACAGGTGTAGCTAAATTATTTGCATGTGTAAATAAATTATTTACGTATGCAAATACATTTTTTACGTATGCAAATACATTTTTTAAGTGTAAATGCAGTATTTACAGGTGTAAATGCATTATTTACGTATGCAAATACATTTTTTACGTATGCAAATACATTTTTTAAGTGTAAATGCAGTATTTACAGGTGTAAATGCATTATTTACAGGTGTAAATGCATTATTTACATGTAAATGCACTATTTGTGTGTAAAAATGCATTGATTATGTTCAAATGCATTATTTACATGTATAAATGCATTATTTACATGTATAAATGCATTATTTACATGTATAAATGCATTATTTACTTGTATAAATGAATTATTTACACGCGTAAATGCATTATTTATGTGTTTAAATGGATTATTTGTGTAATGTAAATCTGGACTGGCAAGTCAGTAGTGTGGCTGCATGATAGGTCCCGGGAGCGCCATTGTGTCAACATTTTGTCAACATTGTGACAATGGCGCTGGTGGTGCTTCCGGGACCTATCACGCGGTGTTCGTCTAAGCGTAAATGCATTATTTACACGTAAATGTATTTTTTTAATGACTTAATTAATTATTTGTTGTAAATCCTTTAGCTATGTGGTCCGGGCCCCAGGACCAGGCCCCGCGAATGCCGAACCAAGGCGGAATGCCTCCGCTAATGCCGCAACAAAAACAAGGACGCATCACGCCGCTAAACAAACCCCTCGGAATAGACCCGATCGAAATACTTCGCGAGCGCGAAAACCGACTGGCCGCACGCGTCGCGCACCGCATCGAGGAACTCTCCAATTTACCCGCCAACATCGCCGACGACCTCAAAACCAAAGCCATGATCGAACTGAGAGCGCTCAGACTCCTCAATTTCCAACGACAGGTGAGCGAAGAGACGAATTGAATGGAATTGTTGAGTGAAATTTGTTTTTGTTTTTGTTTTTGGTTTAGTTGCGCGCCGAAGTGGTGGCGTGCACGCGCAGAGACACGACACTGGAGACGGCTTTGAGCACGAAGGGGTACAAGCGCAGCAAGCGGCAGTCGTTGCGCGAGGCGCGGATCACGGAGAAGTTGGAAAAGCAGCAGAAACTGGAGGCGGAACGCAAGCGGAGACAGAAACACCAGGAGTATTTGAACGCCGTGTTGCAGCATGGCAAAGATTTCAGGGAATATCATCGGAACATGAACGCCAAGGCGGCTAAAGTGAACAAGGCGTTGCTGACGTACCACGCGAACACCGAGAGGGAGCAGAAGAAGGAACAGGAGAGGAATGAGAAGGAGAGGATGCGAAGATTGATGGTAAGTTGCGGAAAAATGTCGATTTGCATTAAAAGCGATTGTTTTTGCATCCGAATGTGCAGTTTTTGGTGAAAAGAATGCATTTTGCATGTGGAATTGCAACTTTTGCATGATATAGTCTAAAGTTTGCAATTTTTAGGCTGAAAAAGTATATTTTTTTCAATTTTATTTGCATTTTTTAGACTAAAATGTCAAATTTGTGCATTTTAGGCATATTTTTGGTGCAATTTGAATGTAGATTTTTGGGAAAGTGAAATGTAAAAGATATTTGTTTATTCTGCAGGCTGAAGACGAAGAAGGGTATCGAAAATTGATTGATCAAAAGAAAGACAAGAGATTGGCGTTTTTGCTTCAACAAACCGATGAATATATTTATAATTTGACGGAGATGGTTCGGCAACACAAGGCGGATCAGAAGCGGAAGTTGCGCGAACAGAAGAAGGAGAAGAAGAAGAAGAAGAAGAAACCGGCTGAGGGCGCCGAGGGGGAAAACGTAGGGTTTTTTGGGTTTTGGTTTTGGTTTTTGTATTTGATTTTGTTTGTTTGTTGTAGGCGATGGATGACAGTTCTCAGCAGAGTGATTTGCATATTAATGTGGTCGAGACGGCCACTGGGAAGGTGTTGAGCGGAAAAGACGCGCCGTTGGCGAGTCAGTTGGAAGCGTGGTTGGAGATGCATCCGGGGTATGAAGCCGCGCCGAGGGAAGAAAGCGGGGATGAGTCGGACGAAGATGATTCGGAAAGTAATGTAAGTCGAAGTTTGGGGGTTTTGTTTATTCTGGAGTTGGAATTAAGTGGTTTGGTTTTGTTTGCAGTTTTCTTGCAAATTTTATTTGGACTTTACTTTGGTTTTGTTGAGTTTTTAGTGAGTTTTGATGATTTTTTAGTGAATTTTGTTGATTTTTGTTGATTTTTGCACATTTTTACTGCATTTTTGCACAATTTTATTCAATTTTTAGAAATTTGCATTCAACTTTCATTTTTGAGCTTTTTTTTTTAAACATTTCTAACTGAATTGAAATGTTTCTTGACGTTTTAAGCAAACTTTAAATAAATTCATTAAATTAACATAAGAAAATTGACTCGTGAAATCGTACTAAAATGTAATTTTCTCACTCAGTCCGAAAACGAAGAAGAAAAAGAAGCGGCTCAACCTCCATCCCTCGCCAAAGAAGACGTGGAATCAGTCGTCAAAGTAATTTCAAAATCGCAACAAGATGACGACGAATACAAAACGCATTTACAAAACTACTACGGCATGGCGCACGCCATAAGAGAGGAGGTCACCGAACAATCAAATCTCTTGGTCAACGGAAAACTAAAAGAATACCAAGTAAAAATTGAAAAAATAATAATTAATAAGAATTAATGATTAATTCGCCTTTTTAATTCCAACAGATAAAAGGTCTGGAATGGTTAGTTTCTCTATACAACAATAATTTGAATGGCATCTTGGCCGACGAAATGGGGCTCGGAAAAACCATACAAACTATTGCTTTGATCACTTATTTAATGGAGAAAAAACGTGTAAACGGACCTTACTTAATTATCGTGCCGCTCTCGTAAGCATAATCAATTTTTTTTTTACATATTTTACATTATTTTACACATTTTACAGTTTGTTTACAATATTTTACACATTTAACAGTTTGTTTACATTATTTTACACATTTTACAGTTTGTTTACGTCATTTTACACATTTTACAGATTGTTTACAATATTTTACACATTTTACAGTTTGTTTACAATATTTTACACATTTAACAGTTTGTTTACATTATTTTACACATTTTACAGTTTGTTTACGTCATTTTACACATTTTACAGATTGTTTACAATATTTTACACATTTTACAGTTTGTTTACATTATTTTACACATTTTACAGTTTGTTTACATTATTTTACACATTTTACAGTTTGTTTACAATATTTTGCACATTTTACAGTTTACAATATTTTACACATTTTAGAGTTTACAATATTTTACACATTTTATAGTTTGTTTACAATATTTTACACATTTTACAGTTTGTTTACAATATTTTGCACATTTTACAGTTTACAATATTTTACACATTTTAGAGTTTACAATATTTTACACATTTTATAGTTTGTTTACAATATTTTACACATTTTACAGTTTGTTTACAATATTTTACACATTTTACAGTTTTAGATTATTTTACACATTTTACAGTTTGTTTAGATTATTTTACACATTTTACAGTATGTTTACATTATTTTACACATTTTACAGTATGTTTACATTATTTTACACATTTTATTTTCACATTTTACAGTTTGTTTACAATATTTTACATATTTAATTTACACATTTTTGACATTTATTTTCTAGTACATTATCGAATTGGATGCTGGAATACGAAAAATGGGCGCCGTCGGTGACCGTGGTGGCCTACAAAGGGTCGCCCAACTCGCGTCGAAGCATCGTGCCACAATTGCGAAACGGGAAATTCAACGTGCTATTGACAACCTACGAATACGTTGTCAAGGATAAGGCAGTATTGGCCAAGATTCGTTGGAAGTATATGATTATTGATGAAGGGCATCGCATGAAAAACCATCACTGCAAGCTCACGCAAGTTCTTAATAGCCATTATACAGCTCCGCACCGTCTGTTGCTTACGGGAACTCCATTACAGGTTCATTTCTCAATCAATCAATATATAAGAAATTTTTTAAATTACATTTTTTTGCAGAATAAACTTCCAGAATTGTGGGCACTGTTGAATTTCTTGCTTCCGAGCATCTTCAAGTGTTGTAACACCTTCGAACAATGGTTCAACGCTCCATTTGCCACGACTGGGGAGAAAGTAAATAATTATTTACTTTGTTTTTTTTTATTTCCATTAAAATATCTTTAGGTATTATGGTGCAATATAACAATTAAAGGTTTGCGTAAAAATTATGCAGCGCGTTGTAAATACCGTAAGCTTTATTTAACGTGAAGTATTTTACATGATAAAATTGCGATGTTTTTAACGTCAATTCGCAAAATAATGCAGATTTATGTAAATTCGTCGTAATTATAACGTTTTTAATGTAAATTCGTTGAAATTATAACGTTTTTAATGTAAGTTCGTTGAAATTATAACGTTTTTAATGTAAATTCGTTGTATTTTTAACGTTTTTAATGTATTAATGTAAGTTCGTTGAAATTATAACGTTTTTAATGTAAATTCGTTGTAACTATAACGTTTTTAATGTAAATTCGTTTAAATTATAACGTTTATTAATGTAAATTCGATATAATTAGGACGTTTTAAACATAAATTCGATATAAGTAGGACGTTTTAAACATAAATTCGATATAATTAGGACGTTTTAAACATAAATTCGATATAATTAGGACGTTTTAAACATAAATTCGATATAATTAGGACGTTTTAAACATAAATTCGATATAATTAGGACGTTTTAAACATAAATTCAATATAATTAGGACGTTTTAAACATAAATTCGATATAATTAGGACGTTTTAAACATAAATTCGTTTATTTTAATGTTTTTAAATTGGTGCGCTTCTCTGTCAGTGCGTAAAGTGTAGAATTTAAAAAATAATAGCACGGAATTGAATGTAAATGAAATGGTTTCAGGTCGAATTGAACGAAGAGGAAACGGTTTTGATCATTAGACGTCTACACAAAGTATTGAGGCCGTTTTTGCTCCGTAGATTGAAGAAAGAAGTCGAGTCGCAACTCCCAGAAAAGGTAATGGAATTGAAGCGTTCAAGATTGTTACGTTACGTTATGTTCTTACGATGCAGGTTGAATACGTGGTCAAATGCGATATGTCATCACTACAACGTTTGCTGTATCGACACATGCAAACCAAGGGTGTACTGTTGACAGACGGATCAGAGAAGGACAAGAAGGGAAAAGGCGGAACGAAAACGCTGATGAACACCATCATGCAATTGCGAAAAATTTGCAATCATCCGTTTATGTTTCAACAGATTGAAGAGGCATTTTGTGAACATTTGGGAATGAGTGGAGGAATCGTACAAGGGTATGAAATACTCCGTAATAAAGAACGGAGAAACGAAAAAGTGGTTTTTAATTTTTATTTATTTATTAATTAATTGATTTGTATTTTAGACCCGACTTGTACCGTGTTTCTGGCAAATTTGAATTACTCGATCGTGTTTTACCTAAACTGAAGGCTAAGAAACATCGAGTATTGCTTTTTTGCCAAATGACTGCGCTGATGACCATCATGGAGGACTACCTCACTTGGAGAGGTATGGACAAAATGCTTTTTTTTAGTGCAGAAATCGGCTAATTTAGACGAAAATCTGTAGTTCTGTTGCAAAAACTGTCGAATTTAGACGAAAATCTGTAGTTTTGTTGCAAAAATTGTCGAATTTAGACGAAAATCTGTAGTTCTGTTGCAAAAACTGTCGAATTTAGACGAAAATCTGTAGTTTTGTTGCAAAAATTGTCGAATTTAGACGAAAATCTGTAGTTTTGTTGCAAAAATTGTCGAATTTAGACGAAAATCTGTAGTTTTATTGCAGAAATAGGCTAATTTATACGAAAATCTGTAGTTTTATTGCAAAAACTGTCGAATTTAGACGAAAATCTGTAGTTTTGTTGCAAAAACTGTCGAATCTAGACGAAAGACTGTAGTTTTGTTGCAAAAATTGTCGAATTTAGACGAAAAACTGTAGTTTTGTTGCAAAAACTGTCGAATTTAGACGAAAATCTGTAGTTTTGTTGCAAAAATTGTCGAATTTAGACAAAAATCTGTAATTTTGTTGCAAAAACTGTCGAATTTAGTCTAAAAACTGTAGTTTTGTTGCAAAAATTATCGAATTTAGACGAAAATCTGTAGTTTTGTTGCAAAAACTGTCGAATTTGGACAAAAAAGTGCACTTTAGGTCTTAAGACTTGATTTTTTGGATGCGTTACTAAGTTGAAAATGAAATTGATAGAATAATATTTGTTTTGCTTAGGTTTTACATACTTACGGTTGGACGGAACAACGAAATCCGAAGACCGAGGAGAACTCCTCAGCAAGTTCAACGATCCAAACTCTCAATACTTTCTATTCCTGCTGAGCACTCGAGCTGGCGGTCTAGGGCTGAACCTACAGGTCGCCGACACCGTAGTGATCTTCGACTCGGACTGGAACCCGCACCAGGACCTCCAAGCGCAGGACCGCGCGCATCGCATCGGGCAGCGCAACGAAGTGCGCGTCCTGCGACTGCTCACCGTCAACTCGGTGGAGGAGCGCATCTTGGCCGCCGCCAAATACAAACTCAACATGGACGAAAAAGTGATTCAGGCTGGGATGTTCGATCAGAAGTCGACGGGCATTGAAAGACACCAGTTTCTCCAAGCCATCTTGCAACAGGACGACGCGGACGACGCGGAGGAGAACGAGGTCCCCGACGACGAGACTATCAATCGCATGATAGCGCGTCGGGAAGACGAGTTCGACTTTTATCAGCGGATGGATCTGGAGAGGCGACGTCACGAAGCCCGCGACCTGAATCGAAAGCCACGCCTGATGGAGGAGGACGAGCTGCCAGCTTGGCTCATCAGGGACGACGTCGAGGTGGAACGTTTGACACATGATGAAGAGGACAAAATATTTGGACGTGGATCGCGTCAACGCAAGGAAGTGGATTATTCCGATTCGCTCACTGAACGCGAATGGTTAAAAGTCAGTCTTCTTTTCTAATTTAATTTTTATTTTAATTTTAAAAAAGCTTAATCTTCGTTCCCAGGGGTCTATTTGAGCCAGGCGTTTAATTAGATTAATTAAAAATAAACTAAGTTTTATGCGATTTTAGGCACGTTTTAGGCCCAATAATGAAATTTTAGGCACGTTTTAGGCTTAAAAATGAAATTTTAGGCACGTTTTAGGCCCAAAAATGAAATTTTAGGCACGTTTTAGGCCCAAAAATGAAATTTTAGGCACGTTTTAGGCCCAAAAATGAAATTTTATGCACAAGACTTCGTTTTAGGCCCGAGAATGTTGTTTTATGCACAAGACTGTTAGTTTTAGGCCCTAAAATGAAATTTTATGCACAAGACTGTTCGTTCTAGGCCCAAAAATGAAATTTCATGGACGAGATTTCTATTTAAAAGATGATTAATAGTAATTTTTGGTTCAATTTGTTTAGGCCGTTGAAGAAGGCAATTTAGACGAAATGGAGGCGAAACAAAAGCAGAAGAAGGGGGGCCGCAAGCGCAAGGTTCGAATAGAGGAGGAGGAGCAGCAGCAGCAGCCGAAGCCGAAGAAGAAACGAGGCCGGCCGCCCAGCGAGAAGACGGCCTCCCATCAAAATCCTCCGAAACTAGTTCGGCAGATGAAGAAACTGTACCACGTGGTGGTCAAGTACAAGGACTCGGACGGGCGCGTGCTCGGAAGCGATTTCAAGCAGCTGCCGTCGAAACGGGACCTGCCTGACTACTACGACCTGATCAAGAAACCGGTGGATTTCAAGAAGATCAAGCAGCGGATCAAGGAACACAAGTACCGCACGCTGGACGACTTGGAGAAGGATATCATGTTGCTCTGCAAAAATGCTCAAACGTACAACGTCGAGGGTTCCTTAATTTACGAGGATTCCATCGTTTTGAAGTCGGTTTTCACTAACGCTCGGGAGCGACTCGAAAAGGATGGAGATCTGACACTGGCAGGAGAGGACGGCGAGAGCGAATTGGACTCGGACGACGAGGCAGCGGCCGCGGCGGGGCCGGGGTCGGGGCCGGGCGGCGGGGAGGACGCGAACGGCGACTCCGACGAGGATGAATCTCAAGGGATGAGAGTTAGAATTAAGCTGGGGGGGCATCATAGGGGGGAGATGTCCAGTTCGGTCAAGAAGGAGAAGCCGAAGAGGCGAAAAGGCCGCCCCAAGAAGTATATTAGCGATGACGATTCGGACGACGACGCTTATTGATAGTTAGCATAATTGTTTGGGGTTTTTTTTCGGTAGCTGGTATTACTGTTTAGTTGTTTTTCTTTGTCTTTTTCTTTTTTAAGATTTTTTTTTTTTTTTTTTTTTTTTTTTTGTTTTGATATGGTAGGGAACAATGTTGTGGTAGGATGTTAGGCTTGAATGTGTTTTTATTGGTCATTGTTTAATGTTTGCTGAGGGGTTTTTTAATTGAGTTGGGGGACGCAGCGGAGAATTCGGACGGAGTTTGCTTGCGCACTGTAGTCGACGGAGTTTATTTGTCGCACATTTAATCTGCACAATTTGAGATAAATAAAAAGTTCAAAATTGATTCTTTATGATTCTTTTACGGAGTTGGTGAAGGGGGAATCGGAAAAAGGAACTGGTTTGGTTTGGTGCGTGGGTTCAGCATACTTTTAATTGAACATGGGATTCCATTATGACGCGGGTTTATACTTGCAGCATCTCGGCCGTTTTCAAGTCTAGGTTTTCCGAGACGCGCTATCAGGCGGGCTTTTGAAAGAAACCGACTTTTATTTAACTTGACTTGAACGTTTGTGTGTGTGGTTCAACTTCCGGTTTGTCTAATTTTGGGTGTTTTTTTCCAAAAATCAATTCAGCATAACAAAAAATTAAATTTTGGCCGACGTCAAGCCCTAGAACAGGTCATTCCACACATTATAATAAAAAGAAATTAAAAAAAGACTCATTTTTAAGCGCTGTGGAGTGGAAGTACGAATGCTGAAAACTCTGATTTACGGCAAACTGTAAGCAAACCGGAGCGCCACCTGGGACAACAGTCTGAGACAAAACGTCCGATAGACGTTTTATTGTAAACAGCCAATCAGGGCTGACCAGTGAGATATATAATTAGTTGAATTTGAATAAAGAATCACTTTGAATTGTAACAAGCAAGCGTGTGTGTTGCCAAAATCGTAGCTGGCGACCGCATGGTCAATTTAGTAAGAAATTTAAATTTGACCATAAAAACAAAAAATATGGAAAATTAACAGTTTAAAAAATTAAAAATATGTTTCCTGTGCAGAATTTGCCGCTCTTTCAAATGGTGCTGATAACTTTTTGATCTGAGCTACATTTTTTTTTATTTGCTAAAAAACGATTTGTCATTTGGCAAATTTTTAGTATGGATTCAAATTTTGCAGGGATACAGCATAAAAGCCCTTTTCAAAAACGTAGTTTTTTTGGTTTAATTAATCACCTCACTTATTTGTACGAAGCTTATTTTCGGACCACCAGCCTGTTGCCTTGCAGGCAGACCACACTTTGAGAAGAACTGCCCTACATTACACCATGCTCTGAAAATGATTCTTATTAGAGCCAGGGCTGGCTGAAAGCAAGTTAACCCTGAATTAACCCCATCTTCAGTATTTACTAAACTAATAATTTCAAGTTGTTGGTGTATGCAGTACCTTTAATTTTCTGGACACATGGATTGTTAATCCTGTAATTGTGGGCGGGTTTCAATTAGAATGGGCTCTACTAATTAAATTTTTTCATACACAACCGCACATTACTTAAATTACTTATCGGTTACTCTCGCTAAAATTAATTAATTTTATTGAATTTGTTTCCTGACTCACACTGGGGACTGTGGGGAGTGGTGTTCCGAAACTGGATTTTTATATGCAAATCACAAATTTTAATTAAAAATTTTAATTTTTTGTGGAGACACGAGTTAAGCTAGGTGTCAAAGGTATGTCATTACCACAGTAGAATTTGATGCAAAATGACTGCGGTGAAAGCTCTTAGGCTTCGTCGAAGTCATATTCGTCGTTTTGTACGGCAAGAAATGCAAACTTCACTGTCAGGCAATGATAGTTTGAAGTTTATTGATAATGTTTTCAACAAAAAAAAGAGAAGTTTAGTCCGGGCACTTTGGTTCGTTGTTTTGATCGTTTGTGGCATTATTTTCTGTTACCAGACAATGGATAGAATCCAATTCTACATCGATGGACATATCAAAGTTGAAATTGAATATGTTCCAATAGGTGAAATGACGTTCCCAGAAACGAGGTACTTTGGTCTCGATACCGGATCTTTGTCCGAATACTGGGAAAAAATAGAAGAAGTTTCTTCAATGCGAGACAACATCGAAAGATTACGTGTTTGTATTTGGCCACTGAAAGGAATGATTTCTGCAGCAGTAAAAATTGAAAATTATACAGATTTTTGGTTAAAAAGCAACATGTCAAGCAATTTACAGCACGTCAAGATAAGACAGGTATTTAATCCTATTATTTTATTAATACCGGATGGGATATTTGTTGATATTATGTACTGTCACCACATAAAATTGTTCTAGTAATTGTTAGCTTTTAATGATAAAAGTTAGGCTTGTACAAGTATTGCTACCAATACAATCACTGATGTCGTCATGCAGCTTCCATATTTCCCCTTAGCGACGGTTGGTCAGGAAAAGAAACAATAAAGAATTACTTTGCTTCTCTGTTAGAGAGTAGCAACAAATGACCTTTCTTGTGTAAAACAGGAAGTGAAGTTAGACACTAAATCATAAGCTCTGTCTGAATTATTCCATCTCCTGGGCAACGATGGGATGCAGGGAATTGGTCACTGATGCTGAAGCCCAGCATCCTACAGTTGTCATTCTCATTATAATAAGTATTCAGATCCTTGTAAAAATTGTTATTAAAAACAATGCAAAACAAGTGTTAGTGGGACCGAAATTGTTCAATTTTATTCATGGACGTGACAGTAAATGACAGCAAATTCATGGACATAATGCCATAATTTTTTTATCGTATGTGTATGTAATGTCGTAACATGTCCAATAAAGGTGACACACACACGCATTCGTACTTGATTCCTATCTGACTTTATTTGGCCTTCAACGACCTTTATATCCTCGGTCACACACTTTACAATCTATCGCCATCTCGTGGCGATCTTTACAATTATTCATATAAACACTATATCACAGTGTAGTTATTTATAAAGGGAACTTGATTATCGGAGTTAAATGGGGGGGGGGGGGGGTACGTGTAGTGTGCATTTTATACGTATACAGTAATATCCTGAATTATGGTACAACTATATTCGTATAACTTTTCAGGGCAAAACTGTATTGCATGAAACAACAATTAAAGAAGGAATTTCTAGAAAGGATAACACAGAATTTTCACTAAGCTATCGAAATGATGTCGGTGGACGATCTTTGGTCTTAGAAATTAAAAGAAGTTAGAAATTAAAACAAAATAAAATAATTTTGAGGTTTTAATATTTTTGGCTAAATCTATAGATCGAAAATTAGCCCCCAATATGAAATTTCACATACTCTTTAAAACGAATAGAACCAATTGTATCGAGCCACAAATTACGGTAAGAATCTCATCATTTATTATTTTATTGGAGTTTGTAACTTATACTTTTTTTACACACTTGAATATTAGATGTCAGCGGTAGTTGGCGTCATGTCTTACCAATATACTTTCTCGGTGGTGTCAGGAATTGAATCTGATATTCACGTTTTTATTCGAAGTGTAAGCTTAATTAACCTGTTGTGTTTGTAGATATTGTGAAATTTGTAGTGCATTACAAAAGTGTATAAGAGGCCGTCCATAAGTTACGACTATGTTACGACTATGTTACAGAGGGGGGAGGGAGGGGGTCTAAAAATCCCAAATTGTGCGTTACGTAATTTATGAACGGCCCCTAAGTTTAAGTATACCAGATCGAAAATTAGCACAAAACATGAAATTACACCTACTCTTCAAAACGAATAGCACCAACTGTGTCAAGCCACAAATTTCGATAAGAATCTCATTTTTTACGATTTTATTGGAGTTTGTAACGTAATACTTTTATTTTTACACACTTGAATATTAGATGACAGCGGTAGTTGGCGTTATGTCTCACCAATATACTTTCTCGGTGGCGTCAGGAATTGAATCTGATATGCAATTTTTCATTCGAAGTGTAAGCTCAATTAACCTGTTGCAGATATTGTGAAATTTGTAGTGCATTACAAACGTTTATAAGTTTGAATATATCAGATGTCAGCTTGTCCATCGTGTTTATTGTGATGGATTACCAAATATAGTAATGCTGCATTTGTTTTTTGGTAGTATCAATTTTTAGCTTCGAGACATCCCTATTGTGAACCGGATAAGAAAAAGGAAACCCAATGCTACGAAGATTGTGTGAGGAAAAAAACTCCTCAACGATGCAGGTCTAATTGCATGCAACATCTAAATATTGATAAACTCATAGATTTTTGACTTACCAGGTTGCCTTTTATGTCCAACAAAACTTTGATGGATTGCAGTTTAGAGTCAAACAAATCAATTGTGGCTGAAATGTATGACGAAGCATATTTCCATGAAACGACTACACTGCCATCGTTCGATTGTGGTTGCTTGAGACCTTGTGAACAGAATGTTTATTTGTTTCTACTCTATTCTGATACAAGTTAAACGATAACATCTTCTATACTCTGGCTCACCTATTGGCCGAGCCATTTCACTGGTATACCTAAAAGTAAGCCAAAACACCAGAAACACAATAGATGTACAGACATTGCAATCGATAGCCTAGGTAATTGGCAAAATTCAAAATTGTGTGCTTTCCAGGTAAAGTAATCACTAAACTAAACAGACATGTGTATTAAACTAAAAACAGCATAAAATTGTATTTTATAAATTCGAAAATTATTCTATTATAAAATCCAATTAAAATGATATTATTTTAATCATTACAATAATCACAAAAATTGAGTGAAAAAAAACTACTTTTGCTGGTGGTAATATAACGGCAACATTAGGAGTAAACAGGCTTGGCCAATATGAACTGGGTACCCACTTACGGTCAGCCAGAGTATAATTGTATTTTTATACATCATTCTCAAAATTATTATGTTTTAAGTTAGATTTTCAAGATGAACCAAGTGGCAAAGATCTAATAAGTCTCAATTTTAAAGTATTGGAAGAATTGTTTGTCAGAATGACAGAAACCTACATTTACACCATTCCAAACTTATTGATCGATTTTGGGGGCAATTTGGGATTCTCTTTGGGATTTTCTCTTCTGTCTTTGATTGAAATTGCTCAAATGTTTGTTCTCATTTTGTCTAAATACATCAGACCTGCCCAACTTAAAGCGAGCATAAAAAAGAAAACTACTAAGCAAATGCATTTGGTCATCGACAAAAAGAAAGATGTTTCTCAAAGTGTGATGCAGCAGCCACAAAAAAAACTTCTACTGCAATCTACATTGAATTTAATGCTTATATTTACTTCTGCGATATTGGCAGTTTATGTGAGCAAAGAAAGAATCGCATTATATATGAGTGAGCCGACAAGATATGTGGTAATTATTCAAGAAAATCACACATTGTATTTACCCAATTTAATTGCATGTATGGATGGATCCGTAATGACTACCTTCAGGAGGAAATATGCTAAAGAAATAGGCAAGAATGAATGCAAGATTCATTTTATCAATTTAATGAACATGACTATCAAGAACAAAAAACCGTCAATAGAAGATGTGTGGCGATACCAAACGCCTGCGATGAATAAACTTGCAATGGCCAATGCCTATTTGGTAAGTATTCCTCTAAAGATGGGTTCACATCTGCATATACATCGCGATGTTACGCAGGTGTGGACCCATCTTGATACACATACACATAACGTCAACTTACATGCTACGTACCCTATTTTTTATTTTGATTTGACCTATTCTTATTTTTCTATTTTGTATTATTTTCATTCTATTTTATTTTGCTGATTCATTCTTCTAAATGTATGCGCAAAGATTTGCGCATCACATTATTTTCAACAATCAACTTTATTTCTTCCTTCACGTCCGATCATAGTTGATGAGGCCAATCAACATATGATCAAGGTGACTTAATTTCATTTCTACTCATTAAAATCATTTCTCTTTCTACCTTTGACCGAGCTTCTACTCCTAGATTTTAGTTTGAGAACGTCACCCATTATTAATTTTGCGTCCTCACAAGCGCTCCTCCATAATAATAATCCTACCGCGCCGCTTATGACCCGCTATTTTATATTTACATGCCTGAAGACATTTTTCACCCTCTGCGTGATTAGTTACGGTATATACCAACCGTGAGTCCGATACTGTCGAATATAAATAATGTTGAATCACAGCGAACCAGGATTTTTTTTAATCACCCGATGTCCTTATTTGACGATGACCAAGTTAAGGGAAATCCACGAGCCTTTGCCCTAACATTGCGCAAATTCCACCTTCCCGCGATAATTTTGTTAAATTAATTCCCCAACATTGAATTAATCGTGACAGTTTATAGACCAAATAAAATTTTGGCATCCGTGTTTGCAAGAGGGCGCCAATATCAAGGATTGAATACGAATGCACCCAGCATTCTGCATCCAATCACATGAAAGCGAGATTATGCATATATACAGCAGGTCCTCAACTTTTGAATTACCGTAGTAGAGTTCCAAGCACTTGTTCTGCTGTCAAGGATCTACATACAAAGTGAAAAAATTGTTTACCCCTGTAATTAAGAAAAACATTTTTGAATCATATTTTTTTTATGATTTTATGATTTTATTATAAATTACTGCGTAATAAACAACAATATATTGTTGTTTATTATTTGTGCTTATCCTAGTCCCAACCACGTAAACTTAATTTGTAATTGGTATCTTTTAAGTTTGGATGTTTGTAACCAGGGCTGGACTGGGTACAAATTTAGTACTGGGATATCTGGGTGGGTCGAGCCACGGTGTGTACGTAAGTTGGGGATCTGCTGTACATCAAACATAATCTTTATGTAAAAACAGTTGAGAACAAACTTTTTCCACTCACGACCTCTTTTCGCTCGAGAAAGGTTTTCACGACTCCAGACTAGGTATCTAAAATACATATACAAATCAAACATTTGCTGACATTAAATCATAAAGGAATTCATTTTAAAACAATTCTTTACGGTTTCTTAAAGACAAAAGCAAATTTTATACTAATGAAGTGGATGTTCTAGGTAGAATGTAGAATAGAAAATAATAATAACATAATTAAGATAAATTCTGTTGTTTTAGGATGTTATTTTCATAATGGGTTACAGTTTTTGTGCTATGAACAGAACTGATTTTTAGAGAGGGTTTCAAACTCAGGTTGCACCATTTAATAAACAGAGCGAGGGTACCTTTGGTTACATACAATTGTTTAATCTACAAACGTATGTTAATTAACTGAAAGTTGATTGTGCCAATGTAGTCAGGGGACTGAGAACACTGGGTAGGGAAGCATACTTCACGTGAAATAACGGAGAATCCCACAATATTGGTTGGTTGGCCTTTATTGCGTTGTCTAGGGGTATGGGGAATCCCGTTACCCGCTGCGCTGGTGCCACAAAGGCACGCCGCACCGGCAACCGGCCCGTCACACACTGGGTGGGAACCCAATGGGTGACGTGGTCGGTTCGACTAGGCATTCATGTTGTACTTACCTATGACCCACGCGTCCACTCATGGAGGCTGCACAACGGGCTCAGCCGCTGTACTGAGTATCATCGTGGTGAATGGTGAGGAGTACAGAGTCCAAACCGGGACACTTCTTGTCCCTCCCAGATGAACACCTTCTCCTCTCGGGGAGCCACTCCAGACACGTCCTTCTCAGGCCGTGTCTATTACAACTCTCTCTCCTCCACTCCTCTCCTCACCACACCACTCCACTCCCTCCTCCCCGGGCTAGGTCAATTACCCACAGAGGGGTTTGACCTTTGGGGCCGTATGGTGGTGTGTGGCAGTGCCGCAGGTCACCCAGGTGGCCTGCCGGTCACATGATCATAAATGTTTTTGCAGGTTACTGGAGTAAGAACTAATGTAACATGGAGTAAAATAGCTATGCCCACTGGAACATGCTTTCAATCTGATATACGTACATAACTAGACATTTTATATAAATTGTACATGAAAAATTAATACGAGCTTTATCTTGTTGCAGCACCACTGAAATTTGCCGGAGCTACCTATATCACTAATATTTTTTAGTCTGCAACCATTGGCAGGTCAAATATGTAATCAGCATGAGTATGAAGTAATGTACAATTCCTTGACAAATAAATGGAATATTGGTCAAAACTAAGTTCAGGTCATGACCAATTTTCATACAATTTTTTAAAGATAACAAAATAAATGAATGAATCGTAGTGTTAAAGATATCATTCTACATTTTACCATTATTGAGCTACAATTCAGTTAAAAGAAAACTTGAAAATGTTGTTGCAATTTTAAGTAATCCGTACGGTAAAAATGACAATGAAAAGATGGAATATTCAATTTAAAAAATCTGGTAGAACAGTAGCTATTAATATCTGAAATTTCAGATCTTAACACTGACTACAAGACTGGACACGTCAATGTGCCAACTTTTCTGCCGTCTTGTATGTCTTGATCAATGTGTAATAAGTTACTACCGTAGTAGTCCCTCAGTACAGATTGATTCTTTATAATATTTTTCACGTAACGTAATGTACGTTTTAGGGAAAGTCATGGTTAATGGTAAACTGCTTAGATGGATGGGATCAGAGGTGTAAATTGCCCAGGCGAACTACTTGTACTGTGGTTATGTTTAGTTACATGTGTAAATGTAGAAATTGTTGGTAATCGTAATTTCTTTTGTAGATATACTTTCGACAAAATGATGCTAAAATACCATCAATTCTCAGAAGTAGAAGAAGTATTGTAGATAACACCTTAGTTGTTATTACATTTAAGATGATTAAAGTAATACATCAGTTTATTACATATACACTCTTGAAACATTTGCTCTATTTTAGATCGTTCGATTAAACTTACGAGCACAACCTTGTCTTGACCACGACAAATACAAACGATGCGAGGATGATTGTTATAAAAAAATGATTTATAATTTTGTTCGATGCAAGTGAGTAATATTTCTTCACAGATTTGAACGTTGCTACTTGGGCCCTCAAAATCCAGAAGTTCTACTTGTAGTGTAAACTGATGTGATCTTGTGCTTGGATTGTGTGGATGGAAAATGGATGCAATTGGATTGCAATAATACGGCTGGATTGGATTGGAGCAGTGACCAGCCAGTAGTGTAGAATTAGCATAAATGAATTTTATTTGCATGAAAGTACAGATGGCGCAAATTATCAAAAATAAGATGGAGTGCAAAACACTCCATAAACTATCAAAACTAATTGACAGCTGACTCCGAAAATAAACAATGGTGGACCATCAGTGCACGACACACACTCTGCTAGTTTAAATTCAAAAGTGTTCTTTAGTTCTTTATTATTACAAAATAACCCTGTTTAAATACAACAATCGCTCGCTCCTATTGGCTGTTGCCAATAAACGTCTATCGGGCGTCTTGACAATGCACGTGTTAGCGGTGTTACGTCCAAGCGCCCTCTGGCGACCTAACATGTCTGTCTCGAACCCGAAAAACTCCACACCAAAGTTACGGTAGAAATAGAGATTATTTACCAGAGTTCAGGGAGTGCGGACTGCACTGGCTTACACCATCAATCAGGGTGACATCAGAATGCAAAATAAGATTGTCGTGTATCTATCTCAAATTTTCTTGTTTTTTTATTTTAAGTCTTTTCTAAATTTAGAAGCTAAATTTACAAAATTAACTAAAGATTCTGTATGGGCTGGTACAAGAGGACTCAGAGGAGGTCCATGCATGGGGAAAGTCAAAGGGGTTGACACCATACGGTATGAGTTACTGCACTGGGTTGTAATAAATCTTTATAATTTTAGGTTACCATTGTGATGATTACAAATCCGTATTTATCAATGTTCACAATAGATGGCGCTGTTTACCAAACGCGCGTAATTCAAACTCGATAAAACTAAAAGTGTGATAAATAATTATTTAAACACGGTGAATAAAATATAACTATTTTATTCGATATAAATTAAGTATTATTTACTTGACAAGTTGATTCTATCGAATCAATATTTACATTACTTACCTGTTGAAGGGAACCAATTGGACCCTTCCTGCCCCCAACTGGGCCCATCTGGACATAGTCATATATTAGGTCCGGACTAGTGACCCACGAATCCGCCGATTCGTACGCTGATTGGCTGTCGCCAATCTAGTAGTTCTACAGAACTATATAAGCTCCAGTTTCTCACTTCCGCTGGCTTGCTTGATAACTGAACTTGTATATTGTCTGTAGTTGAATTGTTATCGTTTGATTTCATTATTCTCTATCGACACATCAGGCCACCTCAGCTCTCCACAGATAGTATTCATTACTATCTGTTATTGTTGTTGTAAGGCCTTTTCGGGAAGGCCAACTCCGGTAATAGACATGCATTCGCATGAAATGGCCCCGTAACGTTAGCCAGCTGTTCTACGGGACAGTAGGACTTCGTACGGTGGCTTAATATAACGGTCGTATACAGTACGACCTTGCCAAATGAAAGTAGGTCCCTCAGCTAACTGGCCACAGTCCGCTGCAGGATGGTTGTTGTAAACAGCCCACGCAGGTTCCCGTCTTTCTACGATTGGTCCTTCCGCTCGTTAAAAGTCGGTAAAGGCCTAATGCACAGGTAACACGCCGGGTTGGTAGCCCGTGAGTAATATCTGCAGATGTTGCGATAAATAACTACCTGGATAATGGTAATCCAACGGCAGTGGCCAAATAATATTTTACCCGGTGCTCGATCGTTGGATCCCGCCATCGTAAGGCATGCTGGCGGATGGAGGAGTCAAATCCTCCCGCGATGGTTCTCTCGACCGTCGTGACGGTCCCCGCCCCATCGTACCCTCCGGGTTAGTAACCCGTGAATGATATATAAATATGTCGTGTTAAATAAATTACTCGGGCATTGGTAATCCTGTATTGGCAATATCTTTTAAACCCGGTAAGTCCATAGAAATGTTTACCTGGTGGTTGGTACCACCGACAGCGAATTAAAGCGTACAAACAAATACTCGGCGCCTGATCACGAGATCTTGTCGTCGTAAGGCATGCTGGCGGATGGAGTCTCAACAACTCCCGCGACGTTCTCTCAATTGTCGTGACGGTCCCCGCCCAATTAATATTTATACAACAATTCATTTGTTGTATTCCACTAATTACTTTTATTCATTTGGAACATGGAATATTCTGCCGAATATTCCTACTTATGCGAAGGATTCTTCGCATTATTAGATATTCGAGCTGCGGACCAAATGCGTCTCCGTAGCGCTATTTGTGACGATGCCGCAAGTCAGCCGTATCCCTTGGCTTCGCCCGGATCCTCAACCAGTTGATGCCGCCTGTTTACACGCGTCCAGAACCCATCTCTGTTATCATTAATATTTAGTAATAAATATGTTATGGCACACTAAAACTGTAAGTTATTCCTACTTGATCACATATTCATGTTTGTAAGGGCTTCCGTAGCTTATCTCGGTTAGGTTGTTGTTAAACTTAGCAACGTCTTGTATAAACCGAATTATCTATCTCAAAAGGACTAATAAATTAGCCCAAAAGTAGAATCGTCACAAGTGGAGGTTCTACCGAGATAAGGCTGCAAAAAATTCAAATGAATTTTGAGTTTGTGTATTATGTGTATGAGAATTCGGAAATGTGCTTACGGTGATAAAATTTCGAATGAAATTTTTGTGTGATAGAATCCATGTATGTATAATGTTTTTCTTTTTATAGGAATCTCGTTAGAACCGTCACAAGTGGAGGTTCTACCGAGATAGGCTGCCAAATTTTAAATAAAATTTGAAGTTTTGCATGTCTATGGTGAACTCGAGTAATGTAACGTTTATGGTGATTTTTGTGTGTAAAATAAATTTCGTTTGAGATTTATAAGTGTTTAATATATTTTATTCTGTTTTAGAACTTCTCGCAAGATAATAAGTGTCACTCACTTTATTCTGTTTTCTCCGCAGTGGAAATTATTTGTTTTAACAAAATAGTAATTTCTACCGCGTGGTCAGGCCTAAAGGCCTAAACCCTGAGAACGGAGAATCTTGCCCGAACTTGTTGAAGTTGGTTCCGCCCGGGTAACGTCATTTTGTCGTTGACAATCTGACAAAACCACGCGGTCGGGCCTAATTTTGAAAAGTTGACTTTTGATGGAATTCTTAAAGAATTCTATCAATTTAACAGTTGTTTTAATTTTAGAATATTCTTTTATATGTATTTTGCTTGAGACTTCAAGTCAAACCTAAATTTATTTGCCTAAATAAATTAGAAAGAAAATTGACGCTTTTTCGAAGGAATTAAAATTTATATTTTATTTCAAAGTGGGTTTACCTTATTTTACAGACGTGATTTACATTGGAATGTTGGTTAAAAATCGTGATTTCAAGGCGTTGGAATCGAATTTTTACGAATGGAGTACCGTTCGAATTTTAGCGAAGAAAAATTCTCACTGTTGTGTTGCCTAGCAACCAGGTTGTGCAGAGAAGCCGTCGATTCAAACGATTTGACGCGCTTTATTAAAATTGTGGGTTTTAATACTTTAAAATTCTCATGGAATGGTCATTTTATTACATAAATTTGATAATATTTTAGGGTACTTTGAAAAGTATCCATATTGTTTGTGACTACGTCATAACACTGAAATCTGACAAGATTAAGGTTCCACGAAGTTAGTGATTTCCACCAATCTCGGACGAGATTGGACTCTCGCGAGACTAGCGTTGATACTTGACCAATCAGAGAGGTGTATCGAAGTACCCTTACTTCCTTTCGAACTAGTGTGACCACTGCTTCGTTTGCGATCCTCCTGAACGTTTGCAACTTCATCGTTATCTCTCAGACTTAGGAAATTTTCTTAGTTTTAAGTTTAGTTATGACTAATAACCAGCATCACATGAACACCCGTGGTAAGGAAAGAACTTGTTTGACCGGTGGAATGAATCTATCCGGGTTTATACCTGTTCCTAATGGAACTGAAGAAGTGGAAAACCACGCGGTCCATAATGGCGTTTCAAATGAAACAGCCGGACCATCTGGAGAGAATAGGGCTCCACGTGAACCTACTCCGCCTGGAGAAGAGGAATGCATTCCTGAAGGTTCTCATTTAGGCCGAGGCGGTCTATTATTTTGTCAGGATCACGGTTTGAACCCAAACCAATTTAGATCTTTGACCGAAGTGTTAGATTTTGTGCACGCACCTCGTGCTACGTCGGAGCAACCCCATTCCCCAGCCAGCCAAAGATTAAATAATTTTAGTCCCACTCCTTCGACGCCTATTTCTAGATATAGAAATAAAAATGCACAACCTCCTCGTCAAGATCAGTCGAATTTGACACCAGGAGATTTTAATCGTGCTTTCCAACAACGATTACGAGCGAATAACTTCGCTCGCAACCAACAAAGGGGATTTACAAATCCAGAGAACTTTGAGAATACGTTCAACAGAGCGAATTTGGATCCGCCTAATATGGTCAACCCTAATCCAAGTTTTCTAAACGGATCGAATAGTTGTCCGAATCTCGCTGGAAATTTGAACCCAAATTCAGGTGCGACAAGAGGTCCAAACCGTCGTTTTGACCCAAATTCTAGATTTGCAAACAATTCTAGTCCAGCACCTAACATGCAAAGGGGTCACCCAGTTCCTCCGAACTCGAATAACCTAAATAATCCGAATGATTTAAATAATCCTTCTACTGGAACTCCAGGAAATTCAAATAACTATTTGAATCGAGGTACGCCAGGTAATTCGAACTATCGTCCGAATTTTGGTAATCAAGAAAGTTCGAACAACCGTTCGAATTTTGACAATCAGGGTAATTCTAATAATCATTCGAATTATGGAAACCGAGGCAATTCGAATAACCATTCGAACTTTGGTAACCACAGCAGGTCAAATCAAGGAGGGTCGAATAATTTCAACCCCAATAGTGGTGGCTCAAGTCAAAATAACTCGAGTCAACCAAATAATGGCGGGTCGTCAAATGACAACTCGCGCCCCCCCAGTAGCTTTGGAATGACGGCTGATGACCTCGCGTCAATTGCCACGACCATGCACAAGTTAATACAGGCAGGAAAAAGTTCCGCCACTGTCCCTCAAACTAACTGTTTGAAACCACCAGATATCCCTGTATTCTCCGGAAAAGCAGAAGAAAGCGAACGCTTTCTCAATATTGTAAAAAATGTCGCTTTCCTGCGAAACATGTCACTCGATGACATGCTTGTTAAAGGCGTGGCCGGTTATTTAACCGAGCAAGCGCATGGTTGGTTTCATGAAAGGAGAGAAGATTTCATATCTTGGGAAGTATTTGAACAGGCGTTCAAAGAACGGTTTGTAGCCACTCGACAAGAGCGGACGAACCAACTAACTAAGTTGAAACAACTGGAAACAGAAAGTCTTTACGACTTTATGCACAAATATTACCAGTTATGGATATTACAAGACAGTCTTGATGCAAAAGGAGCTGGTTGTCTTTTTATCGGGAGTGTAACTCCTGCTAATGATTTGCTTTTGCATACGCAAGGCATAGCAGATTTACCTCTGACAGAGATTTATGCCGTTATAACAAAAAATAAAGGCTTGTACAGTCGTACAGCTAATGGAGCAAGGGAAAATATTTCCAATCCAGTCGTTTTCCCACCTCGGAAAACTGACACACGTCCTCAGTCGAAGACAAATGTTAAATCTTTAACTTTGAATTCACAAGAACAACTTAATATTTGTGATGAAGAGTTACCTGAGGAGTGTGAGGCCGTTTATCTAATAAATGGAGCAGTAGATCAGACCAGACGTGGTCAATTAGTTTGTTACCACTGTAAGAAACCAGGACACATGCGTCGAGATTGTCCAGATTTAAAACCACGTACAAATTTCAACTCTGAAGAGTTGCAAAAACGAAGTACGCCGGATTCCCCGACTGTGGATCCTACTTCTAAACGTCCTAATAATAGATGGATAACTCAAGAAGTGTTGGATGCAACACTAGATGCTAAACTTGATGCGAAACTTAATACTTTTGAAAATAAGTTACAAACTTCGCTGACTAACTCGTTGGCAGAAATGGTCAAGACTTTGATCAAGCCAGAATCTGCTGATTCAAGTGCGACTAGTTCAAAAAACTAGATCCGGGGGAAGAAGGTTTATTCCATCCCCCAGAAGTGGCTGATGCTACGTCGGAATCTTTATTTATGGATGTAGACACAACTTGTCTTGAAGTAGCCACTAGTCATAGTGGCGGAGTAGAGGAAAATCTGCAAGAAATGACAGAACAATTAAAAAATCTGACATTGTTTCCCCACAAGTGTTACACGAAGAAATTCTGTAGACTTCGCCGACTCAACAGAGTCATAGGCGGCAATAATTTGCACAATATTACTTTAGGTAATAATAAAGATGATCCTCGAATGAAGATCACAATTGGTGGGCTCACCTACAACGCGCTCATGGATACAGGAGCATCTCAATGTTACATTGGGGAACAACTCTTGTCTGAAACTCAGGCTTTGCCAGAATTTTTGCAAGAGGCCCCCAGAAACATGTTGGTTAACGCTGTAGGCGTAGCACACAAGCCTGTCGGACAAATAACTTTGTGCGTGCAATGGGCTGATGAATTTACACCAATGAATTTCATCGTTTTAGCAAAACGATGTTTGTGGCTTGATACTTGGTCACAATTTCATGCGCAGACAGAAAATTAGTCCGCATCCACATTTACAAGAATTCTCTTGTGCAGATAAACCTAATTGGTCCGCTCCTTATGAATCGGAAGAAGCCAATTTGGCCCTCGCCCCGTTGAATCGAATTACTTTCGATTATTTAGGACTGTCGTCCACTCTCAACTCAATTGAGTTAACAGACACTCCTGTGTTGACTTGGGATGAAAAATTAGTTGAGGAGAGCGACTGCACTCCAGAACAACGACTAGCACTTCGCGAAGTGGTTAAATCGATACCGAATGTATTTCGTGATCAAGTTGGGTGCACTAACGTGACCCAACATCGTATTAAGTTCAAAGAAGGGCATTCATTGCCCAAAATGCAGTATAGAATGTATAACCCGGCCAAGAGAGCCATTATGACCAAACTAGCTGCAGAATTGGAACAGGATGGACTCATTGAAAAGGCCAAGGGGCCCTTCATAAGTCATCCAGTCATTGTTGCGAAGCCTGACGGCTCGTATAGGATGTGCATTGACTACCGGTGGCTAAATGCCATCACTGAAGTCGAAGTAATACAAATGCCAAGTATTGACCTTTTATTGCATAATACTGGTCCGGCAAAGTATTTTACGTCTATTGACCTTGTTAAAGGTTACTACCAAGTCGAAATGTGTGAGGAAGATCGTCCAAAAACGGCGTTTTATACGCCAAACGGCCCTTATCAATTTGTGCGAATGCCGTTCGGCCTTTGCAATGCGCCTTGTACTTTCCAGCGTCTGATGGAAGGCATTTTAGGCTCAGCTTTACAAGACTACGCGTTAGTTTATTTGGATGACGTAATTGTGTATTCAGATAATTGGGATGATCATCTCAAACATGTTCGAGATGTTTTGGAAAGGCTTAACCAAGCCAACATGACAATAAATAAAGCGAAATCTCGTTTTGGGCGTACAGAATTAAAATTCTTGGGCCACTGGATTAAACCCGAAGGTCTCTTCGGTGATCCCGACAAAATATCGGCGATTATGAAATTTCCCACCCCCACGTGTGCTAAAGACATTCAGCGCTTTCACGGCATGACTAACTTCTTCAGGAAGTTTGTTCCAAATCACGGAACTATTGCCGCGCCATACACACGTATGATGAATGAGAAAACTCCATTTGAGTGGGGAGATGAGCAGACAGAAGCTTTTAATAGAATTAAAGAGCTACTATGTGGTGACAATTGTCTCCATAAACCAGACATGACTTTGCCATTTGTCGTCATGACTGACGCTTCTCATGAAGGCTTAGGAGCTGTCCTTTGCCAAGATGTCGATATATTCGATGAAAAGAAGCAGAAAAACATTTCTGTACCCAGACCTGTAGCTTATGCAAGCAGAGTTTTACGTGGAGCGGAGAAGCGTTATACAACGCCGGAACTCGAATGTCTCGCAGTTGTGTGGGCTATTGATCGATTTAAACCATATCTCGAATATGGTACATTCACTTTAGAGTCAGATGCAGAAGCACTGAAATGGTTGATGCGAACGCCTGAACCATCTGGGAAATTTGGCCGATGGGCCTTAAGAATCCAATGTGGAAATTTTAAAATTGTTTTTCGAAAAGGTGCTGCTAACCAAGTTGCAGACGCACTTTCTAGAGCCCCACTAACAGAGGAAGACATTCCTCTTCGTGATCATGTGGAACCTGTTGAAATTAAACAATACTGGCCTGAGTGGGACGGAAATCCTTCTGTTTCATTAAATCGTGCCCCGGAGAAACGAGAATATTTGGCTAGTGTGCGTTCCTATTTTTCAGAAAATTCTAAAGAATGTTCTGAAGAAAAGGAGGGGGAGGAAGTACAAGAAACCTTGTACAGTGCGTTGACTGAAGTACTTAAGGAAGTCCCTCCTACAAGGAGAGAAATAATAGATGCTCAGTTACTAGATAATGAATGCAAACGCATTCGAGAATATTTATTGAATGACAAGGTTGTTGGGATACCACAATCTGAAATAAAAGAATGGAAAAACAAAGTCAAAAACTATTGTTTAGACAAAAAAGAAGTTGATGGTGATCAAATGATCATCTATTTTAACCCTTCGTTCGAAGAGGAATTAAACGATTCGGGAAATGGCTTTAAAGCCGTTGTACCCAGTGCACTCGTAAAACGAGTACTCTTCGCTTGTCATGGCCACCCCCTAAGCGGTCACGCTGGGATGAGTAAGACGCTTGAGAAAACGCGTTTAATATATTTCTGGCCTGGTATGAGTAGAAGTGTCAGGAACTACGTTAAAAGCTGCACGCACTGCGCTCAGTACAAACCTATTCAACAGAAAAGGCACGCAGCTCCTTACACACCACACAACATGACCAATCCTTGGGAATGTATTAACATGGACTTGATGGGCCCGAAACCCGCGGGAAGGTCCCAAAATCAGTATATTTTTGTCATTATTGACAATTGTACCAAGTTCGTTGAAATTAAGGCTTTGACAAAAGCCACGAGCGCTAACTGCGTTCAAGAATTAAGATCTGTTACAAACAGATGGGGACACCCCAAAAAGATTGTGAGCGATAACGGAAAACAATTTGTTTCCGATATTTACAATGAGTATTGCGAAATGTACAACATTCGCCCGTCCCATACAAGCACGTATCATGCCCAGGCGAACCCGACAGAGCGAGCCAATAGAGATATAAAGACGATGTTGGCCCTGTACACAGATGTGCACACGCAATGGTCACGTTATTTAGACGAATTTGCGTTTGCAATGCGAAATAATGTGTCATCGGCAACAGGCTCAAGCCCGATGCTACTTAACACGGGGAGAATCGTAACATTACCCTTCGACCCAAGGATTATCAAACATGCCAATCCATTTGACAAAGAAAATCCAGAAAAATATGTTAGAGTACTATTGGATGTATTAGATCGCATCAAGAGATGCATCGCAGAATTCAATTGAATTTTGAACGACATAGGAAAATACACGAACAAAAGTTCGTAATTACGGAGTTTGAAGTTGGAGATTTAGTTTGGAAACAAACTCACATTCTCTCGTGCGCAGATAAAAATATTTCTGCTGGTTTCGCAGAGAAGAGAGATGGTCCGTGGGAGATTACTAAAGTACTTCCAGGCGGAGCGTATAAATTACGCAAATTATCTGATGGTTCGATCGAAAAATCAGTGAACATTAAAGCGTTGTACCCCTATACGCCCTCGTACCCGATTGAGACTTGGAAAGTAGGACAAAAGTCCGCCTCTTACTCGCCTCAAGAAAATCCTAAATGGATGGACGAAAGTAATCAACTTCCGGATGCTGAAGAAATGGAATTAATTCCTGAAACTTCCTCAGAAATTCCAATGGAATTATCCGACTCAACTTCAGTGCAGATTGACAAATCTGCGCCCACAAAGTCTAAACATAGACATAGACAACGCTTAACTGCTATAGAAAGGAAAGCGGCGTTAAAAAGAGGCGAAGTTCCAAAGAAACCGCCTCGAAAACCCCGCAAACCCCAACCGATAGTTCCTCGAACTAGCACTCATCCACGACGAGAACGAAAACCAAATCCTAAATATGCAGATGAAAATTTCGTGCGAAACATCACTGCAGTATTTAAAAAACCTTACCAACAACGAGGAAAAGCCTCAAAGTTCTGTTGGAATTGATAAGTTTTATTCAAAACTTGGAGACTGTAATTATTTACATGTCTGACAGGTGTAGTGATTTATAATCTCAACACCGGGGGACAAGATATTACGATACTTATGGAAATTTATATTAAAATATGAATTTGTTGCGATGAATTAAATATTCGGTAGAATATTTTAATTTTTTGGTCGTATTTACATGTATTTTAACCAAAATACAGAGAATTACTTTGAAAAGTGATAATCTCGCGTAATTACGAAGGTACGAGACTTACGAGGTGTGATTAAACCTCGAACCCGACAATTAATAGGGAATAAAATTCCCAGGGTTCATTGCACACAAACACTTCGTTAAACACACGGATACTAGTGACTTCGTCCCTTCAACCGTCTTCGCTTTTCGACTTGAGAATTTCGACGCTAATTCATTTAGCCAACTTCAACCCAGGAAAACTAGCTTCTAATTATGGGAAGTGGTAAACACCGCTCAAAAAGGAGTCATCGACGACACCGACATGAAAGCTCCAGCTCGTCCACCTCGTCTAGTGACGAGCAACGCCGTTCAGCAGAACGTGCTTACATGAGGGCCCAACCGATACCGACGGCGCCCGCCTCGATGTACGCCCTGACGCCGCTGCAACTCGCAACGCTTAATTGGCTGAGCGTCCATCCGGACGGATTTCCGCTCGACTTAAATGCGATGATGCAGGCCCCGTCCACTTCTGCACAGCCAACCGTTTATGAGTCGGCACAATTGGCCCCGATGGCCCAAGTGGCGTATCCGCCCGCGAACGTTATCAACGTCCCGTTGGCCCCGCATTCACCCGAATTTCGACCGCCAACTGCAAGCGTGGCGCCCACCGTCGCCAACACGTCGAATGCGGCTGCACCGACCGTGACGGGACAATCAGCGTCTGTTACGCATCTTCCTGCTGGTGCTGAGTCTTCTGCGTCAGAATACGGATGGAATGAGCCGCCGCCGGGCGCTTTGCGTTATTCGGAGCCTGTTTCTCGCAACCGCGAGTACCGAGCGGCCAACAAGGCCAAAAAGAAGGACGAGAAGGCCCGCCTGCGCAAGGAGCAGTGCGAACGAGACATGGCAGCCGGAATACCTCACGATAACATCGTGACGGACCAGGCAACAGAGACGATCTGCCCATTTTGCGTCGGCTGTGGGTGGTGCTGCGGTGCATCCGCAGGGTCTTCATTGATGCGTTGTCCAAATTGCCGTGGAAGGAAAACGCGACCGCGTTCGGAGCCGTGGCGCAAGGAGGTTCAGCCCCACGTGGTGAAAGGTATTAAGCCGAATGAGAAGCGATGTTGGGCTCACTGCCCCAAGTGCCGATTGTTTCTAAACAGCCGCGGCGAGGCTGTATACATCGACCCGCGCTTCCTCACCTGGACGCGTGCTGAAGCCAACGCCGGCGTAAGAGTCGAACTCCTTCGACAATCACCGCCGCCGTCCGAGGACTCCGAAGTTTCAACTGAAACTGTCCAGGCCGCCGACAGCGTTGGAAGCGAGGTCGTGGAAGAATTCGTCCGACCGAGAACGATGTCGCGTGGACGAGGCTGTCTGACGCTCGACCGAGCGAGAGAAATCGCCAAGGTTCAACGAACCAACATCTTGGCACGAGGGCGAGCTCGTAAGCTTCAACAGGCCGTAGAAGCGTCGTCCAAACCCGTGGAGGATCCTCCAGCGGTCGTGATCGACGAGTCGAGCGCTCCTATCGCGCCTAAGTCTGAAACTTCGGACGAAGCACAGTTCGAGGACGCTGAAGAGCTGCTTTCCGTCGTTGATTTTGTGGCTGAGCTTCTCGACGACATGCCGTTTCCGCCTCCGAGTCCAGATGAAATCGAAGCGCCGGAAGAAGCTGTGTTTTCCGCCGTCTCGACAGAGGCGACTGAAGAATCTGATTTTCTGACTTCTGCTGAAGTCGA
Organism: Strigamia acuminata; assembly: GCA_949358305.1. Classification (NCBI taxonomy): domain Eukaryota; kingdom Metazoa; phylum Arthropoda; class Chilopoda; order Geophilomorpha; family Linotaeniidae; genus Strigamia; species Strigamia acuminata. The sequence goes on along the minus strand of OX442314.1, from coordinate 28,404,743 downwards.
GAAGAAGGAAGAGAAAGTTTCGACTGATGTCGAAAAGAAAGATTAAAAAGGGACAAAATTAACGTTCGTTATTTTTCCGAGTGGAGATTTTTTATGACTAAAAATACTCCAAGTGTTTTGTTGTGTTTTTTGCAATTACGAAATATTCCCACGAGTATTGTGTTTGTTTGTTTCAAGATCTTGAACTAATCATTAAATGCTCAAACGAGTATAGTTTAATTTAAAAATTGGATTCAATTTAATTTGTTATTGTTTTTCGAATTCAATTTGGATGTTTATTTGAATTAATCATATTAACATATGTGTGATTGTTTAGTTTAAATTTCATAATTATTTGTGGAAAATTGTGTTTGTTTTTGCTTTGATCGAAGCGCTGAAGAATTTCAAGTTGAAATTCGTTAATTTTTTATGACAATCGTAATAAAAAGTTAAGTAGTTAGATTTTCGATAAATAAAATTTTGCATAAGTTTATTTTATTGATTATCTTGTTGATTAATGAGCCTTGAAGAATTTATCTGACGGAGAAAAATAAAAAATTTCCATCGAAATTAATTTTCTCGAACATGTATCCATGTTCGGTCGAGTCCATTTCCGTCGCTTAGCAACCCGGAGATGCGCTGTGTAGAGAAGCCGATTAGTCTAATCGGGTGACGAAGTTTCTGAAAGAAATAGCATGATTAAGTTTAATAAAAATACTTACCAAGTGGATTAATTCGATAGAATTAGGTGAACATTTCTTATACATTAAGAATGACAATTAAAAGTTGGTAAACTCTATGATTGTCACCGGGGGATGTGTGATGATTACAAATCCGTATTTATCAATGTTCACAATAGATGGCGCTGTTTACCAAACGCGCGTAATTCAAACTCGATAAAACTAAAAGTGTGATAAATAATTATTTAAACACGGTGAATAAAATATAACTATTTTATTCGATATAAATTAAGTATTATTTACTTGACAAGTTGATTCTATCGAATCAATATTTACATTACTTACCTGTTGAAGGGAACCAATTGGACCCTTCCTGCCCCCAACTGGGCCCATCTGGACATAGTCATATATTAGGTCCAGACTAGTGACCCACGAATCCGCCGATTCGTACGCTGATTGGCTGTCGCCAATCTAGTAGTTCTACAGAACTATATAAGCTCCAGTTTCTCACTTCCGCTGGCTTGCTTGATAACTGAACTTGTATATTGTCTGTAGTTGAATTGTTATCGTTTGATTTCATTATTCTCTATCGACACATCAGGCCACCTCAGCTCTCCACAGATAGTATTCATTACTATCTGTTATTGTTGTTGTAAGGCCTTTTCGGGAAGGCCAACTCCGGTAATAGACATGCATTCGCATGAAATGGCCCCGTAACGTTAGCCAGCTGTTCTACGGGACAGTAGGACTTCGTACGGTGGCTTAATATAACGGTCGTATACAGTACGACCTTGCCAAATGAAAGTAGGTCCCTCAGCTAACTGGCCACAGTCCGCTGCAGGATGGTTGTTGTAAACAGCCCACGCAGGTTCCCGTCTTTCTACGATTGGTCCTTCCGCTCGTTAAAAGTCGGTAAAGGCCTAATGCACAGGTAACACGCCGGGTTGGTAGCCCGTGAGTAATATCTGCAGATGTTGCGATAAATAACTACCTGGATAATGGTAATCCAACGGCAGTGGCCAAATAATATTTTACCCGGTGCTCGATCGTTGGATCCCGCCATCGTAAGGCATGCTGGCGGATGGAGGAGTCAAATCCTCCCGCGATGGTTCTCTCGACCGTCGTGACGGTCCCCGCCCCATCGTACCCTCCGGGTTAGTAACCCGTGAATGATATATAAATATGTCGTGTTAAATAAATTACTCGGGCATTGGTAATCCTGTATTGGCAATATCTTTTAAACCCGGTAAGTCCATAGAAATGTTTACCTGGTGGTTGGTACCACCGACAGCGAATTAAAGCGTACAAACAAATACTCGGCGCCTGATCACGAGATCTTGTCGTCGTAAGGCATGCTGGCGGATGGAGTCTCAACAACTCCCGCGACGTTCTCTCAATTGTCGTGACGGTCCCCGCCCAATTAATATTTATACAACAATTCATTTGTTGTATTCCACTAATTACTTTTATTCATTTGGAACATGGAATATTCTGCCGAATATTCCTACTTATGCGAAGGATTCTTCGCATTATTAGATATTCGAGCTGCGGACCAAATGCGTCTCCGTAGCGCTATTTGTGACGATGCCGCAAGTCAGCCGTATCCCTTGGCTTCGCCCGGATCCTCAACCAGTTGATGCCGCCTGTTTACACGCGTCCAGAACCCATCTCTGTTATCATTAATATTTAGTAATAAATATGTTATGGCACACTAAAACTGTAAGTTATTCCTACTTGATCACATATTCATGTTTGTAAGGGCTTCCGTAGCTTATCTCGGTTAGGTTGTTGTTAAACTTAGCAACGTCTTGTATAAACCGAATTATCTATCTCAAAAGGACTAATAAATTAGCCCAAAAGTAGAATCGTCACACCATTTTTGGATAATGTAACAAATAATTCCTGTGCAAATGCTGAAGAATCAATTTCTTCACTACAACTATTCATGAAGAATTCCTTAAAAGTTGACATAACGAAAGACTGTGGATGTCATCCTCTTTGTGAAGAACAAATATTTGACCCTTACGTTCACTTTCAACACCCTGAAGCATTTCCAGTCAAGGTTCTTGGTATTAGTCCACTGAATAACATAATTGAACAGATTAAACAAATTTTATCCTACACTGCAGTTGCATTGTTTTGCGATATTGGAAATTCTTTTGCACTAATGCTTGGCCTTTCAATTCTTGCAATTCCAGAATTATTGCAAAAGATAGTAAATCAGTTTATGGTACTCAGAATAAATATAAAAGAACACCTTTCATCATATTCTCGAGTTAAAAAAGTTAAAAAAGATACTAATTCAGAGCATCAAATCTGAAGTTATGTAAAATGCAGCTTTTCAATTATTAATTATCAATTACTGTACTTGTACAGTGTTTATTTAGTTTCAGTGACTAAAACGATCTGTAGGTAAAAATAACTACAGTTTTATAGTACATGACTCTTCTTTTTAGTGTTTAACACTTCTCTGTATTGTCTCTAGAAAAACTAGAATAGTTTTAACTTTTTAATATGTAGGGAAATCGTTAGAATTTTAATGCCTGTCTAATCATTTAAAATTTATCTAGGTGCGCTTAGAAAAATCTGCTTGACTATGTATTTTTGCACATGACATAATTTACGTCGTATTTTACTTAAGATACTACCCAAGTCAAATGGCTTCCAGCTAAAAAAGTTTTCTAATTGCGTGTTGTGCATAGCCGCGAAAAGGTCTAAAGAAAAGGGACCCCAAATATGATCGATGGAGTGAAAAACCTTATGATTTAACAACCAGTCACCTGAGTCTATGACCTTACCCCTAGAGGCTGCGTCCGCTTCTATATTGAGGCGACCCGGGATGTGTTCAGCTTGAACAGAGATATTTCTTTCCATAGCTACGGCAGTAAGATCTCGGGATCTGGGGCTGCCCAGATGATTTATGGAGGCAATCGCTGCAGTATTATCCATTCTAATCTTAACTATACTATTGGATAAATCCCTAGCAAAAGACTTGAGACCCCAAAATGCAGCCAAATGGCTTGGGGATGGTTTTCTGTATGTGTATCCGTCCACAACATTAAATTAAGGGTATCATTGACAAATATACTTATAAAAAAGTATTGGAGGACTGTTATGCTTCCATTTGCAGATGATAAACTGCCTTTGACATGGATATTTTAGCAGAAAAATGATTCTAAGCATAAAGTCAAGCGTAGTCAAGGCAATTGCTCAGTGTTTCACAATGGGATTGCTTGTGGTTTGGATGTTTTAATGAAGTGTATGAGTGACTACACATGTGTTTATGGATAAATTTTAATATTTGCCGCATATTTTATAATGGGAATGGCTAATTGTTGGTGGATAATGGGTATGTAAACTTAATTTTGCCCTTTATTTTTTGATGTCAGTTCACAAAAAAAATTTTTTCTCAGAAACTAATGGATAGATTTTGATAAAATTTTAGGTGAATAACGTAGGATGTTGTACAAGCATCCAGTTAAAATTTCATTAATTTTTCTCTCTTTTTTCCTGAGATACAGCCGGGAGAATCAACGTGATGCGTTTGTAAACTTACTTTTGCCCCCCCACTGTAGAAGGTAGTAGACTGTAGGTAGAAATAACTATATTTTTAGTACGGTACAATTCAGTATTTTTGAAGTGGGGACCCTGCATTGAATTATGTCTATATAAAACTAAAATGTTGTTTAAACTGTTTAATATTTAGAGAAACTTTTAGAATTTTAATGCTTGTCTAATCATTTTAGTAGTTAAAATTGGTTCCGAAAAATCTGCTTGACTGCATTAAGTTGATAATCTTGTTTTTATGTCTGATGGATATGGTGTTTTTTACATCATATTTTGCTTAAGTTAGTCCATTTATTTTAATTAACTTTAAGCAAGGGGTTGTGTCAGTAATTGTCCTTGAACTTACCTTTTTATTCATGAAAGTAAACTTCAAGTATTTGCTTAACCAATCTGAATGCACCTAAGTTAGTAATTCCATATTGAATGCTTTTTAATTATTAACTTGTATATTTCCATATTTCTTAATCTTTTGATTGAATTTTCTTCTTCTATTCATTGACTCAAAAACGTTGTTTGCTTGATCGATTTAGACGAATTGAATGTTTGTTTAGTGTCACATTACATTTATGCTAATCTTGAACTGTTTATTGACTAAGTTTACTCTTTCATTTTGAAATATTCACAATTTTTGATAATTGAAATGATTTTTAAAAAATTGTTAACATTTAAGTGCTATACTCAAAACCACCACAACGTTGATGTATTTAGCCTGTTTACGCCATGTGTTCTGCTACGTGGAAAAGTAGTTCTGTACCTTTGACAATGTTGGTAATCGATCACATGTCTGGACTTTTTTTTACAAATATGGTGTTATGAGCTACTTTTTGTGCCACTACACCAGTGATACGGCTCGAACAATAGATCAACGTTGTGGTGGTTTTGAGTATAGTTAGATTTATTTTTTTAAAACTTGAACATTGTAATCCCTTTCCTTTAATTATTCGACTTAGCACAATAATGGCACTTGTGGAACAGATATAATTAATAAGATAGAATACATTTTATATTCTCTAGGCGCACTTTCAGAAAAATAAAAACTTCAAAATTAATTTTATTTTGAAATGTTTTTCACAGTAGGTGTTTTACGAACTGAATTGCGAGTTGCGCGGAGGTGGGAGGTGTTGTGTTTAGACGTATTTTGGTGTTGTATACATTTCGAATGTAATAGATTGGCTACTAATTGTTATCGTGGTTGCTCTGGCAACCACGCTGAATAAACTTCACTTGTTGTCAAAGCTTGCAAATGAGTGGATGTTGCCTTCCTGGGTGGATAGGCTTATAGTTACACTCAGCATTTCAGTTAGTCATCATGTACACTAAAGGAGGGCTCAGAAAAGAGTGAAACCGCTGATTAAATGAACCAAATAGGGAAAACATGGGAATGTCATTGCGCATGCTTAGCTTATGTATGTATGAGCAGGTGTTTTTGACATACCCTCGAAACAAATGCCACGAAACTACAGAAAATAAAAATATGCGCCATGTTTGACTTCCTGCTAGGGAAGTCTCCACACAGGAGAGAAAGAATAAATCACACGGCGCAGCCGCACCGCACTTGAGTTTGGGGTATTTATGTGCTTTTAAGTTATGTATGTTTCTGCGTTTTTCTGATTCCTCCTCTTGTAAATGCACCTTTAGACTGAATACTCGTAACCCTGATACATATAACCGCAATCTAAAGCGCGACCCCCTGTGTATTCCCCTAGGTTGCCTATGCTCTGCTGCTTTTATAAGGTATTGCCCATGTAATAGCTCGTGGAGGCTGTGGCGCGGTTATAGTCATTTTAGCAATTTTTACAAATTTCCCATATTGGTCGACACTGTGGTGAATAGGAAAGAGAGCAGCGGCAGCACAGAGCACGACTGCTCTTGCTGGCTTCAGGATATCTCGTCTACATGTCTGTTTCCCGTTGAGACCCAGTGCTCTTCTCTCCCCACACCACTCCGCTCCCTCCTTTCTCTTACTGGGTCGTATCACTAAACGAGGGCCATTCTGTAGTGTGTGGTAGTGCCGCAGATCACCCATGGGTGGCCAAGCGGTCAGAAACTCAATAATTTTTTCAGTTTATTTTCATAACGTGCTGCACTCTTGGACGAATCCGTCCAAGCTGCACTATAATTGTCATCACCAATGTTTGTGACAAAATTTAAATTATAAATTGAGATAAATTATAAAAATTATGCACTTGTGCTTTTTAATTGTTATTTATTATCTTAGAAAAGTAATACAAAAATTAATGAAAATGGATTCAATTTTTAATTTAAATTTTTCATAAACAACCGACTTTGACTTAAATTACACACCGGTATATTCTCGCTAAAATTAATTCAACTTCATTGAATATATTTGCTGACTCGCAATTGAAGAGTGGCATTCTGATATTGGATTTTTGGAAAAAACTTACTTTAGCGCAAGGTTTAGCGAATTATCAAAAAAATTGTTTACTTTAGCGACTGCCACTTTAGCGATGCATACTTATATGCATCACTAAAGTGCGGTACCTTTTAGCGACATGTATGTTTTAGCGACAGGTAGCCTTCGGAGGGGGCCTGGGCGGAGGCCTGGGCGGATTACTCGGCGCAGGTTGTACTGGTTGGATGATGGCGTTGGCATTGGCGTTGGCAGCAACCATCAGTTGGGCCTGGGCTTGAATGAAGCCCTGCATGTACTGCTGCTGGGACTAACCATAAAACAAACCTGAAACTAATGTTGTGACATGTAAAATGCAAATCAGACTCGATGTGCTCTTGCCAAAACTCATTTTTGTTTGGGGGGGGGGTCACTTTAGCGTCGTCAGGCGTCGCTAAAGTGTATCTTTTAGTTTAGTTTAGTTTATTTTCAAGCACTCCTGGGGAGTAAATACAGTGTGATGCTGAGTGACAGCGAGTGATTAATTATTACATTGAGTGAGCAACAGGAAATTTTTTAGGCGGCGATGAAAGTGGCAGCAGTGGAAGCGACAATTGAAGGCTGGGCAATCGAGCATGGCAGCACGGATGTCCATCGGGAGATGATTCCACATCTTCGTACAGCGATAAGGGAATGTTCTGGATCGGTAAGTGGAGACACGGGTGTTAATCTCGAATGAGTGGCGCGGGGTGTCCAGGGTCCCTAATGGCATCGGCGAGGGACGATAGGTCATTAAGCCGCAGCAAGTTGGAGAGGGTCAGGAGTTTATGGGTGTTGCAGTAAAGAGTGAGACGGGATCTAGGTGGGATTTTATAAGAGGCACGGAGGATTCGGTAGTAAGCCGACTGGAGGGGGATCAAGAAGCGGCGGGGTGTTGAGTTCCAGACAGGGAAAGCATAGGAGATAGCGGGGTGGACTTTGGATTTAATGTAAGATGTCAATTCGAGCTTGGACAGGACTTTGCGGATGAGAGTGACAATATAAACGGTCCTGGCTAAAAATGTAGTTAGGTTCAGAATGTGTAAAGCGAAGGTCAGGTGAGGGTCGAGGGCTAGGCCCAGGACAGTCGTTATCTTGCATCGCTATCTTGCGTCGCTACAGCAACCCATTCTCGAATTTTCATATAAAATTATAAATTTTAATTAAAAATTGTATTTCTTGCGGAGACAGAAACTCAATAATTTTTTCAATTTATTTTCATAACTTGCTGCACTATAATTTACATAAATTACATACCTAAATTACATATCGGTATACTCTCGCTGAAATTAATTTAAATTTATTGAATTTTCTTTCCTGACTCGCACTTAGGGAGTGGCGTTTCGATACTGGATTTTCATATACAAATTGTAAATTTTAATTAAAAATTGGATTTTTTGCGGAGACACGAGTTAAGCTAGCTGTCGAAGCTATGTCATTACCACGGTAGAATTTGATGCAAAATGACTGCGGTGAAAGCTCTTAGGCTTCGTCGAAGTCATATTCGTCGTTTTGTACGGCAGGAAATGCAAACTTCACTGTCAGGCAATGATAGTTTGAAGTTTATTGATAATATTTTCAACAAAGAAAAGAGAAGTTTAGTCCGGGCAGTTTGGTTCGTTGTTTTGATCGTTTGTGGCACCATTTGTTGTTACCAGACAATAGAAAGAATCCAATTCTACTTTGAAGGACATTTCAAGGTTGAAATTGAATATGTTCCAATAGGTGAAATGACATACTCAGAATTTAGGTACTTTAGTCTCGATACCGGATCTTTATCCGAATACTGGGAAAAAATGCCAGAAGTTTCTTCAGTGCAAGGCAACCTCGAAAGATTACATGAATGTATTTTGCCAGTGAGATGCATGATTTATGCAGCTGTGAAAATTGAAAATTATACAGATTTTTGGTTAAAAAGCAACATTTCAAGCAATTTACAGCACGTCAAGATAAGACAGGTATTTAATTCTATTATTTCGCAATACTGGATGGGATATTATGTTGATATTATGTATTGTGACCACATGAAATTGTTAGTTTTTAATTATATAAGTTGGGTTGTGTTGCTACCAATACAATCACTCATGCAGCTTTCATATTTTTTTCTTAGCAACGGTTGGCCAGGAAAATAAACAATAAAGAGTTGATTCTCTGTTAAAGAGTAGCAACAAATGACTTTTCTTGTGTAAAACAAGAAGTTAGACACTAAATCATGAGCACTGTCTGAATTATTCCATCTTCTGGGCAAAGATGGAATGCCAGGGAATTGGTCACTGTGATGCTGAAACCTAGCATCCTACAGTTGTAATCTTAAGTATTCAGACAGTTGTAAAAATTATTAAAAAACATTTAGTTAGTAGGACCGGAATTGTTCAATTTTATTCATGGACATGACAGTAAATGACAGTAAATTCATGGACATGGTGCCTTAATTTTTTATAGTATGGGGAATTAAAATTATTTTCACCCCTGCTCTTGTCCACAACTGGACTCCCACAACTGCACTACTCAACCCTCTCCTCTTCCTTACTGGGTAGGATCACCCCATCGTAGGATAGGGCTTATCTCTGGGCCATTGGTCTGTTTATGTCCATACATTTGGCGAAAGCATTTTAATAAAGGGACATGTAACATAAAAACCAAACGCAGATTGTATCTCGGTACAGGTGCCCTCTACTTGATTATCGGCGTCAAATGTACAGTATGTGTAGTGTGCATTCTATACGTATACAGTAATGTGCTGAATTACATCTATAATCGTGTAACATTTCAGGGAAAAACTGTATTGCATGAAACAACAATTAAAGAAGGAATTTCTACAAGTAGAAATGATAACACAAACATTTCACTAAGCTATCGAAATGATGTAATTGGACGATCTTTGGTCTTAACTTCTGGTTAGAAATAAAAACAAAGTAAAATAATTTTGAACCTTTAGTATTATTGGCTAAATCTATAGATCGAAAATTAGCGCTAAACATGAGATTACACTTGCTCTTTAAAACGAATAGAACCAACTGTGTCAACCCACAGATTACGGTAAGAATCTCATCTTTTATTATTTTATTGGAGTTTGTAACGTAGACTTTTATTTTGACACACTTGAATATTAGATGACAGCGGTAGTTGGCGTCATGTCTTACCAATATACGTTTACGGTGGCGTCAGGAATTGAATCTGATATGCAATTTTTTATTCGAAGTGTAAGCTCAATTAATCTGTTGTATAATAGGTGAAATTTGTAGTGCATTACAAAAGTCTATACGTTTGAATATATTAGATATCAGTTTTTCAATCTTGTTTATTGTGATGGATCACCAACAATAGTAATGCTGCATTTGTTTTTATAGTATCAATTTTTAGCTTCGAGATATCCCTATTGTGAACCGGATAAGAAAAAGGAAACCCAATGCTACGAAGATTGTGTGAGGAAAAAAACTCCTCAACGATGCAGGTCTAATTGCATGCAACATCAAATATTGATAAACTCATATATGTTTTACTTACCAGGTTGCCTTTTATGTCCAACAAAACTTTAATGGATTGCAGTTTAGCGTCAAACAAATCAATTGTGGCTGAAATGTATGAGGAAGCATTTTTCCATGAAACGACTACACTGCCATCGTTCGAATGTGGTTGCTTTAGACCTTGTGAACGGAATGTTTATTTGTTTATATTCTATTCTGATACAAGTTAAACTATAATATCTTCTATTTTTATGCATAATTTACAAAATTATCATGTTTTAAGTTAGATTTTCAATATGAACCAAATGGCAAAGATCTAATAAGTCTCAATCTAAAAGTATTGGAAGAATTGTTTGTCAGAATGACAGAAACCTACATTTACACCATTCCAAACTTATTGATTGATTTTGGGGGCAATTTGGGATTTTCTTTGGGATTTTCTCTTCTGTCTTTGATTGAAATTGCTCAAATGTTTCTTCTCAATTTGTCTAAATACATCAGACCTGCTCAACTTAAAGCGAGCATAAAAAAGAAAACTACTAAGCAAATGCATTTGGTCATCGACAAAAAGAAAGACGTTTCTCAAAGTGTGATGCAGCGGCCACAAAAAAAACTTCTACTGCAATCTACATTGAATTTAATTCTTATAGTTACTTCTGCAAATTTGGCAGTTTATGTGAGCAAAGAAAGAATCGCATTATATATGAGTGAGCCAACAAGATATGTGGTAATTATTCAAGAAAATTACACATTGTATTTACCTAATTTAATTGCATGTATGGATGGACCCTACATGACTACGAAAAGGAGGAAATATGCTAATGAAATTGGCAAGAATGAATGCAAGATTCATTTTATCAATTTAATGAACATGACTATCGACAACAAAAAACCGTCAATAGAAGATGTGTGGCGATTCCAAACGCCTGTGATGGATAAAGTAGCAATGAAAGCTGCTACTTTCGTAAGAATTTCGCTAAAGATGGGTTCACATCTGTATAACATAGCGGAAACGTGCTTCAAAATCGCGATGTTACGCAGGTGTGGACCCATTATGATACACATAACGTATCGTCCAATCACGAAAGGTTTATTAACCAAATAAAATTTAGAGCAGTAATGACAAATATCACTCAAAAATGTATTTAGTTGTTATTGTATGTCAATTAAACAGTATTGTTACCAGTGTTTGTAAGATGGCGCCAATATCAAGGATTGAGTACGAATGCACCCAGCATTCTGCATATACACAGCAGGTCCTCAACTTTCGAACAAGTACTGTTGCAAGAACTTGTTCTTAGGTCAAGGATGTACAAAGTGAAAAAATTGTTCACCCCAGTAATTAAAGAATACATTCTTGAATCATATTGTTTTTATGATTTTTGTCTATTATAAATAAATAAATGGTTTATATTAAACAACAATAAGAGCGTGAGTTTTGCGCTTATCCTAGTGCCAACAACGTAAACTAATTTGTAGTTGGTATTTCTGAAATTTTGGATGTTCGTAAATTGAGGATCTGCTATATATCAAACGTAATGTAGGTTGATTATAGTTGATCATAAATGTTTTTGCAGGCTACTGGAGTAAGAAGTAATGTAACATGGAGTAAAATAGCTATGCCAACTGGAACTTGCTTTCAATCTGACATCGGTACATAACTTGTCGTTTTATATAAATTGTACATGAAATATTAATACGAGCATTATCTTGTTGCAGCACCACTGAAATATGCCGGAGCTGCCTCAATAATATTTTTTAGTCTACAACCAGTGAAAGATCAAATATGTAATCAGCATGAGTATGAAGTAATCTACAACTCCTTGCCTAATACATGAAATATTGGTCAAAACTTATTTTATGCCATGATCAATTTTCATACAATTTTTTAAAGATAAAATAAAGGAATGAATCATGGTGTTAAGATATCATTCTACATTCTACCAATATTCAGCTACAATTCAGTTAAAAGAGAACTAGAAAATCGTAAATTTTAAATTTTTTAAATTTTAAGTATTCCATATGGTAAAATTGACAATAAAAAGTTTGAATATTAAATTCAAAAAATCTGGTAGAATAGTATCTACTAATATCTGAAATTCCAGGTCTTAATCTCTCTAAACAATAAAACGGACTACAAGACTAAACACATTAGCGTGCCAACTTTTCTGCTGTTGATCAATTGTGTACTAGTCTTTCAATACAGATTGGTTATGGTGACTGTTCTTTATAATATTTTTGACTACTGAGAGTATGTGGAAAACGTAACGTAATGTACGTTTAAGGAAAGTCATGGTTAATGGTAAACTGCTTAGATGGATGGGTTCAGAGGTGTAAATTGCCCAGACGAACTGCTTGTACTGTGGTTGTGTTTAGTTACATGTGAAAATGTTGAAATTGTAGTTAATCATAATTTCTTTTGTAGATATACTTTCGACTAAATGATGCTAAAATACCATCAATTCTCAGAAGTAGAAGAAGTGTTGTAGATAACACCTTTGTCATTAGTACATTTCAAATGATTAAAGTAATACATCAGTTTATTACATATAAACTCTGAAACATTTGCTTTTTTTTAGACCGTTCGATTAAATTTACGAGCACAACCTTGTCTTGACCATGACAAATACAAACAGTGCCAGGAAGATTGTTATAAAAAAATGATTTATAATTTTGTTCGATGCAAGTGAGTCGTAATTCTTCACAGATTTGAATATTGCTACTTGGGCCCTCAAAATCTAAGAGTTCTAGAGTTAGAAATAAAAATTCTTTACCAGAGTTCAGGGAGTGCGGACTGCACTGGATTAGACCATCAATCAGGGTGACATCAGAATGCAAAATAAGACTGTCGTGTGTCTATCTGAAATTATATATTTTTTTAAGTTTTTGGTCAATTTAGAATCTAAATTTACAAACATTACTAAAGATTCTGTATGAACAGGTACAAGAGGACTCGGAGGAGGTCCATGGGGAATGTCGAAGGAGGTGACACTACGAGTTACTGCACTGTGTTGTAATTAGTCTTTGTAATTTTAGGCTACCATTTTTGGATAATGTAACAAATAATACCTGTGCAAATGCTGAAGAAGCAATTTTTTCATTACAACTATTCATGAAGAATTCCTTAAAAGTTGACATAACGAAAGACTGTGGATGTCATCCTCCTTGTGAAGAACAAATATTTAACACTTATGTTTATTTTCAACATCCTGAAGCATTTCCATTCAAGGTTGTTGGTTTAATTCCAATGAATAACATAATTGAACAGATTACACAAATATTATCCTACACTGCAGTTGCATTGTGTTGCGATATTGGAAATTCTTTTGCATTAATGCTCGGCCTTTCAATTCTTGCAATTCCAGAATTATTGCAAAAGATACTAAATCAGTTTATGGTACTCGGAATAAATATAAAAGCACATCTCCCATCATATTCTCGAGTTAAAAAAACCTAATTCAAAAATATTAATTCAGTGCATCAAATCTGAAGTTACGTAAAATTCTGCTCTCCAATTATTAATTATCAATTATTTACACACTGTTAATCTAGTAGTTTCACTGACTGAAACAATCTGTATGTAGAAATAACTATATTTTTAGTACAACACACTATTATTGAAGTAGGGACCCTTCACTGAATTATGTCTATAAAACTAGAATGTTGTTTAAACTGTTTAATATTTAGAGAAACTTTTAGAATTTTAATGCTTGTCTAAACATTTAAAATTTTAGTAGTTCAAATTGGTTCAGAAAAATCTGCTTGACTGCCCTCAGTTGATAACTTCGTTTTTTATATCCGGATATGGTGTTTTTTACATCATATTTTGCTTAAGTTAGTCCATTTATGTTGATTGACTTTAAGCAAGGGGTCTTGTCAGTAATTGTCTTTAAACTTACCTTTTTATTCATGAAAGTAAGAAACTTCAAGTATTTGCTTAACCAATCTGAATGCACCTAGTAATTCCATTGAATGCTTATTAATTATCAACTTGTATATTTCCATATGTTATTTCTTCATCTTTTGATTGAATTTTCTTCTTCTGTTCATTGACTTAAAAACGTTGTTTACTTGATCAATTTCGATGTACTGAATGTTTGTTTGTAACATTACATTTATGCTAATCTTTAACTATTTATTGAATAAGTTTACTCTTTCATTTTGAAATATTCACAATTTGTGATAATTGAAATGAGCTTTTAAAAATTGTAATCACTTTCCTTTAATTATTCTACTTAGTACAATAATATGGCACTTGTGGAACCGATATAATTAAAAAGATAGAATACATTTTATTCCTAGGCTCTAGGCGCACTTTCAGACAAATAAAAACTTCAAACTTAATTCTGTTTTGAAATTCTTTTCACAGTAGGTGGTTTACGAACTAAATCGCTAGTTGCGCGATTAGGAGGGCTCAGAATAGAGAGGAACTGCTGATAAAATGTGTGGTGACCCTGAGTCGTTATTTAGTAATTTTGTGTGCTTTTATTAAATAAATAGTCACCACGGAAGAAATTGTATATTTTCATTTTATTTTGGTTTGGCGCACGCCAAACCAAATTACATAATGAGGAGAGGAGAACTGCCCTCTCATATTTTCACCCCTATTTGGGGAAAATCCAAAGTGTGCCAGGCCTGCAGGTGCAGAATTGCTACACTTGGGAGCGGAAATCCCCCAGGCACACTTTACCCTCTTTGGGCCAAAGCATTACATCAGAGTGATGATGGTGATGTAATACATCCTGTATTGCACCAAAATCAACACTCTGCGCATATTTGGTGCGCAGATTTCGAGAGTGCATAAAACCCCAAATTTTGGCGGTTTGGCTCACTCTTGACACACACACACCAACAACAACAACACAAATGATCATCGCTGAGAACTTCAAACAAAAAGATTCTAGTGCTGACCGTGTTACACGTTTTGGTGAGTTGAGATTCTGCTGTTTCCACCGTTTTATGGGTGGAACCAGCCACATTTGACCTCTGACTACGAATCTCGGGTAACGCCCGAGAAAAACCGCTCACCGTCGGCCATCGCTGAGTCTCCTATAGATTCGCCATCGCCGATCGAGCAAACCGTTGCTCGTGCACCATCGTGAGAAGACTGTAAACCACCGCGAGCTTCCTCCGGAGTTTACAGTTGATCGCCATCGAACGAGTAAAGGAGATTTGTACCGCTCGTTGTTGATTATCGTGTGCTCCGTGACTTGTTCCGGGCACGCCGTCGTCGACACCTGCAAAACTCTCGCCGTGAACCATCGCCGAATCTGTGAACCACCGCGAGCTTCCTCCGGAGTTCACAGATAAAAGCCATCGTACGAACGAGAATAATTTCTCAGGCGAGTCTGACTCGCCATTTTTCCAGCGCAACAAACGGCCGTTTGTTGCGTGCCAAATATTCGCGCTCAACGATTAACCGTCGTTGTTAGCGCCTTTCCTTTGTTTCGAGTGAGTCTTGCCGCTCACTCGTATCATTTCCAACTCTTCCTCATTTATTCTTCTTGATTTTAACCGCTAAGTCTATAATAAATTCAGTTATTATATTTCTCAAAATTATCCTGTAATTTTAGACCAAATAAAATCTATTTGTCATTTTTACTCAGTTCAACTGCTGTTTTCCTTTCATAAAAATACCCCTAGACACCATTTTACAGGCAGCCGAGTATAAGGCCTATAAACGGCATCTCAATTGCGAGATATTCACGAACAAGGTAAGTATTTCGTGAATAAATTCCCGGATCGCAACAAATGCATCAAAAAGGGAAACGTGGGAATGTCATTGCGCATGCTCAGCATATGTATCAGCATGTGTTTTTGGCATACCCTCGAAACAAATGCCACGAAAGTGCAGTAAATAAAAATATGCGCCATGTTTGATTTCTTGCCGTCGCGATCGGCATCCTTCGTGCTATGGAAGTCTCCACAGAGAAGAGAAAGAATAAATAACTCACACGGGGCAGCCGCACCGCTCTTGAATTTGGGGTGTTTTTGTGCTTTTAAGTGATGAACGTTTCTGCGCTTTTCTGATTCATGCCGCTGCTTGTGAGTAAAATTTAATCAATAACTAAATTAATATTTTCAAAGTTTGCACTTTTGCTCATTATTATTATTATTATTATTATTTATTCACAAAAAAATAAATTTTTAATTTAAATTTTTCATTAAAAACTGATCACGAACTAAATTATATATTGGAACTCGTTAAAATTAATGTAACGTTGATTTTTTCGCAGCATTTCTACACTGCCAACTGTGAATTTTTATGTAAGCTTACAAACCTGTTCTTTTTAGACCCAAAAGATAAATTTTATGTACAAGGCTGTACTTTTTAGCCCCAAAAAAGCAATTCTATGTACAAACCTCTACTTTTTAGGCCCAAAAAAGATATTTTATATTTTTTGTCCGAATGTTCTATCGCATTCAGTTGTTGTGAAATTTTGTTGGACTAGGTAATATTATTTCAAACATACCCAATTTTTTTGCAATTTAGAGTGTACGAGATTAAATGGGGTTTTCTTAACTTTGTAATTAATCACCTGGCTTCTTTTACCAAGCTTATTTCGAACCACTAGCCTGTTGCCTTGCAGACCACATTTTGAGAAGCACTGCCCTATAACATAACACTCTGCTCTGAAAATATGATTATTATTTCATAAAGTATCATAAACCAAGTTAACCCCATCTTCAGTATCTACTAAACTAATAATTTCGAGTTGTTGGTGTATGTATGCAGTAGCTTTATTTTTTCGGACACATGGACTGTTAATCCTCTAATTGTGTGCGGGCACGCTCAACGGTGGTTCGTGACAGCGGCAACGAACGTGGGCTGCGCGTGTGACAAACAGTGTGAAGCACACGCAAGGGAGATTAAATGAAACACTGAACTAGGGATAAATAGGTAGGAAAAAGAGAACAATGAAAAAACGATACGTGATACGCAACAACGGCTGGTTGCTGCACGAAAATGGCGACGATGTCTTCTCCTCACTCTCGTTCGTACGATGGCGATGGCAGAAACTCTGGATGAAATCACGGTGGCTCCTGCGACGGCGATGGCAGAAACTCTGGATGAAATCACGGTGGCTCCTGCGACGGCGATGGTTCAAGACGAATGCACACAACAGTGGCAAATCCAAGTGCTGTCTTTATGCAAGTGGCACAAAGAAAGCAGAAGTCCCGAATCAAAGCAATGACAAGGTCTGTTTTTGGTTTGGTGTTCGATTCAAGAGTGAGCCAATTTTGCAAAATGCAATCCTAGCACACTTCGGATTTGTGCAGTAAATCTGCGTAATTACCTCAATATGGTGCAACAAAGGATTTGTTGCACCAAGACGGTTAATTAACGGTTCACCCCAGCCAAATTGGGGTGAAATGTGCTTGGGGAGTTTTCTCCCTCTAATCACATGACTTGGTTTGGCATTTGCCAAACCAAAATGAAATAAAAATATACAATTTCTTAAGTGGTGATACATTTATTTAATAAATAAATAAAAACACTTCAGGGTCACCACAAGCAGTCACAAACTCAATAATTTTTTCAATTTATTTAAATAACGTGCTGCACTATAATTATCAATGTTCGGGACAAAATTTAAATTAAACATTGAAATAAGTTATATAAATTATGCATTGGGACTTTTTAATTATTATTTATGTTCATTGAAAATTAATGTAAATTGATTCCATTTTTAATGTAAATTTCTCGTAAACAACCAACCAATTTTTTCAATTTATTTTCATAACTTGCTGCAGTATAATTATCATCACCAATGTTTGTGACAAAATTTAAAAATTGAAATTACTTATTAAAATTATGCGCTTGTGCTTTTTAATTATTATTTATTTTCATAGAAATTGAATATGAAAATTAATGAAAATAGATTCCATTTTTAATTTAAATTTTTCGTAAACAACCGACCAAGACCTAAATTACATACCGGTATACTCTCGCAGTCTCGCTGAAACTAATTGAAATTTATTGAATTTGTTTTCTGACTGTCACATGGGGAGTGGCGATCCGATACTGGATTTTCATATAAAAATTATAAATTTTAATTAAAAATTGTATTTTTGCAGAGACACGAGTTCAGCTAGGTGTCGAAGGTGCGTCATTACCACGATAGAATTTGATGCAAAATGACTGTGGTGCAAGCTCTTAGGCTTCGTCGTTTTGTACGGCAAGAAATGCAAACTTCACTGTCAGGCAATGATAGTTACAGACAGTTAATCCATACTTTTTGCAGCAAAAGTTGTTAGCACCTGTCTGTATGATTAGACTTCTCGCGTCAAACTACTGTACACACTGAAAACGGTAAATACAATTTTTTTTTAAGTTTTGCCAGTTTTTCCTACATTTTCAATTTTGAAACAAGCTTTGACGTTTTCTCGATCAATTTAGCAATTTTTTGAAAAGCCAACTGATATCTTTGTCTGCATTTGCCATTTTGAAGTTTTTTTTCCTCTCTTGCTGCTCCTTACACTTTTAGTCAGTAAACTCTACTTAACAAGAGGACACGTTTAGTTAATAGTCACAACAAAATGAAAGAATTAGAAAGTTTGCGTTTTCGTCGTAGTCTTGTTCGTCGTTTTGTGGAACAAGAAATTCAAACTTCAGTGTCCGGCTGTGATAGTTTGAAGTTTATTGATAATGTTTTAAACAAAGAAAAGAGTAGTTTAGTTCGGGCAGTTTGGTTCGTTGTTTTGATCGTTTGTGGCGTCATTTGTTGTTACCAAACAATAGAAAGAATTCAATTCTATTTTGATGGACATATCAAAGTTGAAATTGAATATGTTCCTATAGGTGAAATGACATACCCAGAATTCAGGTACTTTGGTCTCGATACCGGATCTTTGTCCGAATACTGGAAAATAATGAAAGAAGGTTCTATGTATGAAACATTACGTGTTTGTGTTTTGCCACTGAGAGGAATGATTTCTGCAGCAGTGAAAATTGAAAATTATACAGATTTTTGGATAAAAAGCAACATTTCAAGCAATTTACAGCACGTCAAGATAAGACAGGTATTTAATCTTATTATTTTATTAATACCGGATGGGATATTATGTTGATATTATGTTGATATTATGTATTGTCACCACATAAAATTGTTCTAGTAATTGTTAGCTTTTAATGATAAAAGTTAGGCTTGTACAAGTATTGCTACCAATACAATCACTGATGTCGTCATGCAGCTTCCATATTTTTCCGTTAGCAACGGTTGGTCAGGGAAAGAAACAATAAGGATTTGCTTCTCTGTTAGAGAGTAGCATCAAATGACCTTTCTTGTGTAAAACAAGAAATGAATTTAGACACTAAATCATGAGCTCTATCTGAATTATTCCATCTCCTGGGCAAGTATGGGATGTCAGGAAATTGGTTAGTACGATGCTGAAGCATCCTGTAACCGGACTCAAAAATCAACAACAGTCCCATTGGTCGAGCCAGTTTACTGGTGTAGTGATCCGGAAAAGTAGACCCAAACACCAGAATTGCATTACAATGTACAGACATTGTAATCGATTGCCTAGGCAACAGCCAAAAATTCAAAATTCCAGACGAAGTAACCAATAAACATAACAAACATGAGTTTGACATTTTTATATGCGTAAAACTTCATTTAAATGATGGAAATAACATTTTATAATAAGAAAAATCAAAATTACATTAACTGTAGTAGTCATAACCATCTCAAAGATAAATAAAAATCAAAACTACTTCTCTTAGTAGTAGTTTACAGTCTGGAGTTAGTAGTAAACTGGCTCGACCAATGATTTTTGAGTCCGGTTATTTTATACAGTTGTCATCATAAGTACCGGTATTCAGATTCTTGTAAAAATTGTTATTATTAAAAAACAATGCAGAACAAGTGTTAGTAGAACCGGAATTGTTCAATTTTATTCATGGACATGACAGTAAATGGCAGTAAATTCATGCACATAATGTCATAATTTTTTTATGGTAAGGGGAATGAAAATTATTCACACACCTGCTCTTGTCCACAACTGGACCCCCTGGTGTGCATACTCATATAAAACAATTGGTTAAATATAAAACAGAACAGATTATATTTTAGGGGCCGTCTATAAATTACGTAACGCCAATTTTGGGCATTTTAGACCCCCTCCCCCCCCTCTGTAACAAGGCTGTAACAAATTCCCAAACCCCCACCCCCCTAATTACGTAATAAAACTAAAATCACCCCCCAAAAAATTTTCAAAATTGAGTCTCAAAACTGCGTATATTTTCAATTTTAAAACATGAAAAAAAATTTTTTTCATGGACCGTAACCGTAACATCATTCAGAACCCCCCCCCCTTTCCCTTACTAATGACCCGTAACAAAATCTAAAACCCCCTCCCACCCCTTGGAGCGTTACGTAATTTATGGACGGCCCCTTATTCGGTTAAATACAAATAATTATAGTATTAATACCGGTAAATTAGGAATAACTACGAAACAATAAAATGAAAAGGAAACAAAGAAAGGCGCACAACAGATTGTTGTGCGCAAATATGGAGTGAACGAATTCTGCACAACAGATCGCTCGAGCAGCGAAGGCGAACTCCGGAGCACGCTCAACGGTGATTCGAGATGGCAGCAACGAACGTAAGGTTGCTCGGGCGGCGTTGGCGAGCGCCAGAGCAAGCTCAATGGCGGCTCACGATGGTCGGCGACGAGCGCAAGGCTTTGGGCGTTAGGGGCCGTCCATAAATTACGTAACGCTGATTTTTCGATTTTTAGACCCCCTTCCCCCCTTGTAACAAGGTCGTAACAAATCCACAAACCCCCCCTAGAATATTATATTACGTAACAAAACTCACCACCCCCCCCCCCCAAAAAAAAAAATTTGATACAAGCTTATAATACAAAAGTTTTCAAAATTTTCAAAAATTTTGCAAAAAATTTTCAAAAATTTCAAAATTTTTTAAAAATTTCAAAATTTTTTAAAAATTTTCAAAAATTTAAAAAAAAATTTTAAAAATGTTAAAAAAAAAGTTATTAAGAACCCCCCCCCCCTCCCCGTCGTAACAAACCCGTAACAAAATTTGAAACCCCCTCCCCCCCTCCAGGCGTTACGTAATTTATGGACGGCCCCTTACCCAAAGATCGCAAAGTCCGTGTGCTAAATGGTATTTAGCACACACAGAGGCAAGTGGCTAATTTCACTAAATGTATTTAAAGCAGCAGAGACTCAACTAATCAAACAAACACGATCAATACCTGAATTTTTTCCAAGGCAGTGACGATGTGTTTCCAATTTGATGTTGATGTTGATAGTGGGCTCAAGCCGAGGCTCAAGCTCCAAAATTTGGGGCAGAGCACACTCCGGTCCCACGCAATAAATGTGCGCATAAGCTAGTTTTGGTGCAACAAAGAAATTGTTGCACCAAAACGGTTGCTTCTGCAAATTACCCTAGCTAAATTAGGATGAAGTGTGCCTTGGGAGTTTTGATCCTCCAGACACACTTGGCTAGTTTTGGCATGTGCCAAGCCAGAGTAATTGATTACAGATAATTCTTTAGTGGTGATAACAATTTTATTTGAAAATGAAATCAGGATCATCAAAATACGTATACAGTAATCTGCTGAATTACATCTATAATCGTATAACTTTTCAGGGCAAAACTGTATTGCATGAAACAACAATTAAAGAAGGAATTTCTAGAAAGGATAACACAAAAATTTCACTAAGCTATCGAAATGATGTAACTGGACGATCGTTGGTCTTTAATTCTGGTTAGAATTAAAAACAAACAAAAAATAATTTTGAACTTTTAATATTATTGACTAAATTTATAGATCGAAAATTAGCACTAAATATGAAATCACACATGCTCCTTAAAACGTATAGAACCAACTGCCAAATGCCACACATTTCGGTAAGAATCTCATCTCATCTTTTACTATTTTATTGGAGTTTGTAACTTTTGCACAATTGAATATTAGATGAGTACGATAGTTAGCGTCATGTCTTACCAATACACTTTTTCGGTGGCGTTAGGAATTGAATCAGATATTCAATTTTTTATTCGAAGTGTAAGCTCAATTAGGTTAAACATATTGTGATATTTGTAGTGCTTCACAAAAGTATATAAGTTTGAATATGGTATATCAGATATCAGATTTTCAATCTTGTTAATTGTGACGGATCACCAAAAATAGTAATTCTGCATTGGTTTTTTGGTAGTATCAATTTTTAGCTTCGAGACATCCCTATTGTGAACCGGATAAGAAAAAGGAAACCCAATGCTACGAAGATTGTGTGAGGAAAAAAATTCCTCAACGATGCAGGTCTAATTGCATGCAACATCTAAATATTGATAAACTCATAGATTTTTGACTTACCAGGTTGCCTTTTATGTCCAACAAAAATTTGATGGATTGCAGTTTAGAGTCAAACAAATCAATTGTGGCTGAAATGTATAAGGAAGCATTTTTCCATGAAACGACTACACTGCCATCATTTGAATGTGGTTGCTTGAGACCTTGTGAACGGAATGTTTATTTGTTTATAGCCTATTCTGATACAAGTTAAACTATAACATCTTCTATTTTTATGCATCATTCTCAAAATTATTATGTTTTAAGTTAGATTTTCAAGATGAACCAAGTGGCAAAGATCTAATAAGTCTCAATCTTAAAGTATTGGAAGAATTGTTTGTCAGAATGACAGAAACCTACATTTACACCATTCCAAACTTATTAATCGATTTTGGGGGCAATTTGGGATTCTCTTTGGGATTTTCTCTTCTGTCTTTGATTGAAATTGCTCAAATATTTCTTCCCATTATGTCTAAATACATCAGACCTGCTCAACTTAAAGCGAGCATAAAAAAGAAAACTACTAAGCAAATGCATTTGGTCATCGACAAAAAGAAAGATGTTTCTCAAAGTGTGATGCAGCAGCCACAAAAAATACTTTTACTGCAATCTACATTGAATTTAATGCTTATATTTACTTCTGCAATATTGGCAGTTTATGTGAGTAAAGAAAGAATCAAATTATATATAAGTGAGCCGACAAGATATGTGGTAATCATTCAAGAAAATCACACATTGTATTTACCCAATTTAATTGCATGTATGGATGGACCATTAATGACTAAGTACAGGCGCACATATGCTAAAGAAATTGGCAAGAATGAATGCGAGATTCATTTTATCAAATTAATGAACATGACTAATATTCTTAAAAAGCCGTCAATAGAAGATGTGTGGCGATTCCAAACGCCTTTGATAAATAAATTAGCAATGGACAATGCCTATTTGGTAAGTATTCTGCAATAGATGGGTTCACATCTGCATATACATCGCGGATACTTGCTTCAAAATCCCTGTGGCAAAATTGCGATGTCACGCCTGTTTGGACCCATCATTTAATAAACAAACGTATGTTATTTAACTGAAAGTTGATCATAACTGTTTTTGCAGGCTGCTGGAGTAAAAACTAATGTAACTTGGAGTAAAATAGCTATGCCAACTGGAACATGCTTTCAATCTGACATCGGTAGATAAATAGACATTTTATATAAATTGTACATAAAATATTAATACGAGCATTATATTGTTGCAGCACCACTAAAATATGCCGGAACTGCCTCACTAATAGTTTTTAGTCTACAACCATTACCATTGCGATATCAAATATGTAATCAGCATGAGTATGAAGTAATGTACAACTTCTTGCCAAATAAGTAGAATATTGGTCAAAATTAAGTTCATGTCATGACCAATTTTCATACAATTTTTTAAACATAACATATGGTGTTAAGATATGATTCTACATTCTACCATTATTTAGCTTCAATTCAGTTAAAATAGAACGGGAAAATGTTATTGCAATTTTAAGTAGTCCGTACGGTAAAGATAACAATGAAAAGATGGAATATTCAATTCAAAAAATCAAGAGAACCATTAGCTACCGTATTAATATCTGAAATTCCAGATCTTAATCCCTCTATAAACAATAAAACTGACTACAATGTAGAACAGAGGGGCGCAGATATCGGCGAGATATCGCCGAGAAGCGTGCGGCAAATTGCCGTAATGGCGTCGGTCTGCGACGCGAACGTTTGCGATACGTCGCAATACGTTTCGTAACAAGCGCGCGGCTTAAGGCCGCTTATTCGCGCACAAAAGAGCACAGAAGGTGCTTTAAAGTAAGTACAATTGTTAAAACTACTAAAAACAATTTAATTAAACGAAAATACATTACTTTGATGTGGATAAACAGTCAGGGCAACACACGCCCGTGTGTTGCGCCATCTTGGATTTTGCAAGGAAAACAAGTGTGGCACTCTAGTGCCAGATAATAACATTAACATTGAAAAATAGAACAAATCTCATTAGTAGATACATAAATCGTACGGAATTTCGTACGGAACAATCGTAAAGCAAATACAAATACCGCATTTGATTCTAAAGCAGTAAAAGTTTACATCGTGTGAAATAAAACGCTAAATTGACATCAGAAACATTCGACATCGATCAAATAAATGGTCTTTAGACCCACAAATCCCCTCTTCGATGGTGAATAATTACAGGGGAGATAGCTAACAGATGCTGGAATTACAGTGTGTTATATTCAGAAAAACAAATAATATAGGCGAATAATCAAGCCGGGTACTGATATTGAAGAACTCTTCACTAAGGAAGCCCGAGGATTCCCACTGAACTCGATTATCCTCAACTTTGGGAAAAATAACTTAGGAATGTCATTATTGAAGGTAGTGCAGGTCTATGATCTGAAGATGTTGGCAATCAGCGATCGTAGACGCTCCGAACTGAGCCATTTCGTGAAAATGTCCGCGACATTGAACTCGCTTTCCACTTTTCGGAGATCAAAGCGTCCCGCCGTGAACCATTCCCTGAGCCAGTGATAACGAACGCGGATATGTCGAGTCTTCGAGTTCTCCACATCGTTTGAGGTGAACTGTATGCTGGCCAGGGCGTCGGAATAAACGACGGGTCGAGATAGGCGATTCAAAGCTGGAAACTGGGTGTACACGTGATTCAACCAATACAGCTCCTTGACACACTCAACAAGGGCGATAAACTCCGCCTCCATTGTTGAGCATGCCACGGTTGACTGTTTTCGGCAAGACCAGCCGATCGGTACGTTTCCAACATAGGTGATGTAGCCACCGAAGCTCAAGGATGTTTCTGGATCGCTTGCCCACGACGCGTCAGTGAATGCCCACAGTTGTGATGATGTGCAACCGGACAACTCAATGCACAAGTCCGCAGTGTTGGCGACGTATTGCATGACCTGTAGCAATGCACGGATATGCGTTTGATTGTAGCATGTGTTGAATTGTGCCAGAGCAATCACTGAGTAAAGAATGTCGGGGCGCGTTCTTGACGCCAGGAATAATAATGATCCAATGAGTGACCTGTAGGGAAAGTCTGCCAGATTTTCGGTTGACCCTCTCACGAGTGTGGTGCCGGGAGTCACGGGAACCTTGATGCGATTGTTGGTTGCAATACCAAATTTCTTCACAAGTTTTGCGATGTACGCACGTTGTGTGATGAACGTGCGCCCTGCGTCACGGATGAACTCAACGCCCAGTAGTCTCGTGATTGGACCAAGATTAACTATCTGGAACTTTGAACTAATGAGGGCAAGTAACTGGCTGAAAATGCTGTCTGAAGCATAAAAGAGAACAATATCATCCACATAGATCAACATTACGGCAGAATTCCCAAATGTGTAAACACAGTTACATGCCGGCATCTTCTTAAATCCAAGATCTCGAAGGGCTTCATCCAGCTTTTCAAACCACTGCCTTCCTGATTGGTGCAGTCCGTAGAGCGATTTTACGAGTAGCCAAACGTTGTTGGGGTCGGAGCATGTGGCACCTGCAGGGATCCTCATGTAAACCTTGTGTTTTAACTCACCATACAGGTACGCACATTTAATGTCAAGATGGGCGTCCTTCCAACCACGCAACACAACCAGGAGACAGAAGAATAGGCGAATTAAAACGAAATTCACCACTGGGCTGAAAACTTCATCATAATCCACGCCCAGCGTTTGACGAAATCCCTGCGCGACTAGACGGGCCCTGTATCGTGTGATGGTGCCGGTTACATCCGTCTTCAATTTGAAGATCCACTTGCAGCCCAAGATGGTAGTGTTAGGTGGTCTAGGGACTTCTACATAGACCTCTCTCTCGACGAACGTTCCCAGCTCCTCATCGATGGCTTCGCGCCATTTCGGAGCGTCCGTGAATTTGGGTATTTCGGCATAAGAGGCCGGTTCCGTTCGACAAAGATGGGCTGCATGTTGGGGTCCTGGGATAATTGGCAACGTGTATTCAATATTGCGGAACGTGAAAAGTTCAGGCTCATAGTCTATGTTGTTGAGCATGCAATATTCTTCAATGTCTTTCGGTGATCTGAGTCTGATTCCAGGCATTGGAAAATAGTAAACGTCGGTCCTAATCTTCCCAGGTACTTGATCTTTTCTAAGATGCTCTTCGCGTCTCCAATTACTACATTCGGAATTCCCGCCGACAAGTCGCCACATATGTGCTGTATGACGCTCAGTCGCTGCCGGAACTTCAGTTCCTGTTATGGGAGGAATCGGAGCAGGAGACATTGGGGTGTCATCGAATACTGGTACAGTATGACTTCCTGAGTCTGCTCCACGCCCTTTACGACGATACGTGATATATCGTGCTGGCGAACCGGGCGGAGATTGATGAGCCAACTGTCCAGCTGACGCTTCAGATTGATGATGTGATCGGTCAGGCGAAGTTGGTGGAGTTTGGCGATGCGACCGAGCAGGTGAAGGTGGTGGAGTTTGACATGGCGATTGTTCGGGCGACGTGCCAGTGAATTCAGATGTTCCAGGATAAATTGAAAGTTCATCTATTTTATTAATATCGGCATCTGTATCGTCCTCATCTGGTGGAATCCATAGAATAGGATACGATTGAGATTGTCTCAAACTAGCTGAGCTTGGTAACTCCAACGCACATGCATCCAATAATCGCTGCTCAGGTGTCGTCGGAGGCGGCAAGTAGACAAGAGGTGTATGCATTGACGCAGATGTTGAAGTCTGGTTGTCATTGCCATTGTCATCATCGTTATCGCTGTTATCAGAGCGATCAGAATCAGACCCTTTCGGCCAACGATGATATCTGACATTATCGTCAAATGATACGGATTGTTGTCCATTGCCGTTTTCAAGGAATGTTTCATCAGGTCTTTGCGTTGAACCTCGCAAAGACTTCCGATAAGATTGATGTTCGTCGATTTTAACGTGAATAGATTCATATACTCTGTCTTCGACTGGATTCCAGACTCTGTAGCCGCGAGTGCTGGTGGCGTAGCCAACAAGATATCCTTCCCAAGCACGCGCTTCCAGTTTCTTGCGTCCCGGTGCAGTGTAATGCACCCAACATTTGGATCCTATTTTACGTAGGTGGCGTAATGATAAATCTCTTTGTCGCCAAAGAATGTATGGGACTTGATGTTTCAGTCTGGAATGTGGGCTCCTATTCTTTATATACCCGAAGGTAACAGCGAGTTCGGCCCAGAGTGCATCAGGGAGCTTTGTTTCTGAAATAATCGATCGGACACTGTCGGCCATTGTCCGGTTTATCCTTTCTGCTGTCCCGTTCATTTGTGGCGATGCGGGGTTAGTTCGCTGTCCCTGGATACCCTTTTCTTGAAGATAATGCAAGAATTCATTTGACATGAATTCGCCGCCCCTATCGGATCTGATTGCTTTTACGGTAGTGTTCTGAACCCGCTCAACTCTGGCGACGAAGTCTTTAAATGCAGCAAATGTCTGAGATTTATGTGTCAGAGGAAAAATCCAGGTGTAGCGTGTTGCATCGTCAATTATGGTGAATACATAATCCGAGCCGCCCAAGGAAGTGATTGGGGCTGGCCCCCACAAATCCATGTGTAAAAGATCTAATGGCTTTGAAGTCATGGGATGTGGGTCCGGCTTGTGAGAAGCCCTCGTAGATTTAGCAATACGACAGTCATTGCAGGCTAACTCCTGACGGACTTCTGCTGGCTCCATTCCATGGACTTGTTCATTGGCCGCTAACAACTTCATGGCGTTCGTATGAAGGTGGCCAAGACGACTGTGCCACAAACCAGTTGCATCCTTCACTGTAGTAGGATTAGCAACAACCTTCTGTTTTGGATTAGAGGTTTCGCTGGGTAGAAAGGCATGTGGCAAGGACTTTAGGATGTCAACATAGGATTGGATATTGGGATTTTTCTGGGTAGGCGGTGGAATGGTGACTTGTGCAGGTAAAGGAGGGTTAGGAGTTTGCTGAACTGGCATTTGCTTCGCTGGTTCGATAGCAGGCAAAGTTATGCGAAAGTCTGAAATTTCCCGTAGTTTTGATTTGCCCTTCTTTGGCTTTGGCACGTTGTCGAAATCTACTTCTGTTGTGACAAGTGTTTGCACAGGTTGGAGTGATATCTGGACTGGCGGTTGAGTAATTGTTGAAACAGTTGGCGTCACAAGATGCGTTGAGCATAAACCGTCCAAATAATATAATCCACCGCGTTCTCTCGCACGAATAATAGGTGAACGGAAGTCTGTCTGATAAACATTCACCTCTCCATTAAAGAAATGCACATGGTGATTGGTCTTGTCAATCTTTGACACCGAAATCAAATTGGCTTCGAAATTCGGCGCAAAGAGAACGTTCTTCAAATTGATGGTGCAATCCGCGCCATCGACCGACGTGAGCAATTGAACTGTCCCTCGTCCTGTCACCTGTGATTTGCCTTGGCCTAACGCAATATCAAATGGCTGGATATTTGAAAAGTCTGTAAACCAGTCACGCACGTGGGAAACGTGATCTGTTGCCCCGCAATCCACGATCCATTCATTGGATTGCATGAAATGGACCGTAGGACGCTCAATAATCTGCGGAGCACTGCAAAAGAATGTCCCCTCTCGCTTCGGACGTGAACTTCCGCGTGGGCGATTGTCTTCAACTTTGGCAGCGGCATTTTTATTACGTCTGCGGCTTTTACTTCGCGACGAACGCTGAACAGAAGCTGTGGACTGATTCCCGTCTCCACGTGGTGGTTGAGGGCAACGATTAGCGTAGTGACCCATTTGATCACAGTTAAAACACTTGATTTTAGACAAATCTCGAGGTCCGCGAGATTGATTACGCTGGCGAAACTGTCCTTTCGAGGTATGTGCAGACGGTTGGTTAGTCAATCCCATTGCCTTTAAACGCATCTGCTCGGACAATAACTGTTCCGCCACTTTGGTTGGAGTAAAGTTTGCGTCGGGCCAGTGGTATACTGCAAACGTGGCCTGGGAATATTCCGGTGGTAAACCCTTGAGATATTGGAAAGAATGATGTTCTTCTGAGACATTTTCACCAACGTCTTTTAATTGTTGAACAAAATGGTCCACACGACCGATGAAATCAGGCATGTCTTCACCAGGTTTGAGTTGGAGGCTCAAAAATTCCCATCTCATGGCCGCTCGTCTGGCCCTGGAACTCGGTGCATAAATGGTGGCCAACTTGTCCCATGCTTGCTTAGGTGTATTGCAAGCGTCGAGGGCCGATCGTTTCGCTTCACTGACGTGAATATATATGTGACCAAGTGCTTTGTCCTTTTTCACAGCATAACGGTCCTTTTCCTTTTCATTTAAAGTTGCAAGGTGCTCGGCCTCCTTTTCCTCGGTCACGTGTCTCCATAAACCTTCGGATTTTAGAAGCATGCGCATCGAGCGCTGCCAGGATTCATAGTTCCCAACGGTGAGTACGGGAACCGTTCCGCCCGATAATTCCGACGCTTTCTTCATTGTGGAGTGGAAAACTCGACACAACGCGACGAACACACTGACTCAAGGAATGGTACGTTAAATACTGGAGCACTGCACAAATGCTGACTTCGATTCGGAGCACTGAACTGAAGCACTTCACACACACTTTCGAGGCGGAAACCTTCAAAGGGGGAGCCGATGCTACAATCAGCTGATAGCTTGTGACAAGTGTCCCCCTAGCGTCCTTTACGACCTCCTGGGGTCACGGGAATGCTAGGTGGCGCAGGGCTCAGCCTTGTCACAAAATACAAACACAGCGGTGGACGGAATGCCCGAAGAGCTGTGTCGAATCTAATAAGGTCCCACACCAAAATACCCTTAATTCTAACAAAGGTAAAGTCGAAAGAAGGAGAAATAGACGAATCAATCGCGGATGCGATCCTCGTGCAAATGAAGGCACGGCGCAGCTTTCTCGAAAAGCTGGAGAAAGCGCTATTTCGGATGTGAAATCCGAAATCTTCTCGAATAAATCGAGGCTCTTCGTCCACTTGCACAGATCGGTGATAACCGCCGTTCACCGGGGAACTAAGCGGCGAACAATCTAGTGTTCGGTTCTCGTTGGAACTGCCGCTTCGTGCTAAGCAGTGTCGAAAATCCAGTTTTGTCGAAAAATCTGCAAAAATAAATAAATTTGCCTCAAAAACCGCGAAACCCGCGAGAATTTGGACAAAATTAGTCAAATGATCGTAGGATAAACAGCCCTGGCTGTGTGGAACGTCGGCGGTACGTCGTAGACGTTCGTAAAACGAAACTGACGAGGCGAGGATCGTCGGTACCTGAAAATAAACGAATTTCGGCGCACAAGTCGCGAATTTCGCGACAAATACGTCGAAAATTAACGAAATAAACGTGGAATTAGGCAGCAACCACCCTCTGCTACCAAATGTAGAACAGAGGGGCGCAGATATCGGCGAGATATCGCCGAGAAGCGTGCGGCAAATTGCCGTAATGGCGTCGGTCTGCGACGCGAACGTTTGCGATACGTCGCAATACGTTTCGTAACAAGCGCGCGGCTTAAGGCCGCTTATTCGCGCACAAAAGAGCACAGAAGGTGCTTTAAAGTAAGTACAATTGTTAAAACTACTAAAAACAATTTAATTAAACGAAAATACATTACTTTGATGTGGATAAACAGTCAGGGCAACACACGCCCGTGTGTTGCGCCATCTTGGATTTTGCAAGGAAAACAAGTGTGGCACTCTAGTGCCAGATAATAACATTAACATTGAAAAATAGAACAAATCTCATTAGTAGATACATAAATCGTACGGAATTTCGTACGGAACAATCGTAAAGCAAATACAAATACCGCATTTGATTCTAAAGCAGTAAAAGTTTACATCGTGTGAAATAAAACGCTAAATTGACATCAGAAACATTCGACATCGATCAAATAAATGGTCTTTAGACCCACATACAAGACTAAACACATCAGTGGCCCACCTTTTATGCCATCTTGTATGTCTTGATCAATTGTGTAATAGTCCTGTAGTACAGATTGGCTATGGTGACTGTTCTTTATAATATTTTTCACCACTCAGAATATGTGGAAAACGTAACGTAATGTATGTATCAGGGAAAGTTATGGTTAATGGTAAACTGCTTATATGGATGGGTTCAGAGGTGTAAATTGTGCAGGTGAACTACTTGTACTGTGGTTTCGTTTAGTTATTTGTATAAATGTAGAAATTGTTTGGTAATCGTAATTTCTTTTGTAGATATACTTTCGACAAAATGATGCTGAAATACCATCAATTCTCAGAAGTAGAAGAAGTGTTGTAGATAACACCTTAGTTGTTATTACATTTAAGATGATTAAAGTAATACTCGTACATCAGTTTATTACGTATAAATTCTTGAAACATTTGCTCTATTTTAGACCGTTCGATTAAACTTACGAGCACAATCTTGCCTTGACCACGTCAAATACAAACTATGCCAGGATGATTGTTACAAAAAATTGATTTATAATTTTGTTCGATGCAAGTGAGTCGTAATTCTTCACAGAATTGAATGTGAGCATGTGAGCATGTGAGCAACATTACTAAAGATTCTGTATGGGCCGGTACAAGAGGACTAGGAGGAAGTCCACGGCGAAAGTCGAAAGGGGCGACACAATGAGTTACTGCAATGAGTTGCAATATGTCTTTATATTTGTAGGTTACCATTTTTGGATAATGTAACAAATAATATCTGTGCAAATGCTGAAGAAGCAATTTCTTCATTACAACTATTCATGAAGAATTCCTTAAAAGTTGACATAACGAAAGACTGTGGATGTCACCCTCCTTGTGAAGAACAAATATTTAACACTTATGTTTACTTTCAACATCCTGAAGCATTTCCATTCAAGGTTCTTGGTTTAAGTCCACTGAATAATATAATTGAACAGATTACTCAAATATTATCCTACACTGCAGTTGCATTGTGTTGCGATATTGGAAATTCTTTTGCACTAATGCTTGGCCTTTCAATTCTTGCAATTCCAGAATTATTGCAAAAGATAGTAAATCAGTTTATGGTACTCAGAATAAATATAAAAGAACACCTCTTATTATATTCTCGAGTTAAAAAAGTTAAAAAAAAAGATATTAATTCAGGCTATCTAATCTGAAGTTACCTGAAATGCAGCTTTCCAATTATTAATTATCAATTACTGTATTTGCACAGTGTTTTTCTAGTTTCAGTGACTGAAACATTCTGAAGGTAAAAATAGCTACAGTTTTATCGTACAACATCCTTCTTTTTAGTGTGTAACACTTCTCTGTATAGCCTGTAGAAAAACTAGAATAATTTTAACTTTAATATGTAGAGAAATAGTTAGAATTTTAATGCCTGTTTAATCATTTAAAATTTAAGTAGGTGCGTTTAGAAAAATCTGCTTGACTATGTATTTTTGCACGTGACGTGTTTTGAGAAAAAAAGGTTTGAAATGTTAGTCTACTCAGCTTTGTAACTTAAAACTATCATGTGGAATGTATTTCCAAAATAAATTATTTCCTTTCTTTTGTGTTTCCTCTCTTCTACTTACAAGTATGACCCAATAAAGTGTCCTAATTGAGTAGGAAGTTTTTCTTCAGTTTTCTGATATCTCAAGTATTTTGGAAATTACTTGGGGAGGTTCAGACTTTTGGGACACCCTGTATAATTATTGTTGACTCCCCCCCCCCCTTTTTATGACCAGTATTGTACATGTGCGTTGCGCTATGTATTCCTCACATAACTTATGCTGGCAATAATTTGCATTGATGTAATAATGAGACCAAATTTAAACATTGTAGCTGGTTGCTTGGAAACAGTAGGCGCCTTCTATTTTGACAGTTTTTACCGTTTCTATAAACTGAATGACATCAAAAAGGGTTGTGGTGTTGCAAGCGATTTTACGGTAAATTTCTAGCAATATTTGAAAATCTTGTACAAAATTTCAATGAAATTTGACAAATTTTTGAATTTTTGGCATCTAATGTGCCCTATTTCCCCTCTGCCCCTGCTTTACTGCAAACTGGGTCAGTTCCCTCCATACCTTTTGCCCCTGTCCTACTGCGACCCTCTTGGACCCTATAGTCAGACCCTTCAACTACCGGTAGGCGCCTAATGCAACTCCAATTTCCCTGGCGCCAGTTTTCAAAGGCATTGTTGGCGAAGCCACTGGCTGAACATAAAAACGCTGAATTAAAATAAAATTTTATCAAATTAAAATTGAATATTAAATAAAATTTTATCAAATTAAAATTAAATATTAAATAAAATTTTATCAAATTAAAATTGAATATTAAATAAAATTTTATCAAATTAAAATTAAATATTAAATTAAATTTTATCAAATTAAAATTGAACTCCTGGAAGGGCTGGTGGGCACCCCGAGAAGTCACGTGGCCCGTGGCCCCACTGTATAAACCTTGGGTATTTCCCACCTTTGGAGAGAACTTACCAAACTATACAACAGAACACAGCAAAACTTCAACCATCAGGCCAACTTTGAACCAAATTGGAGCGATAGACGATACAGTTGTGTAAGTATATTTGATACTTCTCTAGCAATCTTGCTACCACACGAATTTACGAGTAGGCCGTATCCGCGCAAGCATCGAGACAGCCGTTATAAATCCGGCTACGAGAATAGTCATTAAAAATAGAGATTTCAGATCGTAATCACTTCTAAAA